>JAPPVO010000059.1:130045466-130602966 GCA_030407325.1 Camellia japonica | reverse complement strand
CAAACATCTTGGAAAGATTTTAGATCCTGTTTGGTATTGTTTTTGTTTTTGTTTTCTGTTTTCGTTTTTGGGCTTTCTGATAAGACTAACAAAAAGTTTGTTGAATCATTTTCATCATCTTATGAACCTGGATATTTGATAACTAAGAAACAATTGAGCATAGTTTTCTGAAAAATACTGTTTTACACAGTCCCCGCTCCCCCTACTTTTAAACATTTATTAAAAATAATTACACAAAATACATTTTTGTGTCATTTTCATTTCCCCCCCTGTTTTTCAAAGCTATTTATTATGAATAGATCCTTATTGTACATACATTCTTTTTGTATTCTCAATATATGTAGAACGGTTTAACAGATCATGTTGCCAATTGTTATTTCCTTTGTGGATAGCTTGCAGATACCATTTTTTATAATGTGTGTCAAATAGCCAATTATATAGAGTTGGGTGCTACTATAGTCTCTCTCTAATGAGGAGATGAAATTATTGTCTTTTAATTCATAAATCCACCATTTGCATATCAATTGGACTATTAAGATGTTGGACAATTCATAGGCATGAGTTGGTAGAAATTGACAAGTAGCAAGTCTTAAGTTCTTTTTTGGGAAGTACATCTTACCCTTTCTTTGGTGCATTAGAGGAAAGCTATTGTCATTGAACTTTGAAGAAGTTTAAATTGCAATTCCTGCATTGCCCCTAATACCTGTGATTTTCTTTCTCCAGGCTTCTGTGGTGAAACAGAGGAGGAACACCAAGACACACTAAGCCTTATAAAGACTGTTGGTTATGACATGGCATACATGTTTGCATATAGCATGAGGGAGAAAACCCATGCCCATAGGAATTATGTCGATGATGTTCCTGATGTTGTCAAGCAGAGGAGGCTGACAGAACTCATCGAGGCTTTCCGCGAGAGCACAGGTCAGTGCTATGACTCCCAAATTGGTACTGTCCAATTGGTGTTAGTTGAAGGACCCAATAAGAGAGCTCCTGAGATAGAGCTCATTGGCAAGAGCAACAGAGGCCATAGGGTGTATTTTACTAATCTGCCAGTCCCAGATCGGGAGGTTTATGATGGGAATCGGAATCCAAGGGTTGGAGACTATGTAGAAGTTCGGATATCAAAATCGACAAGAGCATCACTATTTGGAGAAGCTCTTGCTATAACAAAGTTAAGCTCATTTTACAGTAGTGTGCATGATGAAGCTGTTGTTGCCTGTGTAAACAGAAACTGAGTTGCTTTTAAAGCTACTTATCTATGCTGATTGTTTTTAGTAGCCTATAATGGCTGCCCTACAATGGGCTCATGATCATAATTTTTACATGTTAATGTTCTCATCACCAAAATTCAAAATTCATTGTCATTGTTTGAGCAATTGAATGGCTCTAGAGATATTGCAATTGGTAGTGCACCTTGAATATTTGACATATTTTGAATATCTGTATTAGAGTGTTTGGTGCAGCTCCTGCTTACAACTTATGAAAGCTGAAAAAGGTTAATTATTGAGAAGCAGGGATATGATTTTTGCTTATGTTTTTTGATTATTAGCTTTCAACTTGTTAGAAGTTGCACCAAACGAACAGTAAATAAGGCATGTCAACATTCATGGACTACAGTGGTAAATGTTGGGTACCAAACAAAGGCACAGCTAAAGTTGATGCTGGAAGTTGGAATACTAGGATTTTAATTCTTTTGTTTGAGGCAACTTGGCTGCTTTACACTGGAGTTCAGGTCCTGTGGTGCAAAGGTTTGTAGTGCACTAAAATGACTCGTTTTTGGTGCCCAAAAAAAAAAAAAAAATAGAGAGGAGACAGAAGCACTGGCAGCCCCCCATTCCTCCTCTAGCAACCTCCATTTCCGGCAGCCCCCCACCTTTACTCATCCCCTTCTCCACCTCCTCTGCTTCTGCTGCCACCAACAACGCCTCCCCCGACCTCCCCAACAAAGGAAATTAAGAGAGAATATTTGAAATATGAGAAAACTCTGCTAACATTAAAGACTGATATATTAACCCAGCCCACTAACTTGAAGTGGACAAGAGTTCAATTATACAAGTCTATCAAGATTTTTTTTGTTTTGTTTGGTTTTTATTTTTTTATTTTTATGTATTCTCCAATCCAAAAAAAGGAAGAAAAAAAAATGAAACGCGATAAAATAAAAAATTATAATTATTAGATCGATTTTTTTTTCCCCATAGATGATACATATACAGGATTTTACAAAATGAATGGTTCAAATCATCGAAATGAAATCCGTGATAGGTTCCATGAGCCCGAACAAGTTCAAATTCAAACTTTACAGAAGTCCAATTCTTTCAAAAAACCGAATTTGGCTTCACAACATTTCTTGTTGACTACCTACCAAACGCCTACATGTTTGAGGGAAAAAAAATTATTACAATAGCGATATCACATCATTACATACGTATTATTTCATCAGACATGTAATATTATTATTTAATTATAGGTATCATGTAAACATAGTATACCATGCTTGCTATGCAGACGTGTGTTAGTGGGTTGAGTCAGATACAATAGTTACATTATTATTTACATAGTGAGATTCACTCTCTATGTGATGGTGTTTTATGACTGGCAATGATGGATCTAGGGGGGGCTAGGGGGAGGCCACACCCCAAAAAATTTGAAAAATATCATATATTATATTAGAAATTTTAAAATAATTTAAAATTATAAAAATTCGCACCCCCAAATTTTTTTTAGATAGTTTCAAAATTATATAGAGTAGCCCCTTCCAATTTTTTCAAACTATAGAGTAGTCCTCCCAAAGTTTCAATCCTAGATCTGTCCCTGACTGGATGATGATATATATTCATGATGATATGGTATCACCGTTACATTGAAGAGAACATAAAAATCTCTTAATTCTTTTTTTGACATACATTTTCCTTACAAATTTTAAATTTAGATCATCTATCTATTTCCATGCACACTTCTCTGTCTTTGAATTTGATTGGTTCATAGGATCACATTTCCTAAATCTCAAGAACTAGTAAAATGTAAAAGGATAGAGAAATGGGCAAAAAAAGGAACAGGTGATCTTAATTCACAAATTTTGGATGAAATCCGTAGTCCTCATTTTCTTATCTTTCTATTACAAATTCTTTCCCTACCTATCATGTGCCAAAATGATTATTTTTTTTTAGGAAAACAATATTATACAAACAAAAATTTCTTGTAAATTCTCTGTAACGTATACCATTGCTCATTGTCATATCCTTTTGTCCAAAATAATAATAATAATAATAATAATAATAAAAGCATTTATTAATAAGAAGAAGTTATTTGTATACCATTACTTTATTTTCACGGGTCTTGATACGATTAAGGAATGTGAACAGAGTCCGTGATCATTATTATTATTATGCTGCATGAAGTTAGAAATGGTCCCAATGGTCCCATACTTGGAAAGAAAGCAACAATACTATAGCCATGCTATAATATCAAAATCTCAATGTTGTCTGAGTTACACAAAACAAAGAAAGCACTATCATATCCCTAGTAATTATTTTTTCTTGCTTTGGTTTGGGTACTATGTATTTGCATTGTACACACCATAATTTCACATTTTTTAGCCATAATACTTTTCTTTTCTTGTATGCACAGCTTTTGAATTATAAAAAATTAAAAAAAAAACCAAAATTATTCTAGGGTGGTTTCACCTGTCTTTTGAGGTGGACCAGATGAACTCAACAAGGCTCTTGGGCAACAATTATGAACATAGTAGGTATTGGGTTTAAATGTTTTCTATAATATGTACCGACATTGGATAGTGAAGAGATTTGTATAAGTTAAACTAAATTAATGATTAATCAATTGAGTAAACTCAGTTGGCCAATTCCGTACATTTCTATCGGGGATGTCACCACAATTGAGTAAGGGAATAATCCTCCTAACTTGACCGAATATTTTGTTAGATCTCCACATTGAGCTATTTGGTAAGATTGTAAACAAGTTGAGTCGAGCTAAGTGATGGCTGTTCAAATTTGATTTACTTATCTTTCATGCCACTCGATCTCAAACAAGTTACAATTAAGCTCATCACAAGTAATTTTTTTATACATAGTTTCATAATACATGTAAACTTGTCGAATTGATGTAACTTTTTTTCTTCTTCTTAAACTCCCCATCTTTATACCCTTGCATTTTCTTGAGAAGTCTATAATCAACCAAAGTACAATAAGCTTGTGGCAAGTCCAGGCCTAATAAGTGAGTCTTGTTGAATTTTTTACCACATCCCATTAACGTGAATGAAATAGCAGGCACATACTAAAAAGAAAATAACAATTACACAAATTTACGTCATTTAGTTCAAATTACTTATATTCATGAGAGGGAGACTTCATTATATTAATAAAATAAAGAAAGATGACAAGAATATTAAAAACACATACCATTACATTTTCTTGCACCCCTTAAATTTTGAATTTTGGAATCAGTTTTCAGATTTTTTTTTTCTAAAAATCTAAATATTAATTTGGTGAAAAAAATTTAAAAAAAATAAAAAATACTTATCATTTTTATATTGCCTTATCTTTTTGAAGAAGAGAAATATTTTTTTAAAATTTAGAAATATCTTTTGGTTTTTTGTGGTCAAACTAGTTTCTATTTTTTCAAAATGAATCAAAAAAGTAATTTCAAAAAATCAAACCAAACATGGCCTATGTTTTCATGACTATTCTCTCAATTTCATCAAAACCTATAATCCCTATGATTATTTATAATAGCCTACCTTTAGATAATCAAATCTTATCCATATTGAGTTTCTAGTAAATTTTGAACTCCACTATCCTAATTCAATTATATTTATAAATCACTATATGACATCCACATATATCATATGTGTAGACTAAAACAACACAATCTAAAATGCTGAATCCAAATTACTTAGTACTAAGCTAATAGTGCTTTTTGTAACAAAAATTACCAAGTAACCTTTCAATTAAAGGTTGCTGTGGCTACATAAAAGGGAGAATAGAACATGCTTTTACTTTTGACTGTTGTTGTAAAGCAAATTAACATAAAGTGACTATTTTTTGGATAAGAAGAGAATTAGAAGCAAAAAAGGGCAAACACTTGGCCCCAAAGTTTAAGAGACTCTCATGGCTATCACATGCACCACCAGTGAGTCGTGTAGAGAAAGGGATGACATGCAAAACCCTAATGAATTGGACTTCCCCTATATAGGTTTTGTTTGTTTATGGAGTTCGTACCACACTCTTAATTTACTTTAGTGTGGTGGTTAATCATTAGTTTTAACATGCTTATCATCTTGAAAACACTTTTTGTTTTGTCTAGATTTGTGCCCAAGTGACATTTGAGCTATGAATATGCCATAAATAATTTAATCCCTACTAAAATTATGAAGTAATATTGTGATGAACAAATGTTTGTACCAAATTTATATTTATCTGATGTGTTATCATTGTATTTGTGCTATGAATTTCATCTTTCCATCTATGAATCATGGATGCGGATAAGGGATATGAATATACAAATATGGTGATATGAAATTTAAAAAAAAGAAAAAGAAAAAAAGATATAAGTATATACGACCAAGATATGTTAAAAGAAAATTATAATTTTTAGTATTATATTATACATGAACTCAAAGAATAGTAAGAAACCGTTCTTTAAAAATTAGATATTAGTTTAGAAGCCAATAATCTATTTTTCTACTTTTCAATGGATATGTTAATTTGATAAAATCTGAAAAAATAAATAATATTTTAATCTCACTATTTTCTTTTTGGCAAAAAAATAATAAAATATTGAAAAAATATATTTGTAATTATTCTAATAATACTCTAATACATACAATTACAATTTTAATTTTATAGTAAATTGGATACGTGATGTAGAATGTTTAAGAAGTATCAAATACTTCTCAAAATGAACATCAAATGTCATATATGTTTACGAAACATCAGATATGTAAGTATTTGTGTTTCGTAATTTTCCATGCATTGTACCAATACATGTATAGACGGTGATGACGATGTTTGGATTTATATGGTCTCGACTTGATTCAATGAACCTACAAGAGAAGATGCGAGCCTTTGGTGGATAGTGTTGAACAAAGGCCCTCTGATACTTTAGTTAGGCTATGTTGGCATGAATTTTTTTTGATTATTTTAGTTACAAAAAGATAAAATAAATTAAAAAATTAATAAGATAAAATGTCACATTCAAATGATAATCATTTTATTTTTTCTCTCACAAAAGTCAAAAAAACCGAAAAGCCTATCCTAAATGAGGTTTTTTAACCCCAAGCTAAAATAATTCAAAATCCAAAAAACTAAAAAGTCAACTTACATCTCAAACGAAAGGTTAGTAGCATAAACTTAGAGAAAGAGAGAGGGAATAGAAAGGAGTTTTTAGGATTTTGTATATTGCTAACTTGTATCTTTTCTTCTTTAACATTTTATAGATGGTTTTTGTTATGGCCCTTTAGTGGTAACGAGTCTCATATTTTACTGGGTTGTAAATCATATGAGTTGATTTACAGTACAAAATTCTAACCTTAACTAATTGTGTATATATCAGTGGTCAACTATACCAAGTAATGATTTAATCAGTGAAGAAAATTAAAACGGTCAAGTATGAAATTCAACTTGCTGAACCAGCCCCCAATCTCCACTAACCAAGCCTATCTTGATTGTGTGTGTATATTAGATGATGACATATAAATTTGATATAAGAATTTGTTCTTACAATCTTTTTAATCATGTTTAAACATGCTATTTTTTTTATTGAGAAAATTATAATTTTTTTATTTTTGTTTTACAGAGGTTGACCTTTTATAACAAAACCAACCTTGAGTTTTGAATTTAGTCAATTAAATCTCAATTTTTTGATTTATTTTTGTTAAATAAAACTCATAATCATTAAATTTAATATAAATATACATAAAATTTGTAAAATACCTATTTTCGTTAAGTTTAATAACAAAAATATTTTTTTCGTCTATTTTAGTAAACAAAAATAAACAAATAGTTCATATTGAAAACAAATTAAAAGATAAAGCTTTAAATTGATAAAACTTAAAACTTAAAATTGGAGAATATAACAAATTAAAATTTTTTCTTTTTTATTATAAAAAATAAAAATAAAAAATTTACTTAAAAAAATCAGACTACAAACAGGTGCTGAGTAATTGCTGGGGTTGTCGGTAGAAAACCGTAATAAATGTTGAAGAATTGTTGTACCGTTGATCAGATGGTTCAACTTGTCGGTGGAAAACTGTAAAGATAAAGAAATTGTTACCGTTGATCGTGCACCACGATATGGACTTGCAAATCATTGACCTTTGTCGGTAAATTACACAGCTGTAATATTGATGTCTTGAAAAAATTTCATACCGTTATTAAGACTTCTAAATCAATGTCATGATATCAAATCATATATCCACGTCTGTCTTCGAGATAAAAGGTAGAAACAAGTGATGGCATCCTAGTTTAGCTCAATCAAATCTTAGGGGTTGTTTGGGATGACCTAAATAAGTGTACTTTTTGTCTTTTTATAAAAAGATGTGCAGAAAAGTAGAGAGGTGATGTGATGGAAAAAAGATAAAAAGATAAAAAGATGGATTATTTTTGAGTTGCCAAACTTGGCCTTAATAACTATAGAGGCAATTTTTTAACAGCCATGCTGTGGAGCTCTAATTAGAGCTATTACAGTGCAACTCTAATGAACTGTCCACCCATTAAAAAAAAAAAAATAGTAAAGTAAAAGACAAAATGTAGAAAAGAAAAAGACAAATTAGTGTTCTATTAGAGGTCTATTTTTAGAGGTCTAAATCATTTTTGATTTTTTAATGGGTAAATGTATACTATACTTGTTTGGCTAAATTCTCATAAATATGTGTAAAAAATAACATAAATTTTTACACATATACAAAAATTAATCCATAAAAATTTTAAAAATCACAACTTATATATATCTGTCAGAATTTATATTATTTTATAAAGTAACTTATGTATATTTATGAGAATTTACACAAATACATATAGGCCTTGTTTGTCATAACCTAAAAAAGTTAAAAAATCAAAAAGTCATTATCTTATTTAAGTCATATCACCTCTCTATCACATCACTTCAAATCCAATCCATACCCAACTCATATTTTATAAGAAGTCAAAAAATACACTTATTTAGATCATCTCAAACAACCCCATAATATATATCTTGCACACCCAAACACTTTCCCATCAAAACACATCAAAACACTTCCCTTAGTTGTCCCTAATTATAGATATTAACTCATAAAAATTTATATAACAATGCTACTTACATTTAAAATTCGTATTAAAAATAATAAAAAAATAACTAATAAGACCTATTTTGTTTTTAAAAATACTAATGAATCCTATTAAGTTTCAATATGGACTACTAAGTCATATTTGTGATAAAAAGTTCCCAAAATATCCATTGCTCCATATCTTATCCCAGTTTTATGCTTCCTATTTAATATGTACAACAATTTTATAAATAATTTTAACTTAAGTAAAATTTAAAATTTTAATTGTAAAAATTATTAATCTTATACTTATAATTTTGTTTATGAAAAATCATTTAATTTGAACAATGACAAATAATTTAATTATAAAATTTCTAATAAATTAAAATTTTTTATTCATATTTTAATGAAAAAGATAAAATAAAAATAAAATATACTATTATGAACAATTGAATTTTTTTACGTATAACAATTTATAAAAAAAAAAAAGAAGAAGAAGAATTATTTGTTAATATTGAAAGTTGATATAACTTAATAATAATTTTCAAATCAAAATAGAATTTATTGATAATTTTTTCATTGTGATTTATGATTTTTTTAATACAATATCATAATTTTTACAATTAAAAAAAATATTATTTTACTTAGATTAAAAATATTTTCATATTAAATGAGGGGTAAAATTGAGATAATATCCACCATTATGGAGCAATGAATTTTTTGAAAATATGTTATGAAAAATAGGATTAGTTGTCCACATTAAAACTTGATAGGATTTGATAGTAATTTTAAGAGAAAAATAGGACTTATTAGTTATTTTTCCTTAAAAATACACATAACATTTAATTTATGATTTAGATTTATCCACTTCCATAATTCCTTCCATTGTTTCTCTCACTCCGTCATCACCTCTCAGCGCACCCCCACTCACTTACTCATGATCTCTCTCTTTCTCAATTACGATCTGCTTCATTTTTTTTGATCTGGTGACAAGTTAGAGTTACGGTGGTGCTGCAAACGGGTGAGAGGGTTGCGGGGATACGAGGGAGGGCATTAGGGAGGGCTATAAGAGGCATTGCGTGATGGTGGGGGTATTGATTGGGCTAGGAAGGGAATGGAGAAAATAGGAATAGTTCACAGAGGTGACAGTAGTTGGTGGTGATGGTGGTTGTTACTGGTGTGTATTGAGATATTACATTTTTAGAATTTGGTCTAAAATGATAATTTGCTTAAGGGACATAATGGTAATTAAAAAAAGACAATGTTATGAACAGAGAAAATTAATGATCTGTACAAAAAAAAATTCCATAAAGAAATATTATCCATAAAAAAAAGTTGATCAATTTTTTATTTTTAAAATTAAGATCAATTTTAGTAGGATAATATTTATTGTGTTATTTAGAACAGTGAAAGTGTACTTTTATATCGATTTATTTCAAACTACTTCAACAATATGTGATATTTATTGTGTTGGTAATACAATAATATAGTATTTTTTGTGCAATTTTTAATCATTATTTATTAATTTAATTAAAAATTAAAAAATAAATAAAAACTATATTAAACAAAATCTTAGTTTCTTAGTTTATCATTAATAAATGGTCCCATCACAATCTTTCTTGGTTGTTAGTAATGAGAAAAAAAAATTCTGAATATTAAATGGATAGGTGAAGATTTTAATTTATTTGTTGTTGGATTAAATAATGATATAATAAATTAATTAAAATTAAATTTTAAATATAATGACATAGATGTAATTTTTATAGAAAAAATTAACTAATTAAAGGAATAGTATAAAATTCTGTGTTATATAAAAAACTTAACATAAAGTACATTGTTAAATTTTTTTTCTATGCTGATACTTTTATTCTTAGCTTATGATTAATTTATGAAGAGGGATATATTAATCATCTACGTTAATTTTTTTTAATTTAAAAAATACATTTTCAAATAATAGTGTCGGTGGCAAACACCGGGAGTTCAAAAATTCTGTCGGTGGCAATGTGAAGCATAATAACTTAAATTTCATGTGCACCCAGAGCGAGAGAAAAAACTGAACCTTGAAGGAAATAGGGAAATACTAGATTTAAGGAAAATTTTTAAGGAAAACTATCATGAAAACTGTCTGCACCGTTAGATCAGATATGATCTCATGATCCAACGGTGCAGATGAATTTTCATGATAGTTTTCATGAAAGTTTTCATGAAACCTAACATGACCCAAGGAAATATTAACGACTTCTTGATTCAGACAAAAGTTAACGGTAAAAAAGTGACAAACAAACCCCTTAACAAATTTTAGTCCCCCTGATGTGAACCGAATCAAGATCTCCAGGGAGAGTAAAAGAAAGGATTAATTACATTAAAGATACCGCGACTTACCTTGAGTGTTTCTGTTATGTAGTGCCACTTAAGGATAATCTCTGAAATTTAGTTTTTTAGGGTCTAATCTCAAAAATCACTCTTTTGTGATTAAACCTTTTTTTAATTTTTAAATTTTTTTTTATGCTTCAATTATTGATAAATATTACTTCGTTTTTTTAATTTGAAAAATTGTACATATTCATTGACGTGGCAACTTCCACGACAATAGGGCAAATTATACCTAGCACTAGGAGTACAAAAATGGCCTGTGGCCTGTGGGTGATTTGAAACCCGCCCACGGCTCAGAATGAGCCCGGCCCGATTAGGCCTAGGCTCGAGCCTAACCCAGGACGCTGGGCCCATGCCATTATTTTGAAGCTCGGCCTCGACCCGTGGCCCGGCCAGAGGGCCAGTGTTATTTTTGGTGGAAAAAAACAAAATTTTGATAAAAAGAATAGAAATTTTTTTTTGTTCAAGCCCAAGCCCACCGGCCCGTCCAAGGCCCAAGGCTCGAATATCCCCTAAGCTTGAGCCTGGGCCTAATTTTCTAGCCTGGCCCAAATTTCGACCAGAGCTCACGAGGCCTGACATGGACTGGCCCAAGCCTAAGCTCAGATGGAACGAGTTAGGCCAAATTTACACCCCTACTTAGCACCTTACACTTTACACTCACTTTTAAAAAAATAATAGTAAACATCTCATACTTTTAGTCAAGTTATTATCAAACTCATCAGTTAATCCACGTTAAATACGATAAATGAAAAAGTAGGTTTGATGAATTGATTGGAACTTGATCAAAAGTATGAGGTGTTGATTGTTACTTTTTAAAAGTCAAGGAAAAGTGAGACTGTGTGTAAAATGTAAAGGTGTAACTCGGACTAGTTAGAGTGGGTTAAGAGATTATCCAAGCTCAATCCAAATTATGTTGAGAGTCGCCCAAGTTTGTGGGTGTTTGGGAAGTGAGTTTTTATGTAGGTTTTTTTAGTTGTAGGATATTATTGGAGAAATTTTTTTTTGTATGTTGAGAAGATAGTTAGGTTTTTTTGTGGTTGGATGTGATATTTGTGAGAGAAAAAGTGAAATGATTATGGGGTTGAATGTGTTTTTTTTTAGTTTTGCAAAAAGTTTGTCTTTTTGTGAAAAAAATCAAAAAAAACCCAAGTCCCAAACTTCTCAAACACCACCAATTGTAACCCCGAGATTGTTTCTCTAAACCTGACTTAAGTTAAATTCGAATTGCGTTTTCAATTTTTTTTCTTCTTTTTTATTCTTTCATCAATTAAGAAGATTAAACTTGTTGAACCAGCCCCCAATCTCCACTAACCAAGCCTATCTTGATTGTGTGTGTGTATTAGATGATGACATATAAATTTGATCCAAGAATTTGCCCTTACAATCTTTTTAATCATTTTAAAACACGCTAATTTTTTATTGAGAAAATTATAATTTATTTATTTATTATTATTATTATTATTTTACAGAGGTTGACCTTTTATAACAAAACCAACCTTGTGTTTTGAATTTTGTCAATTTAAACTTTAATTTTTTGATTTATTTTCAATTTAAATTATTTATTTATTTTCGTTGAATAAAACCTATGGAAAAAAAATATTTTAATTATTAAATTTAATGTAAATATACACAAAATGTGTAAAATACATATTTTCGTTAAGTTTAATGGCAAAAATATATTTTTTTCGTCCATTTAGTTAACAAAAATAAACAAATAGTTTATATTAAAAACAAATTAAAATATTAAATTTTAAATTGATAAAACTTAAAATTTGAGATTTATTTTGATACAATGGTCAAATTTTATTTTATTTTATGGTAATTTTTCTTCTCTTATTTTAGAAAAAAATTTAAAAAAACTTGAGGAATTGTTGTACCGCTATCAGACGGTTCAACTTGTCGGTGGAAAACTGTAAAGATAAATGTTGACCGTTGATCATGCACTACAATATGGACTTGCAAATCATTAACCTTTGTCGGTCAAATACACAGCTGTAATATTGTCGTCTTGAAAGAATTTCATACCGTTATTAAGACTTCTAAATCAATGTCATGTTATCATGTCTTGTCTTCGAGATAAAAGGTAGCAAGAAGTGATGGCATCCTAGTTTAGCTCAATCAAATCTTAATAATTATAGGGGCAATTTTTTAATGCGTAAGTGTACTATATTTAATTACATAAATTTTTACAAATATATAAAAATTATTTTATTAAATCACATAAAGTTTTATAAATATGCATAAATTAATTCACAAAAATTTAAGAAATCACGGTTGCGTTTGGTAGAGCTTTCTAGATATGATTTGAGAGTAGGAGTTGTATTTTAACTTTGTAAGTTTTAGAATTATAATTTGAGTGTGAAAAATTTATTTGGTGAAAAAGTTTGAATTGAGTGGAAAATTTTTGATGTGACATATGATATTTGATACAAAAACTTATCACTCATAACCAAATATACAACTCAAAATTCTATTAAAACACATAAAAAAATTTAAAAATTTTGAAATATATTTTTTTCGAATATATAAAAATTAACATATGTCAATTGCAAAAAAAAAATAAAAAATTTGCACTATTTCGGTCAACCTGCGGGACGACCGGTTAGGCCAAATTTTAATTTTTTTTTTTCAAAAATCGCACTTTACACAGAATTTTCTGCAGAGTTTTGTGTTTGTTGTGGAAATATAGTTGAAAAACTCGATCCAAACATGATATTAGAATGTGTGGGTAGAATTGTGATTTGAAAATCCTTCCAAACAGAGCCCACAACTTACATATATTTGTAAGAATTTACATGATTTTGTTAGATCACTTATGTATATTTATGAGAATTTATACAAATATATATAATATATACCTTGCACACCACAACACATTCTCATCAAAACACTTCCCCTAGTTGTCCCTAATTATAGATATTAACTCATAAAACTTTATATAACAATGCTACTTACATTTAAAATTCGCATTGAAAAAAAAAAAACCAATAAGTCATATTTTACTCTTAAGAATACTAATGAGTCCTATTAAGTTTCAATATGAACTACTAAGTCATATTTGTGATAAAAGGTTTCCAAAATATTCATTGCCCCATATCTTATCCCAATTTTATCATTCCTATTTAATATGAACAATAATTTTATAAATAATTTTAACTTAAGTAAATTTTAAAATTTTAATTGTAAAAATTATTAATCTTATACTTATAATTTTGCTTATGAAAAATCATTTAATTTGAACAATTACATTATAAATTTCTAATAAATTAAAATTATTTATGAAATTTTTTATTCATATTTTAATGAAAAAGATAAAATAAAAATAAAAAAATACTATTATGAACAACTGAATTTTTTTTCACGTATAACAGTTTATAAAAAAGGAAAAGAAGAAGATTTATTTGTTAATATTGAAATTTGATATAACTTAATAATAATTTCCAAATCAAAATAGAATTTTTTGATAATTTTTTCATTGTGATTTATGATTTTTTTTAATACAACATCATATTTTTACAATTAAAAAATATTAATTTACTTAGATTAAAAATATTTTCATATTAAATGAGGAGTAAAATTGAGATAACATCCACTATTATGGAGCAATGAATTTTTGAAAATACGATATGAAAAATAGGATTAGTTGTCCACATTGAAACTTGATAGTAATTTTAAGAGAAAAATAGGACTTATTAGTTATTTTTCCTTAAAAATACACATAACATTTAATTTATGATTTAGATTTATCGACTTCCATAATCTCTCCCATTGTTTATCTCACTCCGTCATCACTCCTGAGCCCATCTGTAACGCCCCAAATTTCTAGCCCAAATGATAATGCAACAATCATGGCTCTCTTAAAGGAAAATCAAATATAACTTTTCGTACTTGCATTACATAATAATAATAGTTCCTCATGCGATATTACATTAATTCTACAACAAGTAAATAACCAAATAAGCACCCCCAAAGGTTTACAATCTTCCAAGGCTTAAGCCCGGTACACAAAATGGTTATTCAGACCCACACATACATAGCCCTTGGCTTACAAATACGATTACAGCAAATGAGAACTTTAGTGCTCTTAACACACATTTCTACGCCCTCAATTAGGTAGATTCATCACGTCTTTTCCTGCACAAAAATCCGGTAGGGTGAGCATAAAGCCCAGTAGGAAATCCTTAACAAAGTATATACATTTTATACAAATCTCAAGAGATGAATGTACATGCCATGCCATGCCTTTTTGAAAATAAAACACATCTTCATCTTTTGAAAACCATCATGCTCAATGATGTTATGCAACTTCAACTGTTCAAAATTTATCAATTTAATTAAAGGAGTTGGTAAATACAACTCTGGTAATCCCTAGATTGGTGTCTGCAAGTAGACTATATGAGTATTACCAATTGTCATTTTTACCGGTATTAACCGGAAGGTTCGACACCTATCCGCGTGACTTTTTGGTCTTTCACTAAGGGCACTCATGCCAACTTAAACAATTTTATCTACACCACCTATCAAGACTTACCACTGTATTTACCCCAAAAGCATTTCATGAGAACCCATTTCCCAACATTCTTTTCTCAATGCAAATTTCCAAAGCTTAATATAGTCCAATGAATTGAAATGCCAATGTATGCTTAATAATACAATGCAACATTACTTCCATATTCAATTGTTCCACACAATATATCATTGTGATCAAAATTCTCAATCCTCTTTTCAACACAATTCCACAAGATGAATATATATATATACTTTTATATTCAATTCATTCAAGAGAATAACGTAATTTCCACATTTCGAGTAATCTCAACAATTTAGTCAATTCAAGACTAAATTAACATTTTGACAACAATTTCCAAAATAAACAACATTTCTCATTTTTTCACAAAATTCGTCATTTATATATAAATAAACAATTTTCAAAACATCTATTTATTTTGGTACACAAAATAAATATGACAACATCTTCCAAGGATTTTGAACATCTTTCAAAGAAAAGACTCAATTTTTAGGTTTTCTTACCAAAACTATTCATCTCCAAGATATTTAGAAGAATCTTCTCAAAATCATCTTTCTTCAATCAATATGGTTCAAAATCTTCATTTTCTATTTTAAAAAGAAAAGAAATTAAACCCTCTTTCAAAATCACTCATCTTTTTGAAATCAACAATCAATTTCTCAAAGCTAATCAAAGGATGATTTCGAAAATTATCTAGATCTTGCAAAAACATATATATAACTCTAAGAAAATCCCTACCTCACGTTTTAAAGAAGAAATAAGATGAAACCCCCAAAATCAACGGTGTTGAAACTCGATCTTCACTGCACACAACGAAACCCTCGAGATGATAACCAACTTTGGTAAAGAACTTAGGTCTAAATCCCAGTGGATTTTGAGAAATCAAAGAGAGAAGATGACTTCTAGAGAGAAAAGCTCCCGATTTGGAATTCTGGAAAGTTTTAGAGAGAGAGAGGACTGGAAAAGTGATATGAAATATCAGATTCACGAATTGATATAACATGGTCTGCTCGAGCGTGGAATGCCCCGATCGAGCGTCAAATACACTAACCCAGTACTTTTGCAGACAGGTCAAACTTCTGAAACCAAACATTCTCTGCTCGAGTGCATAAATGGCCGCTCGAGCGGACAAGCAACTTCGAATGCATTTTTCATTTTTGTTTTGGGGGCGCTGCCCCTCAACCCCGCCAGGGCGCTGCCCTAGGACCTGCCAAGGGGCGCTGCCTCCTGGACCCCCGCGAGCTGACCGGGCAACTCAACCCTCGACCGACCCAGTCGAAGTGGCAAAACATAAAAGAAGGATCGAAACCGGGATCGTTACACCATCCCCACTTACTTACTCATGATCTCTCTCTCTCTCTCTCTCTCTCAATTACGATTTGCTCCATTTTTCCTGATCTAGTGGCAAGTTGGAGTTGCCGTGGTGCTACAAATGGGTGAGAGGGTTGCGGGGCTACAAGGGAGGGCATTAGGGAGGGCTATAAGAGGCGTTGTGTGATGGTGGGGCATTGATTGGGCTAGGAAGGGAATGGCGAAAATAGGAACAGTTCACAGAGGTGACAGTAGTTGGTGGTAATGGCGGTTGTTAGTGGTGTGTATTGAGATATTACATTTTTAGAATTTGGCCTAAAATGATAATTTGCTTAAGGGACGGACATAATGGTAATTAAAAAAAGAGAAAAGATTTGTGACTCGAAAATCTTGGCCCCGAATGCCCTAATCCGTGAAACGACGTCGTTTCACGACTTTAATTTTTTTTTTTTCTTCTTCTTCCTCGTGTCTGAACTCTGAAACGGGTGAGGGAGAGGGAGAGGGAGAGGGAGGGGAAGCAGAGAGGAGAGGGAGAAAGAGAGAGGAGAGGCGCCGCCGATCTGCCCCGCCGCAGCCCCGATCGTCGCAGCTCCGGATCGTCGCAGCCCCGTCGTAGCCCCGCCGCAGCCCCGATCGTCGCAGCCTCCGACCACCGCCTCCGCCCCGCCTCCGCCTCCTCCTCCCCCAATGAATATGCCCCCTCCAGTCCCCCTCCTCCCTCCTCCTCCTCCTCCTCCCTCCTCATTTTTTCCTCTTCCTTTGATTTTCTTCGTCTTCTGAGAAAAAAAAAAAAAAAAAAAAAAAGGTCGAAAACGACGTCGTTTCTGATTCGGGGCTGATTCGGGGCAGCTCATTCGAGCTCCCAATCGCAACTGTTAAAAAAAAGACGATAGTATGAACAGAGAAAATTAATGATGTGTAAAAAAAAAAGGGGGATGCACCAATAAATCCCAAATTAATAACTTATACACTGTTTAGTCCTAAAAGTTTTCTTATAGACTGAAAGGTCTCATTACAATGTTTCAAACATCAGATTAATGTTTCGAATATTAGATTTCGAACATCAGATTAATATTTCGAACATTAAATTGATGTGCAAATGAGACTAAATGGAGCACAAGAAAACTTTTAGGATTAAATGGTTCAACTTTTCAGAAACTAGGACTTATGGATAAATTTTCCAAAAAAAAATTCCATAATGAAATATTATCCATAAAAAAAAAGTTGATCAATTTTTTATTTTTAAAATTAAGAGTAATTTTAGTAGGATAATATTTCTTGTGTTATTTAGAACAGTGAAAGTATACTTTTATATCCATTTATTTCAAACTACTTCAACAATATATGATATTTATAGTGTTGGTAATACAATAATATAGTATTTTTGTGTGCTATTTTTAATCACTATTTATTAATTTAATTAAAATTATAAAATAAATAAAAATTATATTAAACAAAATCATACTTTCTTAGCTTATCATTAATAAATGGTCCCATTACAATCTTAATTTCTTGGTTGTTAGTAATAAGAAAAAAAAAAAATTCTGAATATTAAATGGATAGGTGAAGATTTTAATTTATTTGTTGTTGGATTAAATAATGATAAAATAAATAAATTAAAATTAAAATTTAAATATAATGACATAGATTAATAGAAAAAATTATCTAATTAAAGGAATAGTATAAAACAATACTGTGTTATATAAAAAACTTAACATAAAGTACATTGTTAAATTTTTTTTCTATATACTTTTATTCTTAGCCAATGATTAATTTATGAAGAGGGATAAATTAATCATCTATGTTAATTTTTTGTTTTAATTTTAAAAATACACTTTCAAATAATAGTGTCAGTGGCAAACACCGGGGGTTCAAAAATTCTATCGGTGGGAATGTCAAGCATAATAACTTAAATTTCACACGCACACAGAGCGAGTGAAAAAAACTAAACCTGGAAGGAAATATTAACGGCTTCTCGATTTAGGCAAAAGTTAACGGTAAAAAAGTGACAAACAAATCCCTTAACGAATTTTAGCCTCCATCGACGTGAACCGAATCAGGATCTCGAGGGAGAGTAAAAGAAACGGTTAATTATATTAAAGGTAGCGCGACTTACCTTGAGTGTTTCTATTATGTAATACTACTTAAGTATATTCTCTGAAATTTTAGTTTTTTAGGTCTAATCTCAAAAATCACTCTTTTGTGGTTAAATCTCTTTTGTTTTTAATGATTCAATTATCGATAAATATTACTTCATTTTTTTAATTTGTAAATTTGTACATATTCATTGACGTGGCTACTTCCACAACAATAGGGCAAATTATACCTAGCACTAGGAGTGTAAAAATGACTCATGGCCTATGGGCGGCTCGAAAGTTGCCTACGGCCCGGGATGGGCCCGACCCAATTAGGCTCGATCTTGAACCCAGCCCAAGACCTTAGGCCTGGGTCATCATTTTGAAGTCCGACCCATCGGCCTGCTCATGGCCCACTCAAAACCCGGTTCGAGGCCAAGCCCGCTCAGCTCGTCCGAGACCCACCGTATTTTCAAATTTATTATTTTTTCCTTGAGGATTCTTAACCAAACTAAACGTTTGAATAGGGCTGGCTTTGGCTTTTGGGCCTCCAAAAATTGATTAAAAAATAAGTTTTTGAAATATTTTTAGCTATTATATTAGCTTCAAAAAAAAAAAAATTCACCTATATTTGAAAGGTCCTATACATTTGGTAAAGATTTAAAACTAATAAATACTTGATGCTGTGAACTATTTAAAACTAACACATGATTGCTTTTATAAATAAAATAAAAAATTCAAAAATTGATATGGTGAGTTTATTTGAAATTAATGGATAATTATTTTCCAAATATATAAATTGTGTATAAAATATGATTAATTATATCAATTGGGGTTGTTTCTAGAGAAATAAGCTTTTCAAATTCAAATTTGAATTATGTAAGTTTGATTAATAATTTTGCGGTTGAAAATGTGAGAAAAGTAATATTTTGTTACAATTTGTTCACTTTTTAGTTAGGCATAAATTTGAATTATTTTAATATTCTTTTTATTGTAAGTTTTGTTATATATTTAAGTAAATTTTATGTCAAATACCAATAATAATAATAATAATCTTTTTATCATTATTTTTTTTAAATGTATGAAATATCTCATATTGAGAGATTGCTTTGAGCCTTTAAAGTATTAGAGGCGACTGTGCGCTTAAATAGCATTAATATAAAAAAGATTATTATTAATAATTTCATTACTAGAAATGATAATCTAATTTTCTTTCAAATTCATGTTATTTAAACATAGTTTAATATAAAAGAGTAAATATTTGTTAACGGGGGAATATCAGGTCTTATTTGAGAAGTGATTAATATAGTAAAAAAATTATTATAAATTATAAATTATTTTTTTAATTTTTTAAGGGGGATGCACCAATAAATTTCAAATTAATAACTTATACACAGTTTAGTCCTAAAAGTTTTCTTTATAGACTGAAAGGTCCCATTACAATGTTTCAAACATCAGATTAATGTTTCGAACATTAGATTTCAAACATCTAATGTTCATCAGATTTTAATAATGTTTGAAATTATAGGATGAATGTTTCAAACATTAGATTTCACACATCTAATTTTCATTAGATTTTAATAAATTTTGAAATTATAGAAGGAAACATCAGATTCATTTACATCATGAACATCATGATGATGTATAAATGGGACTAAATAGAGCATAAGAAAATTTTTAGGACTAAATGGTTCAACTTTTCAGAAACTAGGATTTATGGGTAAATTTTTTATTTTTTAATACATATTTTTATAAAAAAAATTTTAATTAATTTTCAATTTAGTAGGGACAGCTCAGCAGCGGTGGTGTGGTGTGAGTGTATGTTTGGCGGCAATTACACATTCATAGCACCTGCACTGCGTTATTTAGAATAAAGATTAACAACTCTACTTTTAGAGTTCTAAATAAAGTTATAGTGATGGGTAAGGAGTGAGATCCACATATGATGTGATCTGTGTGTTTATGTTTTTATTTTATTTTTCTTGTCACATCATTAAAAATTTTTTAAAAATTTTAAAACAACAATGCTACGTCGCTCGAATCCCTTCCCCCCCTAATCCCCCCGAATCGAAAACGACGTCGTTTGACGTCGTTTGAATTTTTTTTTTTTGCAGATCGAAGAACGGAGAAGAAGGAGGAGGCGGGAGGAGGAAGAGGAGGAGGGAGAGGGGAGGAGGGGAGGAGGAGGGAGGGACTGGAGGGGCCATACCAGTGGGAGGTGGCGGAGGCGGGGCCGGAGGTAAGGGCGGTGGTGCTGCGACGACAGGGCTGGGCAGCGACGCGGGGCTGGGCTGCGTCGACCGGGCTGGGCTGCGACGACCGGGACTGGGCCGACGGCGGGCGGCGAGGTCGCGGCCCTCTTCTTCCTTCTCTCTTTCTCTCCCTCTCCCTCTCCCTCCGAGCTTGCAGAGTCAACAATGGAGGAAGAAAAAAGAAAAAAAGAAAAAAAAAAAAACGAAAAGCCCAAAACGACGTCGTTTTGGACTTTTCGGGGGATTCAGGAGGGAGAAATTCGAGCTACCAAGCTTTATTCATTTTAAAATTAGAGTGCTCTACCATTGTTGGTGTTATTTATGTTTTATGATTTTGTTTTGTGGCCCCACACTACCACCTCTTTCTTTCCTTCGCTTTCTGGGTTGTTCTTCATCATATTCTTTCACGTGTAACCCATCAGCCGTCAGCCAATCACGCCTTCCCTGTCAGAATTATTTAGGAAAATAGATTATTTTAATAATTTTTAGTTTTTTATAAAAAGAATATAAAAAATAAAAAATATATATAACAATTTATAATAATTTTTTTAACTTTTTAATTAAAATATATAATTAATAAACGAAATCTTAGGCCCCGTTTGGGGACTGACTAAATTAGTTAATTAGTCAAAAAGTTACTAAATTAACCAAAAAGTCAACCATTCATACCAAAAAGTCAAAGATTCTCTTTTCTCTCTATTTTTTACATATCTTTTCGTAATTAACCAAAAAGTCATCCCAAACATACAAGTTTTTTTTACCTACCTTTTTAGCCAAATAACTAAAAAATTACTAAATTAGCCTGTTCCCAAACGAGGCCTTAATTTGAAATAAGTTTACATGTGTCTTAATTTAATTTTTATTAATTAATATGATGAGATTTAATATTTTTTAGTATTTGATTTTTAAAAAACAGCATCACAAGTTTTATTTGTTAAATAGTGTAAAATATTAATTTAAGACTATCAAATAATTAACTAGTTAAAACATCTCCGACGGTAAATACTATAACAGTATTGTTATTTTTATAATTTGATAATGAATAGTAGAAAATAAAAAAATTATAATAATAATATTCCAATGATCAGATATCATTTTGACATAAGTCGTCTTGAACATATTAATTTTTGTGTTTGGTTATGCAAAAATAATAATTTTATAAAAATTTATCTGTTTTATTGGGAGAGAAGGAAAGAGGGCGAGAGGGAAATAGTTGATTTTGACTGAGTTAGTGAATATGACAGCTATGTGTCAAATTTGACGCAAATTTTTACATCTGTCAAATTTGACAATTGCACCACTATTGTTATATTATAATAATGACAATTTCAATGATAAATCATTGGATACGCTCTCAGAAGTTATAATGGAGAGGCTAGTCTTGATTTTATGTAAGGATATGAGAGTAATTAGAGAACCAAATATTTAGAGTTGTTTTAGATATGACTTATAAATTAATATTTTTATTTATTACGAAAAGACATATAAAAAAATAAAAAGGTGATATAATAAAAATAAGAATAAATTACAAATACACCCTATGAGGTTTGCTTAAAGTACAAATTGCCTCCTGTGATTTCAAAAATTACAAATATCCCTTTGTTAGAATTTTTTATTTATCAGAATTAACTAAAAAAATGAAATTCATAATTACTCTCTAATACAATAATAAAATTATCTAAATTATTAATTAAAATATATTTATAATATTCTTAAAATCTGTTAATTGATTTCATGATTTATTAATAAAAAGAACAATTTATTACGAAATTAAAAATCTCAAAGGATGAATGTAATTTCCAAAACTACCGAACTTGATTCATATTTTAATTAAATCTTAAAAAGTATATTTATAATTTACCCAAGATAAATTAATAAATAACTCATTTATAGTTTTACCAAATGAATCTTTAATGATTGGTGAGAAACAAGAGCACGTGGTGCTATTGAATTACTTGATAATTTTTTCCCACGGGTTGTTTGGGATAAACTAAATAAGTGCACTTTTTGACTTTTTATGAAATATGGGTTGGATTTGAAGTGATGTGGTAGATAAATAATGTGATTTAAATAAATGATGCGACTTAAATAGGATAGTGACTTTTTAACTTTTTGACTTTTTTTTATTATGCAAAACTAAGCCTTAGTAATATTCATCAGCTAGGTCTATTGTCCTTCTAGTAGCTTCTACAACTTTCAATAATTTCCCCTTACGCTATTCATTTGATTTAAAAAAAAATGCTAGACATTTTTTTTTTAATCAATCAAAAGAGAATCTTTATTGATAAATCAATCAATACAAAGTACATACAACAATAAAGGAGAAACAGGAAAAAAGGAGAAGGTGCAAGCATCATCATAGCTTAACTTTTCAATCCCAACACCAAGAAACAAACTCGATCATCTTACAGCACCAACCCAAGGCTAGTAAGATACCAACCAAATAGCAAAAATAAAAACAGAGTAGCAGCAAAACACACCAACCCCCATCCTACCCAGACATCTCAAATGCATTTCCTCACCTGACTTAGATTCTCTACAATTTGATGCACTGAGTAATGGACATTAGGCAAAGAAGATTTAACCCCCAACCCAACCCTCACTTTTACTAACTCACCAAGCTCCTTCATATCTGGCAGATGACCTTTGAATATAACCTTATTCCTAAGCTTTCATGTTGACTACAACATTGTCACTGGTACCATCACTTAGATTTTCTTTACTTAATTCCTATACTTGGTTCCCAACCACTATAAAATATTTTACGAAGCAGTCTCAAAGTCGTAAATTATCGACCCTAAAAGCTTTGGATCGACGGGTTAATCTTGAGACGATTTTTATGATTTTTTTTAAGGATCCTATTAATAATAATCCTAAGTGTCGTCTATAAAATATATAAAATATCAAAATATCTATATTCTAATAAATTTTTCATATATTTGAAAATATTTTTACACATTTTAATACACATTTTATATATTTTTTTAATTCTAATAACAGCCAAGCTATTTTAAACATTTTTTTGATTAAAAACATATTTAATAACAGTTATATATATATATATACGTCTTAATAGGTCAAAAATCAATAGTATGCTTGGAAAAAGTTCTAACAGTAACTAGATTTTTTTTTTTTTAATTCTACTTTTTCACTAACAAGAAAACAATTTTTTTTTTTTTTTTTTTTTTTTTTTTTTGTGGCTATTCTCAAATGTATAAGTTTTCTTTAATTTTTAAAAATTTCAAAATATTAAAAAGCTACTAAAAATCAATGCCAAATCTCCCTAACCTTCACTACGACCAAGACTCTTTTTTTTTTTTTTTTATACATAGTAAATGCTAACTAGTGTTCTTAGGACATTTGTTAATATTAAAAATGTGATAAAATATGTTTTGGATTAATTGTTTTTGTTTTTGTTTTTTTATATCTATTTTTGTATTCTAAGAGCACTTATTAATAAGATCATTCACACATTTAGTTGATAAATTGACATGTGATAAATAATTTATTCTTAGTCTCATTTTATTAAATACAAATTGGTTAGTCACACTGTATTGCAATTGCTTGGTTATATAATGTATATCTCAAAATGAATTGGTTATACTATGTACTGCGATGGCTTTAATTACCATCAAAATAATACTTGATTATGCTTCATTAGCTAAAATTTAACGTGATTATGATCAATGATTCAAATGTTTTTTTTAGATAAAAAATACTAAACACGAAAGTGCATATGATATATGTGCATGTTTTGTTGATGTGTATTATAATTTTTTTTTTCAATTTTTTGTTGATGGTTGCTAGAGTTAACATGAAATTGACTTTTGTTATTTCAATTCAACATATTTTTGCCAAGACGGGTGCCTTTCAAATACGGAAATGATTATGCCACATGCTAAATGTTAACAGTTGTGTGAAAAGATTAGAATATCCATGTTAAAATACTGTCACTAAAAATAAAAATATCCAGGTTCAAGTTGCATGGAGATGGGTAGAATATGACACGTTCTTTGTAGGTTTGTGTCATACTTGGTACAGAGTGTTACGATTGTTGACCATGTGTTTTATCTTTCAAGTTGTCCCCAATTGGCCTAGGTTGTGGTCGTTTTTGCTTATCTTGAGCTTAAGTTTGCCCTTCCACTTGAACTGAATGAGCCTATTGTTAGCATGTCAATGGATGTATCATCATCTCGAGTCTTGGGCCTACACCTGTGTTTGGCAAGTGGGTTTGCAGGTTTTTTTGGCTATTTTAGCCACAAAAAACAAAATAGGCTATTTTAGCCATAACAAACAAAACATCACATCCAACCCATAATCATTACATTCTTCTCTTACAAAAAAACTCAAAAAAGTCAAAAAGTCAAAAAGCCCTTCTCAAACCAAGCTTTTAAGCCCAGGCTAAAATAGTCAAAAAAGTCAAAAAGCCAACCCACTTTCTAAACGGAGACTTAATAGGTTTTGGCTGATTCGTATTTATTATACTCATCATAAATTACTATTTACAATATTTGTAATTAGTTGTTTAAAAATAATTATTAAATAAATAACTTTGAGAAATAATACTTTGTTATATACTATAAAGCCATGAAAAAACAATTAATATATACAAGTGCTCAAAATGATAAGAAAGGTCCGACAAGGGGTAGAGATTCTTTCTTTACAGAAGGGGGATGTTGCGTAAAATGAGTAATAGTATACATTCAATTATGAAAAGTAGTACCCTTCCCTGCAAGGCAAATTCTAGAAGAACTGCATCCATAGAAAATATTTTTTTAATATAAACAAAATTTTTACGATATTTTTTATTTAAAAAAATATCTTCTTATGTTTAGTTATGTATTTGAAATTAATATATTAATAATCATATAAGTAGTGATGGGGTTGATGGTGGTAGCAGTAGGGTTGAAGTGGAGGTGGAGGTGGAGGTGGAGGTGGTAGCGCCAATGATAGTGTAGTGGTATTGGTAAGTTTAGAAAAAAAATTTACACTCTTTTATGTTGTATTTAGTTCGGGGATTTAGGAAGAGATTTGGAAAAAAAAAAAAAGTAAGTAAAATGTAAATAAAATATACTTATGTTTCATACACATTTTCCCATTCTCTTTTCAAATCTCTCTCTAAATTCCTCAGCCAAACATAACCTTAAAGTAAAAAATATTTTTTGCTCAAATAAAATTATTTTTTTTTATTAATCATGAAAAATATTTTTTTGTTGATTTTTATTTTGGGGGATGCACCAATAAATCCCAAATTAATAACTTATGCACTGTTTAGTCCTAAAAGTTTTCTTATAGACTGAAAGGTCCCATTACAATGTTAATAACATCAGATACAATGTTAATAACATCAGAGTCATGTTACAAACATTAGATTTCAAACATCTAATGTTCATCAAATTTCAATAATGTTTGAAAATATAGGATGAAAAACATCTAATGTTCATCAGATTTCAATAAATTTTAAAATTATAGAATGAAACATCAGATCATTTACATCATGCTGATGTAAAAATAGGACTAAATGGAGCATAAGAAAACTTTTAGGACTAAATGATTCAACGTTTCAAAAACTATGACTTATGGATAAATTTTCCTTTTATTTTTCATTACACCAAACATTTCGTGAATTTTTTAAGAATTTGTTTTACTTTTTTTTTTTAATTTAAAATTTTAAATCCTAATCTAAAAATATAAAGAGTAAAAGAATTATATTTATAAAAAATCCAATAATAAAATTCACACTAAAAAAATATTAAAAAAAAAACAAATTCTTAGTTTTTTCTTTTCTTTTCTTTGAGTGAACTTTTCTTTTAATATTTATTTATTTTTTAATTTTTTAGGATCTACTAGTCGGATCTAAAATTAATTTTTTTTAATTAAAAAAGAGTACCGAAAAAAAAGAAGTAAACAAAACACTACTAAAAAACAATTTTGAAACCCTATCTATGGAGTGAGTGATATTTAGCACCATTACACAAATATCAATTCCGGACAGAGAGGACAGAATCTCGTGTGAGGTCCTACCCCTCGCCAAACATTGATATGTATTTAACACAACAATACAAGTCAAAAAGTTATAAATACAAAAATATAAATTATAAAAAAGAAAAGAAAAGTAAAAGGAAAAGGAAAAGGAAAAGGAAAAAAATACATCCATAAGATTCAAGGCTCTGGGCTGGTGTACATCCCAGTTTTTGATACACAAAGCACCCACCATTTTATTTTAACAAAAAATAAAAAATAAAAAATAAAAAATGAGCACTTGGTGGTCCAAATGGGCCATTTATATTTGTTGAAAGTGCAACCATCTGATCCATAAATAAATAAATAAAAATAGATTATTATTATGGCAGTGTTTGGTAACGTTTACGTTTTTAGTTTATATTTACAAAAAATTTATAAATTAGTTTTTGTTTATTTTTAGAAAAACATAAATTACAAACGCGTTTGGTTTGAACAAAATGTTTAAAAAAATTTAAAAACATAAACTAAAAAATATGTTTGTTCAGGCCTAAAATATTTATATTTATATTTATTATTTCTGACAATGGGATCACACACATTATAATTGAAAAAAAATTAATTGAAAAAAAAATTAATTGAAAAAAAATAATTGGAAAAAAAATTAATTGGGAAAAAAAATTCATTGAAAAAAAAATTATTTGAAAATAAATTATTTGAAAAAAAAAATTAATTGAAAAAAAAATTGAAAATTGAAAACGTAAACTCATTTTTTGAGTTTACGTTTTTTCCTCAAATTTATAAACTGAAACAACCATTTATAAACCAAAAAAATTATCAAACAGATTTTTATGACAATTTTTAAAATTTTTGTAAATATAAACTGAAAACTGAAAACGGAATGGTTATCAAACAAGCCTTATGTGTTTAGCAAATAATCATTTTGTGTAGATCATAATATAATAGCCGGGCAACTTTATGCACCACTGCGCTTGGGGCAATTCTAGAGAACATTCATCACTTTTTATTTTATTTTATTTTATTTTATTATTACTAAATCCAATCAAATGCAAGTGGTTTTGAATTAAAATTATCAAATTCAAGTAATTTTAAGCTTTTTTTAAAAAAAATTAAGCTGTTTCAGAAAATTGTGTTTTCAAAACCATCTTTAGATTTCTAATTGATTTGCTATTAAAAATAAAATAAAATAGTGGTGCCAACATGACTTTACGAAACAATCTAAATTTAGAAATATAAGTTTAAAACTGTTTGAATTTTTTTTTTTAAAAAGTTGTTTAAAAATAATTTACATTTAAGCTCCGTTTGTTTTGCATAGAAATATTTTATGAAAAATGTTTTTTGCATTTAAAGACACCAAACTCATTACAAAATCTCCGATTTAAATCACATTTCCATTGTTGGATGAGTTTCTTTAACAATAATTATGTAACCAAATAAAAAACATGATTTACAACAAAAAAAAAAAACAAGAGAGATGAGACAGATGATCCCATATCTAATCCTTCCTTTTAATGAGACACAACAAAACAGTCACAAAATCACCTTTTACTAGGAAACTGACCTTCAACCCAGTTCTAATGGGGCCAGGAATGGTCACTATGTGAGAACAGAAAGGCATTATCACACTTGGGTCAATCTTCAATCAATTTCTTCTTTTGAGGTGCCTTTCTTATGTCTCTTATTATTGGGTGACAACATATTGGTTGTGTATATAAGTGACCTTATTAGATGTTGCAATGCCCGAAATTTGTGCTGTTAAGTGGTTGATTAGATAAGAATAAAGTTTAGTTGAAAGAAAAAAAAAAAAAACCTAAATTAAAAGACTAAGCATTGGTTTGGAAAGTTGGATTGAGGTGGATTAGGGTTAAAATAGTAACAAAAAGATAAATTAGACTTTTTAATTGAGATTAAAAAATATCATATTCAAATCATAATTATTTTATTTTTTCTCTTATAAAATTTTAAAAAAATCAAAAAACTTATCTCAAATAATTTTTTTTAATTCTAAACTAAAATAATTAAAAAATCAAAAAACTAATCACCCTAATGTTGTGTTTGGTTGGGGGATTTGGGGAGGGATTTGGAAAGGGAAATGGAAAAGGTGTGTGAAACTATGTGAAATATAGGCATGATTTATTCACATTTCACATACCTTTTCCATTTCTCTTTCCAAATCCCTTTCCAAATCCCCAACCAAACACAGCATAAAAGTTTAGTCAGATAGGGAGTTGGTGGAATGGACCCAAAGCCCTTTAGGGTTCCCTTTGCTGATCTGCCACTCTCCTTTTATCTTCCGTCCTTCTCGCCGCTAAATGCTAAAATAAAGCAAGAGAAATAAAAGTCATAAAACTAAAACCGCTAGGCTTTCCTCCAGTCCACGAATTGAAGAGTATTACTATTGCGTTTATGGAGATTCACCACAAATTTTATTTTGATAATTTAAATTATTTAATGTATAAAATTTATTGAGTATTACGTAGTCATAAAAAATTACATTGATCAGATATTGATAGCAATCTCATCAGATCAGATTTTTGTTAATCGTTTATTTTTTTACTGTTCATTTTTTTAATACAAAACTAATTTGATCACGTAGTTATCGATATCTAATTAATGTGATTTTTTATAGACATAAAATACTCAACGATTTTTACATATTCAACGGTTTAGATTATCGAAACGGGACCCGAAGTAAGTCTCCACGGGTCTAATAATACCCTCTAGTCCAATCATGAACTAGAGAGAACCCCGCCCTTATTTAATTTTCTCTCTCTTCATTATTATAGATGGTGACAGGATCTCAAAAAAAAAAAAAATTTAAAATTTTTTATTTAATAGAATTAATTAAAAAAATATAATTTTTAACTATCCTTTTTATATAATGCTGAGATTATTTGAACTATTTTTGAGTAATTTTGTACTATTTTGGTCCCAAACTTTTTATTTTTTATAATAAAAATAAAGGTTCAATTTTCATATTTCATAAATAGAAAATATAATTATAAATAAAATATCTTCTTTTGTTTTTTTTTAACACGGCATAAAAACCTAAAATCATTTTTTTAAGAAGTGTTGGTGGATCGGATTGGGTAGAGTGACTTCCCATGTGACATCCGTCTAAAGATAAACTAATTGAGAATAATATATTTCTATCTATTTGTTTGAACCATTAAAACTATTCATTTTATGATGAATTGATTTGACTCATTAGTTTTAGAATAAAGATTGGGACCCCCTTTGACCCCCTTTCTTTTTTGATTGGTCACTTTTTTTTTTCTCCTTCAATTACCACCCGCCACGTGTGTGTGGGATGGTAAAAGCTAAAGTTTGAAGGGATCTAAATCACTGATGTTAATTTTAATAGATTGGGGGATACTTGCCCTTCGGAGTAGTGCACAAAATTGGCTATATTGGATATATGTAGGGAGAGAAAGTTGGGTGAACATAAGGCAGCTTCGTGGCGGCATAACATGCATAAAATGTGCATAGATGCATAGAGGGGGAGGCAGGTTCACGTGGAAACGCTACTGCGGGCCATACTTGGGGTGTTAGAAAGAAGAGGCACTTTCCTCCACACAAAAAGCTACCAAGGAGGCTTCCTGCTTCTTATCAATTATTATTATTATTATTATTATTATTATTATTATTTATTTATTTTTGGCAAAGTACACCCGCTTATTTTTTGCGTTGATTTAATTTTAATTATGTTAATTTTACTACTATCAATTATTATTATTATTATTAATTTTTATAATTTTAATTATGTTAATTTTATATTTAAATTTTTATATAGTGTTAATTTAATTATATTGATAATGTCCATTTGAAAATTAAAAAGAAATCAAATAATAAAATAACCATTTAATCTTCACAAATTGATTGACAAGTTGAATTTTTGTTTGAATTCGTCCGTTCAAAGTGATCTAATTTTCCACACTACACCTGTACCCTCCTCTCCCCTCTTGCCTCCACCTCTTCGCTGTTATTAGTTGGATATACTCTCAACATAAAATTTTTGAAAGACAAGATAATTATTCAATGAGAATAAACTGTTGTATCAAAAATCAAATTACAAATATCACAATTATAATTCATATTTTTATGTATTTATTTGGTCTTTTTACCGACTGTAATCTATAACGTTATATTTGATTCATTAATTTGTGGAGAAATTTAAAAAAATAAAAATAAAATATAATTATATTCTATTTAAATTTCATATTATTTTTTTTAACTTTTTAAATCTTTACTTAAATCTATAAATTAAACACAATTTAAATGCTACCAAACTATTTAAATTTTGTCGTGGAGGTGTGGTGTAGTAGGCTTGGCTTGGCACTGGTGTGGTGTCACAATTTCAGTCTTGTTTGTTGCTTGTCAGTGAGGGGAGTGAGCTGTATTAAAATGAAACCACGTTGTTCTTTTTTTGGAGTTGGTGCCAATAATGAGATGACGAGCTATATAGCTTTTTCCACCTTCCACCGTCAACACTTTCACCGACGTCGTCACCATCTCACCCGTCTTATCATATGAACCTCATTTCTGTCGCTTCTTTCTAATTTTTCTAGGGGAAATTATCATTTCAAAGCATATTTTAAAAAAATTATTACATATTAATAAAAAAAATTATGATAATAATTATAATTATAATTATTGATATTTATAATATTTGTTATTTTTTTATATATATTTTTTTCCTAACATAACACCACATAGATATAATTTTCCTATTTTCCTTTTCTTTTTATCTCAAATCTTCTCTATCTAACAATCTCTCTATCACTGAGAGAGTAATTTATATGCAAATTAGGCCAAGCTGAACCGTTATGGGTCTCAGTGCGAAGAGTTGAGTAAAAAGGCCATGAGTTACTCTAGTCCAAGGGAGGCTTGGAAGTTAGTCCGGTTCTAGAAAGCATTAGTTCTAGCCCGGTTCAGAAGAGTACAACGGATAGTTCGGTCGCCGTATTTAGTTCGGTCATGGCGTATGGAACCGAGGTATACTGAGTCCTCTTCAGGACTTGGTGTTGGGTTAGTTCGGCTTAGACTCTTCTATGGATAGCTCGGTCTTGGCATGTGAAGCCGAGGTAGGAGAAAAGCAAAGGAAAGCCGAACTAACAGTTAGATCGGTCACTTTAGTTAGCCTAGCATGGCAATGTTGTTTCGGTCGTATGGTAGTCCGGCCATAGTAAAACCATCTCACTTGGTTTAAGCAGTGAGGGGGGTGTTGAAGGATAAGCATTATCTTTCAGGAGTATGAATCTTAGGAGGACTCTACATAGAGGAGTAAAAGTCCTATTAGGATTGTGCCACGCAAAACTTATAAAAGCTCACAAATATCACCTATGGAGAGGTAACGCAACTTTGATTCCCGAATATACAGAGCTTTTGTCTATTTGTTTAGTTTACTGACTTAGGCATCGGAGAGGTTTCCGACACACACCCGCCGGCTAGCTCACGTTTGTATTTTCAGGTAGTAGAACGACGTCGTACGAAGGAGTGCAGACTTGATCAACAGGATTATACGAGAAGGTTTATTTCTTTCCCGTACAATTGGCGCCGTCTGTGGGAATTCAGACAAGAACAAACCTCTTGATCAAGCTTTTCCTTTTGAGAATCAATGGCGCACAATAAAGAATTACCACAGTCCGCCATTGACGGACAAACTCCAGAAGGGGGTGCGAGGCGCGAAGGCCTACCCTTGATCCCTCCTATGGCGGACTTGGAGCCACAATGACAGAATCTGAGAAGAGATACAAGAGGGAGAAGGCGGACTAACAGCCCCCATCACTCTCGTTCGCAAAGTCCAGAGAGACAAAGGCGGAGGATTGATCCTCAAGCTTTGGAGGATCGCGTCAAGGAGTAGGACGAATTGATACGACGGATGGCGGCGGACATGGAATCTCTAAAGCGCCAGATGAAGGGAAAATGAGTGGCGACAGGAGAGGGGCGTACAAACAAGACGCCCCCTCGCCACTCGAAAAATCGTAGTAGGAATACCACACCCTCACAAGCAGAGAGCAGAAGTCTCAGGACAGGCGATACCTAATCCAGGTCTTTCAGAACTCGTCACTCCAGGTCTGAGAGGACGAGATCTGAGAGGTCGTACACTGAAGGGAGCACCTATTGGCCCTCACATACGCACCAAACAAGATCCAGACAGACGGAGTTGCCCAGATCATCCGACCTACGAACCATGCTCGAAGAAAAGGCACGATGGAAGGAGGACGCCAGGGCACGCGATCCACACAGAGTTTCTGCCTTACAACGGTTGGCTCCTCGAACGCATGGAAGCGTCGAGGTTGGAATGCCAATACCGCACCCTGCTTACGAACTGACGGACAAGGCATTAGCAAGGCTACAAACCTCGCCGTTCGTTCCGGCGATTGAAAACGCGCCCCTACCATCAGGCTTCCTTCAGCCCAAATTCACTACATATGAGGGGAAGACGGACCCCTACTCACACTTGAGCCACTTTCGCCAGGTCATGGCTGTATACCGGTGGAACGAGGCTTTGATGTGCATCCTCTTCCCATCTAGCCTTGGCGACCTAGGCTTGACTTGGTTCGAAAAACTTCCAGAAGGCAACATAGCCTCCTGGGCGCAATTGGCGGAAGCGTTCGTCACAAGGTTCAGAACAAACACTAAAACCCCAGTGGAGATCGACCAGTTACTCTCCATCGACATGGACGACAAAGAGACCCTAAGATCCTGCAATAGTCGCTACTGGGAGACCTTTAACCAAATTGGGAACTGCCCCACCAATCTCGCCATCGCATAGTACAAAAGAGGCCTTCCAATCGGGAACAGACTAAGGGACTCAATCACCATACACCACCCCTCACCATGGAAGCCTTGATGGAAATAGTGCATCAGCACATCAGGGTGGAAGAGGATGGCGCACGTGCCAAAACAAAATCTGGCACGACCGCAGTACCAGAGAAAAAGGCCTCAGCAAAGGTCAACGCGGTAGACCGTCCGAGTAAAAACGGACGAGGCAGGCGAGACAATGGAGAAGACCAGGATAAGAGATGGTTGAGAGTTCGCACTGCCATAACCACGGTCTTCAAGAAACCGATCTACCGAATTCTAAGTGAAATACGGGATGAGCCTTTCGTCAGATGGCCAGCCAAGCTAGGGGAAGCTCAGAAGGACTATGACGACAGATCACGGTGCACCTTCCACAAAGAAAAGGGGCACCGCACTGAAAATTGCACGCCATTGAGACAGCACCTGGAGGAGTTAGTGGCAGCAGGTCACCTGGATAAATACATTGAAGGAGGGGCGCAACCAGCCCCCAGGACCATAATAACCCCAACGGAATGCCAATCGACGCCCCACTTCAAGGCATTATCAATGTGATACATGGAGTTTTCGAACCTGAGCGCGTATGTGAGCTCAGAGGATCAATCAGAAAGGCTGAGCATTTAAGAGAAGTACTAAGTGCCCAACCTACCATCAAGAAGGGGAAGATAGAGGCCACGAACGTCATGTCTTTTTCGGATAAAGACTTGGCAAGGATATATTGCCCTCACAATGATGCCCTGGTCGTCACTCTTCGAGTCAAGGATTTTGACGTCAAGCGAATTTTGATCGACCAGGGTAGTTCATGTGAAATAATGTACTACGAAACATTTAAACAGTTGAAGTTACAAGATAAAGACTTGGCACCTGCCGTATCTCCCCTGATTGGATTCAACTCTATGCCAGAATGGCCCGTCGGCAAAATAATCCTCCCAGTCAAAGCAGGAAGCGTGACGAAACAAGTGGAGTTCTGGGTATTGAAAGTCCCCTCCACTTATAACATCATCTTGGGTAGAACATGGCTGCATGCCATGCGATCGGTGGCGTCATCCTACCACCAAGTAATGGATCCCCAATGACACCGGTGTAATTGAAGAGGTCTATGGAGATCAGATTATGTCCAAACAATGCTTTGTCACAGTGAATGGCAGCCGCGCTGGCAAAGGATACGTTCATTCGGTGGAAGAACCTGAGAGTAATGAACTGTTCGCAGATGTCGGCAAAGCAGCTAATCAGAAAGCGGTGGAAGACTTGGTAGAGGTAAGAATAGATGAAAAGAACTCGGATAAGTTCTTTTTGCTCGGTTCGTCGTTGTCTAGCACTGAGAGATTGGAGGTCTTGGAATTTTTGACCTCTAACATCGAAGTGTTCGCCTGGACACTATACGACAGGCCAGACATTGATCCCAACTTCATCTGTCACTAACTCAATGTCCACCCATCCGCCAGACCAATCATTTAGTGCACACGTAGATCGGCACTCCACCATGCCGAGATAGTGGCGGAAGAAGTAGGAAACCTGGTGGAGGCAGGAGCAATCAGAGAGGTGCACTACCCAAGATGGATCTCCAACACAGTCGTAGTGCCAAAAAAGAATGGCAAGTGGCGTGTCTGCGTCGACTACAAAACAGTCAACAAGGCATGTCCAAAAGACAGCTTTCCTCTACCACGGATAGATCAACTGGTAGACCTAACGGCAGGGCACAACCGACTTAGCTTTCTGGATGCATACAGAGGCTACCACCAAATCGCCATGCATGAGCCAGATCAGGAAGTCACATCCTTTACAACTCCAAGAGGACTGTATTGCTACAAGGTCATGCCCTTTGGCCTAAAGAACGCTGGGGCGACATTCCAACGGATGGTCACCAAGATGTTTGAACCATTGTTAGGCAGAACAATGGAGGCTTACATCGACGACATGGTGGTCAAAAGCAAGGATGAGAACGACCATCTCAAGGACCTAGGTGAGATGTTTGAGATCCTGAAGAAGCACAAGTTACGCCTCAATGCGTCCAAGTGTGCGTTCGGAGTAGGATCTGGCAAATTCCTAGGTTTCCTAGTGACCAACCGGGGTATCGAAGCAGACCCCTCCCAGATCAAAGCAATCCAGGAATTGGAGAGACCAAACTCAGTAAAAGAAGTACAGCATCTCACCGGCATGGCAGCTGCGCTCAATCGGTTCATAAGCCGGTCATCAGACAGACTACGACCATTCTTCCATGCACTAAAAGCCAAGTTTGAGTGGGACGAAGAATGCGACCGCGCTCTGGAAAGCTTAAAAGAATACATGTCTTCTCCACCACTACTTGTCACCCCAGTACCTGGAGAGGAACTCTTCCTGTACCTAGCAGTCTCTCAGCACGCAATTAGCGCAATATTGGTCCGGGCGGAAGGAATCCAACATCTGCCCATCTTTTATGTCAGCAAGACATTGCTGGGTGCCGAAACAAGGTACTTGCCACTGGAAAAACTGGCATTGGCCTTGATGATGGCCTCAAGGAAGTTGTCGCACTACTTTCACGCCCACACCATAGTTGTCCTCACAGCCTTCCCATTAAAAGCTTTGTTTGAAAGGGCAAACTTTTCTGGGCGAATTCTGAAGTGGGCAGTAGAGTTGGGACAATATGACATCAAGTTCCAACCCAGGACCGCGATAAAGGCTCAAGCTTTGGCAGATTTTGTCGCAGAATTCACACCAGGAAGTCATCATATCTGCCCGGTCGACCTGACTGAAACAACCGAACTAGGGATGGAAGTTAACGCCGGAATAGCGCAACCCCTGGTACAGGATATTCAGTCAGACCCCAAAGCAGACCAAAGCAAAGCAAGGAAGGAAGAAGCAAACCATGCTACACCAAGTCTAGACTCACCAACAAATAAAGACTTGGTACAATCAGATAGCGAGGGGCAGACAGCAAGCATGGACCCTGAAGAAAACACCAGCAACATGGAAGATCCCAAGGCATCATCTGATCCCTCCACTTGCTGGAAGTTGTTCGTTGGAGAGATGTGGAAGCTCTTCGTGGATGGAGCATCCAACCGGCATGGAGCAGGGCTGGGCATAGTCCTCATCTCTCCAGACGGCCTAGTAGTGGAGCAGGCAATCAACCTTGGCTTCCCAGCATCAAACAACGAAGCGGAGTATGAAGCGCTTCTTGCAGGCCTCAAATCAGCATTCTACATGAAGGCCACCGAGCTAATGGTTTACAGCGACTCACAGCTGGTGGTAAACCAAATATCTGGCGACTACGAAGCAAAGGATGACAGGATGGCCAAATACCAAGAGTTGGTCAGAACAGAGATCAAGAAATTTGAAATAGTCAGGATAGAACAAATCGGCAGGGAGGAAAACAGCAGAGCAGACGAACTAGCAGGCTTTGCCTCAATGGCAAACACCTCCATCCCTCATCCATTGCTGATCGACTACCTACCTAGACCAAGCATTGAAGACCCCGAAGCAGAAGAAGTATGTTGCGCAGAGCTAGGCCCTTCTTGGATGGATCCCATCATCCTGTTCTTAAAAGACGGCATCTTACCAGAAGAGAAAAAAGAGGCCAACAGAATAAGAGCAAAGTCGCAGCGATTTTGGCTCTCCCCATCTTTGGCATTGTACAAAAAATCGTTCTCAGGACCCTATCTAAAGTGTGTCCACCCCAGCAAAGTGGAAGCATTCTTATTCGAGATACACGAGGGTGTATGCGGAAGCCATCAAGGAGGAAGATCACTAGCATACAGGGCAATCTCGCAAGGATATTGGTGGCCATACATGCAAGCAGATTCAGAGAAGTATGTCAAAAAGTGCGAAAAGTGTCAAAAATTTGCACACCAAATACACCAACCTGCCAGAGAACTACTACCATTAACAAGCCCATGGCCCTTTGCAATGTGGGGCTTGGACATAGTGGGGCCACTTCCAACAGCACCAGGCAACAGGAAATTCTTTCTTGCAGCAACCGACTACTTCACAAAGTGGGTGGAAGCAGAAGCCTTGGCATCAATCAAGGAAAAAGATGTGAAAAAGTTTGTCTGGCAGAATATCATCACTCGATTTGGCATACCAAAGGCACTAATATCAGACAACGACACTCAGTTCGACGGTAGAATCTTCAGAGGCTTTTGTGAAGAGTACAAGATAGAGTTCTACAATTCTACACCGGCATATCCCCAAGCAAATGGTCAGGCAGAAGCATCAAACAAGGTAGTCTTGGATGGATTGAAAAAAAGGTTAGAAAAAGCCAAAGGCAAGTGGGCAGACGAACTCCCTCATGTTTTATGGGCCTATCGCACCACACCTCGGCGGTCAACAGGAGAAACCCCATTTTCCTTAGCCTATGGTATGGAGGCAGTAATCCCACTTGAAGTTGGCCTCCCTACAATTCGAAGCAAGAATTTCGATCCAGACCTGAATGATGAAGCCATAACATTGGAGCTCGACCTGGCAGAGGAAAGAAGAGAAAGAGCACTGGTTCACATTGCCTCATATTAACAAGAGTTATCCAAGAAATACAACAAAACAGTTCATCCAAGGCAATTCAAGGTTGGAGATTGGGTACTGCGCAAAGTGATGGGAAATACCTTGGTACCAGGAGATGGCAAGCTAGGGCCCAATTGGGAAGGACCATATAAAGTGGTAGGATTAGCAGGCAAAGGGGCATACCACTTAGAAGACGAGGACGGCAAGGCAATTCCCAGGCCATGGAATACTGCAAATCTCAAGTTATTTTATTTTTAGCTTTTTCTTATTAAAGTTTGTGTAACTTCTCCATTTCTCAATAAAACAAGTAGTTCTCTTTTCAGTTAGACGGTTTCTTCTATACAAGTTTGTTTTAGTAAATTAGTGAGTTAGAGGCATAAACAACACAGTTGGCCGGATTAAACCAACATCCCTTTTAAGCCCAGGATAAGGATCCAGGCTGCAGGATGTCTGGTCGGAATAACCAAACATTTTATTCTAAGTTGGCTGGAAAAACTAACTTAGAGGTTGGCTGGATTAAACCAACACCCCTCCTAAGCCCAAGATAAGGATCCAGGCTGTAGGACGTTTGGTCGGAATAACCAAACATTTTATTCTAAGTTGGCTGGAAAAACTAACTTAGAGGTTGGCTGGATTAAACCAACACCCCTCCTAAGCCCAGGATAAGGATCCAGGCTGTAGGACGTTTGGTCGGAATAACCAAACATTTTATTCTAGGTTGGCTGGAAAAACCAACCTAGGGGTTGGCTGGATTAAACCAACTGTTCATACTCTTCAGCCGGAGTAAGTATATCGGCTAAATGGTTGGCTGGATTAAACCAACTCTTGTTACTCTTTAGCCAAAGTAAGTATATCGGCTAAAGAGTGGTTGGCTGGATTAAACCAACTCTTATTACTCTTCAGCCGAAGTAAGTATATCGGCTAAAGAGTGGTTGGCTGGATTAAACCAACTCTTGATACTCTTCAGCCGGAGTAAGTATATCGGCTAAAGAGTGGTTGGCGAGTAAGCTTAGTCAGATTGATCAGCTAGGACCGGAATAAAGTATCTCGACCAAACTACAGTTACAAAGCAAGCTCAAATAGGAAATTAAACCGAGATAACAGTTGGAGCAAAAAGATCATGGAAAAGTAATTACAAGTACAAGCATACCGATCAAACCGAAACAAGTATTGAGCAGAAAATATGATTTTCATTGATCAAGTTTAAAGCGATTACAAGGGAGGGGCTCCCAGCCCGGTTACAAGTCAAAAGAAAAAACCTAGTTAGTTAAACAGGTCATCAAGATCGGCGTCGATGTCAACACGAAGACCGGTTCCAGATGGTAGATCGGTCTCGGTTGGGAGCACGGTGTTTGTTGGAAGCACAGTTTCAGTCAAGTCTTCAACCGTAGGCTCCAACCGAGCTGATGGATTAGCCGGATCGTTGACGACCGGGGTATCAGTTGGCTCTTCTTCATCATCATCAGAACCCTCGAGGAACTGTTGCTGAACGGATGCAGCATACTCCGCCAGTGAGGCCGGAATGGAATACTGAGGAAGGTTGTAGACCTCGGTTTCGGGCCCACAACCGAGCTGCTCCACAGCACCTCTCCAGCCGCATTTAAAGAACAAATCCTTGGCGGCCTCACATTGTGAAATATAGAGGGCCTCCGCCTCCTTGAAACCTTCAGCGTTGGCTTCATCAACTTTCTTCTTTAGTTCGGCGATCTCTGCGTCTTTTTTCCCTTCGAGCTTGACTAGCTCACGAAGGTACTTGTCTTTCATCACGGTCAACGCCTTCTGTTTGTCATCATTAGCCGAGGTAACTAGTCCGGTTAGACGAGCTATCTCGGCCTCTAGCTCGGTCAGGTGTTTGTGATGCTCCATATCGGTGGGCAGACACACACTCTTAGCCAGATTGAAGGCTAGCATGTGGTCTTTGTCTGCCACCACTGAGTCCGTGTCGCAGATAGCACGATTTTGGAAAGTCATTTTTGGACTCCATTTTGACGAGCTAGCTCGGTCGGCAGGCTCCAGTTGCGGACTTGGTGGAAGTATAGTTTCATATTCGTCAACAAGGCGTGGCTCGGTTGGTGTAGTCCGAGCACGCTTGCTGGGGCGAGATGAGGAGGGTTGTTGTGATGGAAGGGCCACCACGGTTTCTTGTGTTTGGTTTGGTGGTGGTACTTCGGCTCTGTTTGTTTCGGTCAGCAGGTCCCTTACTCTGTTTCTTTTTGCCATCTCTTACTCAGCTGTCAGGGGGACTAGGTTAATTTGTGGCAAGGTTGGGTCTAGTTCGGGGGCGTCTTCTAGTAGAAAGTCGGTCACTCTGGCTTTTCGGCGGCCGCTGTATCTGTATGTCGGTTCAAAATTTAGCAGCTTGGCCCAACTCCGTTCTGGATACCGTAGTGCGGCGCGGAGAGTGTTTAGATTAGGGTGGTTGTAAAGAGATTGGAGATGGGCTGAATCTGCACACAGAAGACAACTGTTAGTTCGGTTCAAGAATAGGAAACCGAAATAAAAGAAAAGCATGAAAGGAAACCGAAGATAAGTGTACCATGGATTCCTTTATTCCAATTTATACTGCAGCCTGGGATCTGGGCTTGGTGGTCTTCAAAATTGCCAGATACCCAGAAAAAATCGTCATCATTTAAGTCTTTGCTCGGTGTGTCCTTTATTATTTTCTCACGCCGGCGTTGTATTCTTAAATAGTACACCCAGCCATCGTCTTTTGAACCTATGGAGTACTGGTGGAATATCTCGGCTAGACCAAGGTTAATGTCGGCTCGGCGGTTTAGTTCAGCTATACCGTTTAATATACGGTATGAGTTGGTGGAAAGTTGGGTAGGGCAGATCCTAGTTTGCCTAAGAAATTCACAGAGCAGAGGTTGGACCGGAAATCTTAGACCGGTTTCTACTATGGACAAGAGGGTAAAAGGTACGAAGCCTTCGTTTCCCCATTGAATGGTATCTTGTTCGGCTAGGGTAAGGTGGACATCGTCAGGGATATTATAATCCTTTCGAAATTCGGCTAGGCCACCAGGTGTTTCTACCAAAAACCTATACTTTCCATTTATTTTATAAGTTATGAATAAATTAGATCGGTGGGAAATTTGTGCTCAGTAGCTCGGTTGAGCACTCGGAGGAGTGCCTGGGAAACCTAAGTTTGCAAAGTGGAAAACAAAGGTGTTAAGCACAGATCGTTGGATCGTGCTACAAAGTAAAAAGCAAGAAAATAGAAGTCCTACTTCAGCTATGTAGGATGTTACAGGTTCTATCTCGGTTTCAACAAGGTGCTTGGTAGCTCGGATTGAGCAGGGGTTTTTTAAGCTCGGTCTTAACGAGCGACTCGGTATCTCGGTTGAGGAGAAGGTTCTGTTAGACCGGTTAAGCTTCTAGGGGCAACTTTCTGAGTTCGGTCTAAAAACTAAGAAAGCTGGTTTAGCCCCGAAGACTTAGCTCGATCGAAATTAAGGTTTCCGAAGTACACTAAGTTCAGACTTAGTTCGGTTCGTTTATCTCGGTTAAGGTAAATCAAAAGATGGTGACTTATTGAAACTACTGGTTTATACACAAGTTCTAGTTCGGTTATGGTCTGGCTAAATTTACACGTAGCACAAACAATATCCTAGTTCGGTTAGGACGTGTTTATGGATCAAACCTAGTGTTTCTCATGTTATTTCTAGAATCAAAGTGGTTCTATTACATGTTTGTGTAGAAAACACGAAGCTAAGCAGAAACAGTGTTTTGTAAAAACACATGAACAGTATGCTATGGATTAAACAAAATACAACAACAAGGAAAACAAAAGAAAAGAAGAACAGATTTGAGTAACTTACCAGATGAAGAGGTAGAAGCACTGAAGGTGCAAGAAACGGCAGCAAAATCACGCAGCTTCTTCAAGAACAAATTGAAGAACAGTAAGAACTCAGAAGGGAGAGAGAAAGAAGAGATTGAATAGTAAAGTGAATGATTTTGAAATGCACAAGGGTTTTGTTTTTGTGAAAGAGCTGGAGGCGGGAATTGTTAAATTTTGCGAAGTACGAGGGCGGCGTGACAGCTGCAAAGGGCCAATCAGAACCTGCCACGTGTCACTAGAATGGGAAGCGATTCAGTTTCTGTGACTGAAGGGACGTTTTGACCGGATAAGGATAGCTCGGCTTAAAATGTAGCTCGGCTGGAAAGGCTTAAGAGTTTTAGCTCGGCTGGAAAGGCTAAAGGGTTTTTTTAGCTCGGCTGGAAAGGTTAGAACTCTAGCCCGGTTTATAGACAGGTAATCCCTATCATGCTACGCAGATGGAATTAAGGGGCAATTGAGAGGGTAATTTATATGCAAATTAGGCCGAGCTGGGCCGTTATGGGCCTCAGTGCGAAGGGCTGAGTAAAAAGGCCATGAGTTACTCCGGTCCAAGGGAGGCTTGGAAGTTAGTCCGGTTCCAGAAAGCATTAGTTCTAGCCCGGTTCAGAAGAGTACAACGGATAGTTCGGTCGCCGCATTTAGTTCGGTCATGGCGTATGGAACCGAGGTATACTGAGTCCTCTTCAGGCTTGGTGTTGGGTTAGTTCGGCTTAGAGTCTTCTATGGATAGCTCGGTCTTGGCATGTGAAGCCGAGGTAGGAGAAAAGCAAGGAAGAGCCGAACTAACAGTTAGATCGGTCACTTTAGTTAGCCTAGCATGGCAATGTTATTTCGGTCGTATAGTAGTCCGGCCATAGTAAAACCATCTCACTTGGTTTAAGCAGTGAGGGGGGTGTTGAAGGATAAGCATTATCTTTCAGGAGTATGAATCCTAGGAGGACTCTACATAGTGGAGTAAAAGTCCTACTAGGATTGTGCCACGCAAAACTTATAAAAGCTCACAAACATCACCTATGGAGAGGTAACGCAACTTTGATTCCCGAATATACAGAGCTTTTGTCTATTTGTCTAGTTTACTGACTTAGGCATCGGAGAGGTTTCCGGCACACACCCGCCGGCTAGCTCACGTTTGTATTTTCAGGTAGTAGAACGACGTCGTACGGAGGGGTGCAGACTTGATCAACAGGATTATACGAGAAGGTTTATTTCTTTCCCGTACAATCACACTATCAATTTTTCCAACAAACCAATCGGTGAAAATCAAGTTTTAAACAAAACGATATTATAGTGTGGGAATATATTTTCTGAGTACTAACACGTGACAAGGTGACGCCGACGTGTCAGCCGAGGTGCCATGTGTCGTATTCATGTCGCCGAGGTTATCTCGGCAAGGCCGAGGTTACCTCCGAAGATATCGGAATCCGAGATAAGCAGATAAGGGCCAAGAGTCCTAGAATGAAGAAAGACTACAGGATGGATAAGGATAGTATTCTTAGGGAGTCTATCCTTATCTCTTGTAGAGTCCAAAGTAAGCACTGAATGAGAGTCCATAGAAGTCAGGTTTCTAGTGAGACTAGGATTGAGTAAACTATAAAAAAGAGGCACTCCCATGGGTCTAAGGTACGAAATTTATGCTTTGAGCAGTGAATTTAGCACTTGATTATCTTTGAGAGAGATACTGACTTGATCGTCGGATTGCCCTCGGGTGGACGAACCACCGTCGGAATCTTCTCTTTCTATTGCAGGTTAGCCAGGTGTCATCTATTCTGCCAGTTCTCTCCAGCTGATCATGAAGTTGACAGTGTAGTTGGAAATTAGCTCACACATATAGACAAAAGATTTTTTTGTTTCTATTTGGAAAATAAAAAATAAAAAATAAAAGAAAAGAAAAAGACTGAAGCATCACTTAAAGAATAGAAATACAATAATTAACATTATGAGAGAGAGATTGTTAGAATAGAGAAATAGTGATTGTTGTGTGTGTTTATTTATTTATTGAAATAATTTTTTTTTCTTTTATCCTAAGGAGGATCCTTTGGATCCATGTTGGATCGCAAACTCGCAATACATGCACCTTCCGTTAGTCTCATATATGGGCAACATAAGATATTAAAACTCGAATCTAAACTAATGCATTATTTGATATTGTTTTCAAAATTTTTGTTTTTGTTTTTTATGTCTCTGTTGAGTAATAAAAGTAATGAAAAGTTCAAAAAATACCTTTTATAATGTTTATATTATTTTCATTTTTATGTTAAAATAGTTTTCATAAATTAAATTTTTTTTTTAAATGTTTCAAAATCATATGTATTTTAAAAAAAAAATATTGTCAAATAAATTTTCATATCAATTTTAATTTTTTTTCAGAAATAAATAGAAAGTAAGAACAAAAACGATATGAAACACACAAACTGTGTGGGTGAAAATCTGACCACACTACAATCTTAGTATCCAGCTGGAAAGCACCGGCAGAATAGATGGTACCTGACTAACCTGCAACATAAAGAGAAGACTCCGGTGGTGGTTCGCCACCCGGGGGTACTCCGACGATCAAGTCAGTACTCAATATCTCTCAAAGATAATCAATAGTGCTAAACTCACTAGCTTGAGCATAAAAAACATACCTTAGACCCATGGGGGTGCCTCTTTTTTATAGCCAACATAAACCTTGGTCCCAATAGAAGCCAACATAAACCTTAGTCCCAATAGAAGCCTAACTTCTATGGACTCAGGATTACTGCTAATCTTGGACTCCCAGTAAGATTAGGATAAACTCTCTAAGAGTCTTATTTTAATACAAACTGAAATCTTCTCTCATTCTAGAACTCTTGTCCCTCATCCAGGTTGAGTTCCCTTTTCATTCTAGGACTCTTGTCCCTTATCCACTTATCTCGGATTCCGATATCTTCGGAGATAACCTCGGCCTTGCCGAGATCACCTCGGCGTCACGACCAGGACACGTGGCACCTCGGCTGACACGTCGGCGTCACCTTGCCACGTGTTGGTATTCAGAAAATATATCCCCACACAAACATTTTCAAACTATCAACATCTAACAAGTGAAAAATTAATCCATTACCAATGACAATGTTAAAACTATAATTTGATATGCTGTAGTATAAAAATATCAAACTTTGATAATATTTCTCTACTATGAAAATATCATTTTGGGACATACTAACCATTTGGCATCAAAATCTTTGAAAGTGAGCTGAGTTGACATAAATGCTATTATTAAAGTTGAAACTAAATTTCAAAATCTTATTTTTAATAAATTATTTGACTGTGTTTGGATGAATAACTTGAGAGATGGTTTGGAAAGAAAAAGAAAAAAAAATTATATTCATTCAATTTTCCCTTCACAAATTACTCTTTAAATTTTTAATCCAAAGATAGTATTTAGCAAGATAACAGAGAATATTTTTGAATGAAATTGCTCGGCAACAACAACAAAAACCATTTCAGTGGAGTTCCTAGTGTGAGGCCTATTAAAAGCAAAAAGTTTGGACTAATAGCAATTGCGCAATGTAATTACTGTAATATAACAATTACAATCATTATTGCAGTTGTTTGAGATTGCACTAAGTGCGAAGCTATTAAATGCAATAAGTTTTGATTAGGGGTGAATTCATTACAAGTTTTATTTTGATAATTTAATTGGTTTATTTTATAATTTTTTATGGGTAAATTGTTCATTAAAAATATTACATTGATTTGATAATTATAATTATATATTTGCATAAATAATTTTGATATATAAACTTACAAAATAGATATATCGAATTGTTACAAGAAAATTAACAAGCAACCCTCAAATTTATCTTACAGATAGACTTACGCTGTGTTTGGTTGGAAGATTTGAGAAAAGATTTGGAAAGAGAAAGAAAAAAAAGTGTATAAAATTAGATAAAATTTAGGTATATTTTATTCATATTTTACATACCTTTTTCATTTTTTTTTTCAAATTCCTCATCAAAATTTTCAACCAAACACAACCTTAATTGGTCGATTAAAATTCACCAACAACATACTAAAATACTCTTATTGCAAAAGGTTCTAATTTTTCAAAGCTTATAAATCTTGATAGATTTCTTTCAAGTTTAATATGAATTTGAAAAAAACTTAACAAGTCTGTATGATTTGTCACAAATCTCATTTTGATAATCTAAAATATTTTAGTTTTAATTTTTTTTCATAAATATCATATATAAAAAAAATTAAATCATCTAACAATCATAATCACTTTGTTTGGTTTCAGAATTCACTTTTTAGAAAATTATACTTTTTCGTTTTTATATTTTTTTGTTTTCACTGATTTTTTTAATATTTAGATACACCTAACATAAATATACTTAAAAAATATAATATTTGTGAAAAAAAAATCTTTAAAAAATTCACTAAAAATATAAAAAAAATACGAAAATTCAATATATTTTTCGTATTTTTGTATATTTATTAATTTTTTAAAATAGTTTTTTATAAATATTTATTATTTAGATACATCTAAGTAAGGTGCATCTAAAAAAATAAAAAAAAATGATTAAAATTTAAAGAATATTCACTAAAAATAAAAAATAAAAAACTTAATTTAAAAAAAAAAATTTAAAAACTAAAACTAAACAGTTTTACTATGAGATATTTTGAAAAGATGATTAAAAATTAATTTTTTAAATTTTTAAAAAAATATTTAAAAAATATAAAAGATAATATGATTTAAAATAAATTAAAATCTAGAAAGTGACTATTAGGGACTTCCTAAAAGAGACCTGTATTGCATTTAATTCTAAAAGAATCACTATTACAGTGTTCAAATGTGAAGCTTTGTTGGTTTAGATGAGCACATGCACGTGATAGATCTACATGGTGATAATGACACTGAAATCACTGCATATTATAGTACTATTATATCCGCGTGCAACACACTCACCGAACATTGATCTCATTAATCACTCTCCTAAAATTTTGATGCTGTTCGATTCTTTTGTCAGCTCATTTTTTTCTCTCTTTTAACCTCTCTTTTTAAAAAAAATTATTGATTAGTTTAAATACGACTTTATTTTTAATTAATCATAAATTATTATATTTTTTAATTATTTAATACAAACTAATAAATTTTATTTTTTTCACTCATCACAATACATATATAGAGCACAACGTTGTTGTGCTGAACCAGCCATGACTTCTTGGGGGTATTGAGCTCATCTCAGTCACGCAGTTATGATCCTCTCCCTCGACATCTGTGATTGAAAGCTCTGTATAACTACACATCCTTAATCATAATCATATATATATATATATATATTGCTAGTAAAGTTCTTGGTCTCAGAGAGCCTATAGAGAGAATGGTTCTCTTTGCTCTGCACTTTCACTCCCACTAGACCACAATCACAACCTCTCTCTCTCTCTTTCTCCCTGAGCTTCAACTTTCTCTCTACCCAGAAAGAGAAGAGAATTGAACGATCTTTATACAAACCAAGGAAAGGAGTGAAATTCAGAAAGAGAATCATGGAATTCAAATGGGTTTTTGTGTTCTGCTTCGCATTGTTTCTGGGTTCTCAGCTTGTCCAGAGTAGCGTCACATACGATAGAAAAGCAATTGTGATCAATGGGCAAAGAAGAATCCTCATCTCTGGATCCATACATTACCCAAGAAGCACCCCTGAAGTACTTCAAACCTTTCTGATTTCGTTAATTTTAATTTTCTCACTCGAATTTTCTCGAGAAAACTCACAAACACAGTCGGTATGATCTTTCCTTTATGATTTTGTTTTGGGTTCTGTGTTTAGATGTGGGAAGATCTCATACAGAAGGCTAAAGCAGGGGGTCTGGATGTGATTGAGACATACGTTTTCTGGAATGTTCATGAGCCTTCTCCTGGCAATGTACTTCACTTTCTTCTAGTTTTTTTACTTCATAATTTAAGTCTTTGTTCTGTTTTGTTCTGTTCTTTACTCTGTTTTTATGGGGTTTTCTTAATTTTATCTTGTTTTACTGTTTTTTGTGTGTGGGTTTCAGTACAATTTTGAAGGGAGATATGACCTAGTTAGGTTCATAAAGACAATCAAGAAAGCAGGGCTCTATGCTCATCTTCGCATTGGGCCTTATGTTTGTGCTGAATGGAACTTTGGGTACCCAGCATTTCTGCTTTCCCCCCCCCCCCTCTCTCTTGTTTAGCAAAGTGAGGGTTCTTCACTTACAGGTTTGATCTGTGTGGGTTTTGTTTTAATTTGTATTTCTTCTTGTGCTTTGTGCAGTGGATTTCCTGTTTGGCTGAAGTATGTTCCAGGCATAAGTTTCAGGACAGACAATGAGCCATTCAAGGTCTCAATTCCCTACCCACCACCCATTAATTGTCTCTCAAAAAAATGTTCCAAACGATAAATTGCTAAAAAATTATGATTAATTGAACACCAGAAACACACTGTTTGGCATTTAAATATATATTGTTAAAAAAAGAAATAAAAACTTGGTTTTGTAGTACTAATCCGTTTATGAGATTATTAATTGATTATATGGTGCTGCAGACGGCTATGCGCGGTTTCACTGAAAAGATTGTGAATTTGATGAAGAGTGAAAATCTATTTGAGTCCCAGGGTGGCCCCATCATTCTCTCTCAGGTATTATAAGCTATGGCCCTTTGGGTATTTGGCATGTCTAATTTTGAGCCTAATTAGACAATTTTGAGTTTTAATGTTTCTGCAGATGCTATATCTTGAGCATTGTGCTAATTCATGATAATTTACTCTGCCTTAATGAATAAATTACACTGAAATAAATTAGCCCACAATGATGAGGCAAGTTGGTTTTGTTTGGTTGTGCAGATTGAGAATGAGTATGGGACGCAAAGCAAGGCACTTGGAGCTGCTGGCCATGAATACATGACATGGGCCGCAAATATGGCGGTCAGTTTGGGAACTGGGGTCCCGTGGGTCATGTGCAAAGAAGAAGATGCCCCGGATCCTGTGGTGAGCAGTCCTTTGATTCTTTAACTGCCAGATCTAGTTTGGTCTGCATCGTATATAATCTTCTTTTTATCATCAAGTTTTACATGCGCTGCTCCGTTGTAAAATATTTTTAGCAAAAATATGTTTTGTATTTTTCAGTGTTTGGCAGCACAAAAACTCGCTAAAATAATTTTTGGGTAAATTATTTTACAGTTGTAGCCGCAAAACGACTTACCAAACGAAATTCCTTTACGTTAAACTTCTCCACGTGGCTGAGTAATTGATGTTGTGATAGTTTGCAACATTATACCTTGTTGTGATGCATGAAATAGTTTCACCTACAATTCAACGTGTGCATGGAGTGTCTATTATTCCATGTGATGGTCATGTTCATATTTGTATTGTCTTGTATCTGTACTGTTTTGCGCTAAGTAGTTGAAATTTCAGGACTCCATCCAAATATCAGAAAATGAGTGAAAATTTTATTTTTTCTTGTAAAATGTTTTGCATAAATTTATTTTCCCTAGTAAATTGTTTTACGTATAAAAAAATGGGGCCTGCATGCCCTTTCTTTTGCATTGTCATCAATTTTTACTTGCTGCACTTGAGAACTTTAAATTTAGGATGTGTTTGGATCATGGATTTGATTAGGAATTTGGAAAAGAAAAGGACAAGGCGAGGGAAATGGAGAAAAAATTTAGCTTATATTTCATTCACATTTCTCTCCTCTTTTTCCTTTCCTTTTCAAATTCCTACCCAAATCCATAATCCAAACTCAACCTTAGTTATGTAGGATAGTTGTCTTAAAATTTGTATTTATATGTAAAAATAGCAAATCATCTTAAATTGACAAGGCTGGTCAAACCTTGCCTGCAAATGTGACATATTCACCTGTTTAGTAAGGCGCAAGAACTCACAAAAAAAAAAAAAAAGTAGAAAGGAAAAACAGGGAAGTAGTTAATATAAAATCTTAGTTTGGCAGACATAAAATCCTAAATAATGCTTGTTATGTATATCATTATATATTTGTGTGATGAAATCATCTTAAAAATCCTTTTGGTGGGTATTGCTAACAGATAAACACATGCAATGGCTTCTACTGTGACGCTTTCTCTCCAAATAGACCTTACAAACCTACAATATGGACAGAGGCTTGGAGTGGCTGGTATTAAATTTGCATTTTTGTTTGGTCTCAAAATTTCAGCAAGAAAAAAATAGCGCTTTTAACTCTGTTTTTAACTCAAAATTGTGAAGGTTTACGGAGTTTGGAGGCACAATTCGCCAGAGGCCAGTTCAGGATTTGGCCTTTGCAGTTGCCAAATTCATTCAAAAGGGAGGATCATTTGTTAATTACTACATGGTTGGTTTTCTTACTCAATGTTCATGAATTCACTCTTTTATGGTAATAAAAAAAATTCTACCATCTCAAGTTATTTTAAGTAAAACTAAGTTCTTGTGTTCATTATGTGAAATAGTACCATGGAGGGACCAATTTCGGACGCTCTGCTGGTGGCCCTTTCATAACAACCAGCTATGACTATGATGCTCCACTTGATGAATATGGTAAAATTAAAAATAAAAAACACTTTTATTGTCCTTTTTTTTTTTTTTGGGTTTAAAAGCTTAAAAAGTGTGTCAAGTGATAATGCTTGATAAATTTGCTTGTCACTGATCGATAAATCATGTGCCTAAGCTTTGGATAGAGCTAACTGCTTCATTCTATTAACTGGATAGGTTTGATCCGGCAACCAAAATATGGTCATTTAAAGGAGCTTCATAGGTCTATCAAGCTATGTGAGCGAGCTTTAGTTTCAGCAGATCCAATTGTCACTTCTCTAGGAGGCCTTCAACAGGTATTCGAGACCCTTCTTTGCTTATGCCATTTCATATTTATCACTTTTTCACCAAATGTCTTGCACTTTCCAGGCTCATGTATATTCTTCAGAAGCAGGAAATTGTGCAGCTTTTCTCTCAAACTATGACACAAATTCTGCTGCAAGAGTGATGTTCAATAACATGCACTATAATTTGCCTCCTTGGTCCATCAGCATCCTTCCTGATTGTAGGAATGTAGTTTTCAACACAGCCAAAGTATGTTGATCTTTACAAATTCGTTGATTTTGTTACCACATGTTCAAACTTTTATGGAATTGAAAGTCCATTTTAATCCTAATTCTTATCACACTACACATTTAAACTACCGGAGATGAAATTGATCCCTTGCATTTCCATAACAGGTTGGAGTTCAAACATCACACATGGAAATGCTGCCCAGCAATGCTAAGATGTTCTCATGGGAGACTTATAATGAAGATGTATCTTCTTTGGATGACAGCTCAGCATTCACTTCATTCGGTCTCATGGAGCAGATAAATGTCACAAGGGATACTAGTGATTATCTTTGGTACATAACTAGGTGAGATTGACATCCAAAGTTGATAATTTGTATAATGTACATGTATTGGACTTTTGAGCATTGAATGTAATGGTTTCATGTTTCGATTTTAATCCCCATATCAATTTGTTCACAGTGTTGATATTGGTTCATCTGAATCCTTCCTGCACGGTGGTGAATGGCCTACTCTCATGGTGCAGTCAACAGGTCATGCTTTGCATGTGTTCATAAATGGACAACTTTCAGGTACAATGTCAAATTACTTCTTGTAAGACCGTCTAGTGTTGTGCCACCCCTTCTAGCTGATTTGTGGTGCAATGATCTTTGTCTTATAGGCTCTGCATTTGGGACAAGAGAGAAAAGGAGATTCTTATTTACAAGAAAGGTGAACTTGCGTGCTGGAACAAACAGAATTGCACTGCTCAGTGTAGCTGTTGGATTGCCAGTTAGTACTCCCTCCTTCCATATCCTAATTATCTCTGGTAACATCGGAAACAAGTGAAGAAATATTTTTTTTCCTAAACTGGTTCATTGGTACTTTATTGTGAAAAATGATGGATCTGTGTGGCTGTCCATTCAAAATGAAAACACTTTTGTTTGCACACAAGGCTCGTAGCTAAATCATTTGAACCTATGTTACCAAAAAACGCTAATATCCTAGTGAATTGTGTATTGGTACGCACGTTCCAAAACATGGTACACTTCCGTTCCAAAACGATAAATTTAGTGATCCGAAGTCATCTCCAAATTTTTTTCCAATATATTTCCTTAAATGTTAACTTAAGAGAAATATATATATATATATATGAATTAAAATCTAAGGTGAGTTAAATTTTGACAAGATAAAAGGTTAAAAATGAGTTATAATTTTCATAGAAATGATTTGTTATATGAAAGAAGAAGAAATTTTTTTATTGGATACTTAATTGTTAAAAGAAAATTACTCTAAAAGTACTTTAAATTCTTAAGTGTAATATATACAAGTCTACTCCTATCGTATCACATTTTAGAGCATGTGGCATACCACGTTCCCGTTCCCGTTCTGTGTACCGGAATGATCCACGTTCTAGGTAACATAGGTTTGAACATTAGCTTTGATGTCATATTTGGTAAACTGATCAAGAGAAATGAGAGAAGGCTAAATGACCTCTTTTTTTTTTCTGATATCGAGAACTCATCATAGGCAGGGCCCTTTGGGCTCACCCCAGGAAAGTAAACTTGAGGTTCAAAGGCCACCCTTAAGATGGTTTTAACCCATAACAAGATTATTTTTAGGTTACTCTGATGTATTGACTGAATTATGCAAGTCTGTGGACTATCGGTGTATTACTAAAATATGATTGTGGACTTGATGCACTTCAGTGATTACCAATTTTGTATCTGGTATGAACCACATATAAATGTTACTCGAGGAATGCACTTGTAGCCTATGAATACATTATTCAAGTAATCAATGCATCAAAGAACAAAAAAATTTAGTCATTAGATTATTTTCTTTTTTAACATAATATTGTTATTTGTTGTTGAAGAATGTTGGAGGACATTTTGAGTCATGGAGCACAGGAGTCTTAGGTCCAGTTGCACTGCACGGTCTGGACCAGGGAAAATGGGACTTGTCCTTGGCAAAATGGAACTACCAGGTTGTGAATTCTTACCTCCCTATTTATCAATGGCATTGTGGTTATTCAAAGAAATTTTGCCTCATGGATGCTTCTTCAAACAGGTTGGGCTAAAAGGAGAGGCCATGAATTTTGTCTCTCCTAATGGTATTTCCTCTGTTGACTGGATGCAAGGTTCTTTGATCGCACAAAAACAGCAACCATTAACATGGCATAAGGTACAAAGAATATGAAAGTAAAAAATAAATTGCAAGAAAGATGAAAATGAATAATTGGCATTATGAATTTAATCTTAATCTTGACACTTTCTCTAGGCTTATTTCAATGCTCCTGATGGAGACGAACCACTGGCTTTGGATATGAGGAGTATGGGGAAAGGTCAAGTATGGATTAATGGTCAGAGTATTGGAAGATATTGGACTGCATATGCTAATGGTAATTGCAATGGATGTAGTTATTCGGGGGTGTTTAAACCTCCAAAATGTCAGCTTGGCTGTGGCGAACCAACTCAACGATGGTAAATCCTCATATAAAAATTCTCTAATGCACTACCATAGAATCATTTAATATTAGAGTAACAAACAAAATCACGCTTTCAGGTACCATGTGCCACGGTCTTGGTTAAAGCCCACGCAGAATCTGTTGGTACTTTTTGAGGAACTTGGAGGGGATCCCACAAAAATTTCTCTGGTGAAGAGATCGGTGACCACTGTTTGTGCCGATATCCCTGAGTATCACCCTATGATCAAGAATTGGCACATTGAAAGCTATGGAAAGACTCAAGAGTTTCACAAACCGAAAGTTCACTTGCATTGTGGTCCGGGCCAGTCCATTTCTTCCATTAAATTTGCAAGCTTTGGAACTCCCTTGGGCACTTGTGGGAGTTTCCAGCAAGGAACTTGCCATGCTTCTACCTCATATTCCATCTTAGAGAAGGTACCCATTGTGCTTTTCTGTGCCTTAATAACTTCACAAATACATATTACCTTTATGTGTTAGTTTATTTTATTTATTTTTATTTCTTGTTATATTTCACAGAAATGTGTTGGGCAGCAGAGATGCTCGGTGGCCATATCAAACAGTAACTTTGGGCAAGACCCATGTCCTAATGTGTTGAAGCGATTAACTGTTGAAGCCGTTTGTTCCCCTACAACTTCTACAACCGTTCAAGCCAATTCAAGGGGTTGATTAGGTAAAGGTGGATAGGGATGCTTAAATATTGCATCTAGCGAATTAACAATACATACCCTCAAAAGAAAAAAGAAAAAAAAATGCAAGAAAAGTAAATAAAGGGTAAAGAAAAGTGAATAAAGGGTAAGGTACAGGGAAAGCTTTACTAGATAGGTTGGAGAGAATGGTGCTAGAGGTAAGTTAAGTCTTTTAATTTAAGGGGGGGCTAAATTTAGCCTCTGTAAAGTAGTGATTTTTAGATGAGTTTGTAGATTCAGGGATTGTGGGCCCCCCATGACGGATTTTGAGCCCTAACCAGAAATGGGCAACTGGGTGAAGATGTGGTTTCTGTTGTTGAACAGTGTGATTTATTAGTTTGTTTGTTAATTTGGGGGAAAGAAAGCCCCAATTTGGTTCATGTTAGGAGTGGTTCCTAGTATGACCTTTCTTTTCTTGTGTGCAGCTCTCATGAATTTGAAATTAGGTATTCAATTTTTACATATGGCCTTCCAATTTTTTTTTTTAATTTCGAGCTATTTATTGAAAATTTCAGTGTTGTAAACAGTGAAGTTTAACTGTTTTGATAAAAATGAACACAGTGAAATTTTGTCAATCTTTTTTTTTTTCTTCTAAATTTTATACTCATCACAGATCTTGCACCAGCATTTTTGAGTTCGGGTAGAGTTACTGAAAAGCAGTAATATGTTTCTGAGTTGTGGTTCTATTAATTTCTTTGGAACAAGTATGCAAACTGCTGAGGCAGTAATGAAAAATGTGTCAGACTATCAAATGAACCAAGCTATACAAATCATTAAAATTCAATTCAGAAATCGGCCATATGTAACCATACAAAACTTGAATACATTTTAAAACACGTTGACTTCTCAAGTCAAGCTTAAACAATCTATTTCTTAACTCAAAAATCTTATCTACATTAAAATATCAAACTACTCATTCTAGATTCATCTTTTTGTTTACTAAAAAATTGTTCAAGACTAACTCATTATTGTAAACCAGCTAAACTTGAACACATTATGAAACTTGTAAAGTTTTCAAGACAAGTTTAAACTTATTACTTGGCTCAACTCGACTTGTCTCATTTACAGTCCTACATAAGCCAGTCAATCCATCTTGGCTCAGGCATCACCCATAGACTACCAAGAAATCAACCACTTTCCCAACGCCTATAATTCTTTCTGCAAGCATCCTATGTCGTGTGAGTTCCAAATCATATGACATCAACCCTCTACGGCTATAAATTTGAAAGCCATTACAACTTATCCAAAAGCATTATCCTTTCAACATGAGGGTAACACTTCTATAAAGAATAAAACACCAACAAAATCACACGATATTAATCATATTATAGAATAAGAACTTGCAACATCCAGTACCAGTCTGTATTTAAATGCAAAACAAAGCGTAATTAACAATAGCATATAATAGGTCCAGAGCGCTTCCTCAAAAGGCAAAATGAGAAATTATTAGTAATAGGATTTTTAAGCTGTATTCATGTGCTTGGCAATAGTCTGCTGCAGCTCGTCTTTCTTCGCTCCCACAACCTTGTCCACAAGCTTCCCTTCTTTCAGGAACATAAAAGTTGGCATTGCTTCCACAGCCCAATCTTTAGCAACCGACTGCAACAAAGAAAATTAGCCACAAACGTTCATTAACAACATTGAGGTAAGTTTAGAGCGAAAGAAAAAACAAACTGTTCCAATCTCATTGATTTTATTTTTACCTCAAGCTCGTCCACATCCACCTTAAGGAAGGTAACAGTGGGTAGCTTCTTAGCTAACTCTGCCAGGAATGGTGCAATGAAACGGCATGGTCCACACCATGAAGCAGTGAAATCAACAACCACCTGCATCAATAACAGGCATGAATATATGCCAAGGGAAATTCTGCAAGATCAGAGACTCCTATGTGAGAAATAATTTACTTCCCATGAGTTCAAAAGAAATTTAAAAAAATGACAATTAAGTTTATTTTAACCAAAAAGTAAATAAAATGACTGGATTTGTTACTCTTAGGATAAGCAATTTGGTTCAAGTTTAATCCATTGATGTTAAATTGCAAATTGAATGGTGAATCATTTTGCTAAAATAATGAATCATGAATCATAAGATTCACTATATTTAATATAATACATCATTTATGTATGTATATATAAACCAAACAAAACCAAGCCTTAAGTCCCATTAAATAAGGTCGGTTACATGAATCATTCTTCTCCATTCGACTCTATCAAAAGCCATTTGGTTGGTCAAATTAAAGAGATTCATATCTCTATTTATTATAGTAGCTCACGTCAATTTAGGTCTCCCTAAAAAATACACACACTGTTTAAAATGAAATAAATATTAATATAACTAAATTGTATTTATGTATATAAATATAATATCACGTATATCAATATACTAACTGATCCCTTTTTTATTTCTTGACAAAGAGGTCAAACAACGTCTCATCATCATGCAAAAATAATAATAATAAAACGCAATGAATCATAGTGAATCACAAATTGAATCATAGTGAATTGTAAGCTTCACGAAATTTAAGATTCAAGTGAATTGCAAATTGAATCGTACTGAATTGTCAAATTCACCCTATTTAAAATTCAACAGCACGATTCGAATCATTTTAATTGAAACTCATATCGAATATTACGAAGTGAATTGTGAATCACACAATTCCAGCAACCATGGTTGAATCTCTATAGAACAGATGGAAAACCAGAAAGAAATATTGTCAAGGCCTTAAAGACTAAGACTCATAAATAACTACCACAACAGAAAAGCTGAAATGATCAAAAGATGAAAATAGTTTAGATTGCTTAGAACCAGTATCTGACTACAGTCAACATTCCATCATTTTCATGTCTACACAATTTTCTTGACATGGACAAACTAATTATGAGTGATGCCAAAGTAAATCTAAAATCATATAATACCAAAGCTTATATGGATGACAACCCAGCTGCATGCAATTAAATTTTCTTGGGTATTTCATACTAGCAATTCACTTGTTTTTTCTACTCTATATAATCTGACACGTGACAGATCATCCAATCTGTATACGTCCTGTATTTCTCTGTTTTCAAATGAATATTGGCGCTAATTTGGATTTCCATTGACAGGTGGGACTTTGTGGCTGCCATGTACCATCGTCTAGAAATCAAGTCCAGAACTTACAATATCCGTTATTTTTCTAATTGTTCATTATCATAATACTAATAAGAAATTCCTACACGACTTAATAAATTATATTAGCATTCACAATATATCTCAACAAAGACCACTTCATAGCTGCATTTGATCTAACATGGGCAGGGCAGGAACTACTTATTCAAAACCACAAGACATTTTTTGTGCAAGTTGCAGTAAAAAATTGGTGAATACAAGTAGTTATCACACATAAACGACACAAGTAAAATTTAAGAGGTATCAGAAAAATCACAACACACAAAGATGCTGCCGGTCAAGTCTTTGTCTGATATCTGTCTTTCATTCAGGTTTGGGTTGCAGCCGTCATTGGGAGGCTACAATCTCTTGGCACACGTCACCATTAACCACACAAGAAATATATAAAATAACAGTAAACAAATAAGATAAATCACAAGAAATGAAGAAACAAATGTGGTATGCAAAATTTCAAAAGAGATCTTATTAAATTATATATCAAGTTGAATAATACTAGAAATGCAGACATAAACAAGACGCATATGAGGAGGAGCTTACAATATTAAACGAAATACCCAAACAAATAACTATGAATATGCTGTGTTTAACTGCAACTATTCTTAATCTCAATAACTCGGAGTTGGGGACCTTTTCTTACAAAACCCGGGTTGTTTAAAATCTTATTTCCTATAACCACGTGATTTGCAACTTATTTTCCAAATCCATATCATTTTATGAGGGCTTGAAGTCGATTTTTTTGAAACACCACGTAAAAATTGAATTTATATTGAAATCATGTTTTCAAAACAGAAACTCCATTAACTTATTATAGAACACATTGAAGCTGGAAAGAAAACACAATTTCATAAAACAAATAACTATGAATGATGTATTAACATCCAATGGCAAGTTAACCCGGGTTATCTAAATTCTTATTTCACAAAAGCAAGTGATTTTCAATATGCTTCTCAAACCCATATTGTTTTATGAGGACTTCAAGTAGAAATTTGAAAACAGAATTTCAATCAACTTATTACAGAACTCACTGAAGCTGAAAACATAAATGGATGAACAAGTTTGGGGGAAAAAGTTTAAAAGAACTAGGGTTTTGGAATTAAGTTATCAGATAATAAAAATGAACAGAAATGCAAATTAATCTGAAATGTCTAACCAGAAAATTAATCAACAAATTACGAACAATGAACAAATATTACATCTCAAATGATAAAATAAAATAAGAAAGCACCATACCAAATCAAACCCATTATTCAAAACAGAAAAACAATAAAACCCATTCATTAGAGTACCAAATTACAACTAAACTGGCTTTATAAAACACAAATCATATCCAAAAATAATATTTCAGAACTTAAAAAAAAAAAAAAAAAAAAAAAATCAGATCAGAAAACACCAAACCAAATCAAATCAAACTCCAAAAAACACAAAAACAACAAAACCCAAATTACGACTAAACTGATTTACAAAACAAAAATCATGTCACAAAAAACATATTTTAGAACTCGAGCAAACAAAAGGTAATAGAAAATCTGTACCAGTTTCTTGGAGTCATTGTTCTTTTGGAGCTGTTCGTTCCATGAATCCACAGTGTGGCAACTAATCACTTGTCCCTCCACTGCCATTTTTGCTTCTTTTTTTCTTTTTTCTTCTCTCTCTCTCTCGACCAAAATCGAAACAGCTTTTGTAAGTTTGTCACACAAGAAACGGCTCTGCTTTATTTATTTTATTTAATTCTCTCTCTCTCTCTCTCTCTCTCTCTATTATTAACCCCTTTTTTTTTGGAAGATAATTAAAAGTTAAAATCAAATTTTCTTTTTTTTTTTTAATCTATTTTGAATCGTATATCTTTTTATTTTTTTATATATTTTTTAAAAAAATTAAATTTTAACTAACTTTCTAAAACAACCCTATATATAGGCAAAGATAGTGACAGGATCTCAAAATATATATATATATATATATTAAATTTTTTTATTTAATAGAATTAATTAAAAAATTTATATATTATTTTATCCAATGATGAAATTATTTAAATTATTAATTAAAATAAAATTTTAATATTATTAAAAGTTATTAATTTATTTATTAAAAATTAAAAAATTTAAAAGACAAAATATAATTTTTAAAATTACAAAAAAAAATAAAAATTTGATACAGACCCCCACAAAACACAACTTCCATGACTCCACGAACCTGTGAGAGAGAGGAAAGAAAAAAAAAATAACAAACATGTGATCTACATCAATTGGGGGTCACCCATTTTTAGGGATCTCCAACATTAATCATAAAATTATATTTTAAACAAATTTAGGAAAAAATGTTTATAATTTATCCTTGATTTAAATTTTGTTTTACAAGTACGCACAGGATTATAATTTTTTTTTAATGAATAAATTTTACGATGACTGTTGTTACATTTTGAATATTTTAATTTGGCAAATATTGGTTGGACGGAGATTCTTGTTGGACAGCTGTGTAATTGTACGCATGAATAGTTGAGAAATGTTATAGAGCGAGCGTCCTCATGGTTATAGTTCCATCTCTTTTAATTATAGCCGTTGGATAGAAAAATTCGTTGAATTCCTTTTGATCAACGTTAAAGGACACGTCTTTTGTTTTGTTTTGTTTTTTAAGATTGTGAAAAAAAAAAATTCATTGCAAAATTGACAAAAAAATCGGTTCAATCTAGTACAATAGCATTGCAAATCTTAAAAAGAGACAAAAAAAATTTCCATAGAAGGAGGGATGAAGTCTCCATAGTGGAGGAGAAACGACTCTCACAAGGGAAGAAACAAATCTCTACACATGAATGATTATTACATTAACAAATTAACAAATTAAAAAAATTAAATAGAAAAAAACTAGATTCAAGTCATCACCAAACTCATCCAAAACTCTACTACTCTTTAACATTCAACTTGGAATCTGAAAACTCTCCCTTCGCTGGTCAAGATAGAATATTAAGGTTGAGATGGTTGCTTAGCGTGAAACAAACGCATTATCTAGTGTTGGCTTTCGAACTGTGAGAAGATTTGAAATTAGATCTTAAAGTTTTGGGTTCGATGGTGGAAAAGGTAAGGCGGTGATGGCTGAATTGGTGAAATAAACATCAAATTTGTCGGAAAGAGAGAGAGGATAGGGAGATCGGAGAAGTAGGCAAACCACCGTCGTTTCCCTCTCTCCTTGGAGAAAAATTTAGAGAGAAAAGAAAGAGGGTTTTAAGCTCTGTTTAATTTAGGGTATGATTCCACCCTATGATTCTAGTCTGCTGTTTGGATACAGTTTTAAAAAATTGATTCCAACCCTACATTTGAAAACATGTTTGGTAATCAGAGAGTTTTGAATTTTTGGATCCACCCGGACGTTGGGAACATTTTTTTTTTTTTGGTTGCAGTTAGCACTTGTTTAATTCAAAAAAAAAAAATTTGTTTTTAATATTTTTTAAATATAGAAATTATTTTTTTAGAAAAAATTCTTAGATTATTAAATAGGAAAAAAAAAAAACCCGATTCAAGTCATCACCAAACTCATCCAAAACTCCATTGCTCTGTAACCTTCAACTTGGAATCTAAAGACTCTACCTTTGCTGGTCAAGATAGAATATTAAGGTTGAGATAGTTGCTTAGCGTGAAACAAACGTATTATCCAGCGTCGGCTTTTGAACTGTGAGAAGATCTGAAATTAGATCTTAAAGATTTGGGTTCGATGGTGGAGAAGGTAAGGCGATGCTGGTTGAATTGGTGGAGTAAACATCAAATTTGTCAGAAAGAGAGAGAGGATAGGGAGATTGGAGAAGTAGGTGAACCACCGTTGTCTCCCTCTCTCCTTGGAGAAAAATCTAGAGAGAAAAGAAAGAGGGTTTTAGGCTCTGTTTGATTTAAGGTATGATTCCACCCTATGATTATAGCCTGTTGTTTGGATACAGTTTAAAAAAATTGATTCCAACCCTACATTTGAAAACATGTTTGGTAATCAGAGAGTTTTTGAATTTTTGGGTCTATCCGGACGTCGGGAACATTTTTTTTTTTTTTGGTTGCAATTGGCACTTGTTTAATTCAAAAATATATATATATATATATATATTTGTTTTTGATATTTTTTAAATATAGAAATTATTTTTTTAGAAAAAATTCTTAGATTATTATCTGGCCATTTATTTAAAATTAACAAAAAAATTTAAATAAAAATTAATTGGTCACAGTAATTTTTAAAAAATAAAAAAAACATTTTAAAAAGAGTTTGGCTATGAGTTTCGAATAAAATTTTCAATAGAATTTTGAGTTATGTGTTTGGTTATGAGTTATAAATTTTTTAATTAAGTTTTAAAAACTATTTTCAAAACTCATAACTAAATAATTTCTTATTTCAAAACTCATTTCAAAAATTTTAAACTCAATTTAAAATTCAATTCAAAACTCTTTTCAAAACACATAATCAAACAAATTTTCTCTTTTCAGATCATAATTTCAAAACTCACAAACTCAAAATATAACTCTATATTCAAATTATAATTTTAAAATTAAACCAAACACTACCTTAGGATTTGAGAGAACGTCTTTGGGTTTAAGAGAGTATATCATTCTGTATGTGTTTTTATAAGGTTAATAGCCTCTTTTGAAAACATCCCAAATAAGATGTTTATTAACTTATTTCTATTGCATTACCTATTTTTACACGTTTTTTTTATAATAAATAAAAACTCAAAAATAAGCTATACTCAAAATAACCAAATGTGGGATCAACCCAAAAACAGACCTTTCTTTTTTTTTTTTTTTTGTTGAGAAAATACAATTCAGTGTAATATTATTAATTAGAGATTTATGATAAATTTTATAAATATTCATAATTAATATTACAAACTTTTCCATGTATGTGAATTTTTTTTTGCGAAAAATCCACAGGACAGTAAATTCCCCTTTTCCCCCTGATTTTCTTTGTTTTTAGGCCTCTTTAAGAATATGTTATTTTAGTAATTTTTTAACTTTTTAGTTAAATTATAAGGTAAAAAAAATTAATATGTTTGAGATAATTTTTTGATTCTTATATAAAAAAAAAAGTGCAAAAAGTAAAAAAAAAAGGGTAAACTACCAATAGGTTCTACTTTTGAGACTTATTACCCATTAAGTCCTATTGATAAATTTATTAAGTGATAAAGATAAATTTATCAGTTTTTTTATTTTTATGAATAAATTTATAGTGATAAATTTATCAGTCTCTTTGTTTTTATGAATAAATTTATAGTGATAAATTTATCAATCTTTTATTTTTATAGTGTTAAATTTATTAGTTAGGACCTGTAGGTAAATAAGTCTAGATAATAGGACTGATTGGTAAGTACCCCAAAAAAAACACCTCTTTGACTTTTTTGTATAATTTTTTAATTTATTTTAATGAATTTTTGACTTTAACACTAAAAAGTATAGGTGCAAGTGTTTTCTAACATCACCACCAGGGTGGTGGTTTTGTGGTATTTCGGGCCTTTTCCACGCAAGTTGTTCGGGTTTGACATTTGGCGCACAAGTTTTTGAACAATACGTTGTACTCTTAATTCAAAACTCTATTACCCACTATTACCCTAGTAGGAGTCCCTTCTTTTGAGTTGAGTTAAATTTAATTATTAACCAGTTATCCCAGGATTAGGGTCTATGGAAGCTATGATGCTCCACGAAGCTTTGGTTTTTTCTTTGGTTAAAAAAAAAGGGGTGATTTTCTAATATCATTTGGGATTGATTTTTTAGTGATTTTTTTATAGTAACTTTTCTATAAATTTTTTTGAAAACCTTTAAGATCTTAAGCTTTACTTGACTAGACGAAAAAAATAAATAATAAATAAATTTGGTAAGTTATTTATTTATTTTTTTCTCATCATGATTATACTATTCAAAATACATATTAATTATGTTTTATTATTTTCATTCTCTCTCTACATATATACCTATACATATAGATATATTATGGTTGAGCAATTGATTGGAATTATTTTATTCTTTAATAATGATGTACAAACATAAATATATATATAGAAGAATTATATATAATGATATGTCACATTCATATCCAATTATTGAAAGTTAAAATTCTCATTACTAAGATTTATAATTGTAAGAATGATATTGCCACATCATTTATGTTGAATTTTACATAAAAATTATTTAATATCATTTTCCTTTTTTCCTTTTCTTTTTAAAATTTCCTCTACAATTTGTTCTTTATTAAAATTTTTGTTATAGAAAATATTGTCAATGCTAATCAAATACCCGAAAATAAAATTAAAAATTTGTGTTTGGGCAAAATCATTTTATATAAAAAATATTTTTACGAAGTAAAATATTTTACAGCAAAACAAACAGATCCTTATTCTAAATTTTTTATTTCATTGATGATCTAACACAAAAACTTACAAAATAAATGAAACAAATTAGTATAATGCACTGTGTGTTTTGCAAGAATACGCTGGAGTCTTCAGATCATCTCCTTTTATTATGCGACAAGGTTTGGAAAATCTAGTGTGTCATCATTCAATGGTGGGGATTTTTGTGGGTTTGTCCCTAAAATTTGGTAAGTTTTTCAGCATGGTGGTTCAAGTTTTAAAATGTACAAAAGAATCTGTGGGAGTCTCTGTTCTTTGCAGTCTTGTAGACTGTGTGGTTATCTCGAAATCGAATGGTGTTCGAAGGCCTCGACTAATTTGGGAAGAGGTGGTGGACCAAATCAAATTGAGAATGGCAAAATTGCAGTGCGCTTCAATGATTTATTTTTTAATTTTGGAAGCACTGTGTCGGAGCTGATGCAGGTTTTTCCATACGATTCAGTGGGTTTAGTTTTAATTTTTTGAATTTATTTTTTTAGAAATTAAATTTTTATTTTTCATATTTTTTTATTTTTAATGAATATTTTTAAAATTTTAAATAATTTTTTTTATTTTTTCAAATGAATCTTACTTAAATGTATATAAAAAGTAAAACATTTGTAAAAAAATATTTTTAAAAAGTAATAAATACTCAAGAATACAAAACTTTTATTCTTTTTTATTTTTTTGGTATTTAGTAAAATTTTTAAAGATTTTTTTCACAAATATTATATTGTTTAAATATATTTATGTTAAGTGTATTTAAAAAATAAAAAAAATTACTTAAAATATTAAAAAAATTCAATAAAAATGAAAATATATAAAAAAATAAAAAATTTAATTTTTAAAAAAGTCAATCGTGAGTTAGGAAATCAAAGAAGCTGATTATTTTCTGGGTCTGCTTAGGGGTTGACAATTTTTCAGTTTTTGGTTTTGGAGTGACAATGCTAGCAAATCATGAACAGTTTTTGTTTCTTTTTTGATTTTTTACAAATTTTATTTATTTATGTAGGACCCATAGAAAGCAACCCAGGTAACTCCGTTGATTCAATTTCGGAACTAAGATCAACAGAGTTCGAGAAATGAGTTCTAAAATTAATTTTAATGAGTTGATAGTTAAAAAAAAAATAAAAAAAAATCAAAGCATCCCATCAGGAGGTGATATTCACCTATTAGAAACTCTTAATTTAAAATTCTTAACATTTTTGAATTAAGATAATGAATGTCCAACAATCAGCCAATAAAGTTTAGTCCCATTTGATTTTATTGCTCGGGTAAATTATATCGATAATCTTTAAAAAAAATTATTTATAAATTTTATTTGGAAGATTTATTTAATGTAAAATTTTATAAATATTCTTTTATGTTATGTTTGGCTAGGAGATTTGTGGAGGAATATAAAAAGGGAAATGGAAAAGATATATGAAACTAGGTGAAATATAAATAAATTTTATTCACATTTCATCTACTTTTTCAATTTCCCTTTTCAATTCCTTATTCAAATCCCTAACCAAACACAACGTTAGAGTTTGCAATCTTATTTAAAAAGGAATGTGTTCCATAAGATCCTATGAGTTATAAATGAATGATATTAGTGTACTATTATATCCTTAGTTTCACTACAACAAAACTAACTATTTACGGCATCATGTTTACGACATGCATTAAATGCATGTCGTAATTAGTACATTCTACGGCATTTTTTTTTTGCAAGCCGTGAATGTTTTGTCAATAACATCATACATACCATGTAAGTCGTTGATTCATATATTTATAGCGTGCAAAAGTATGCCGTAAAAAATGTAGGTTTTTACGATTTACAAAAATATGTCGTAAAATATTTGCATTTAAGACGATATACATTTCATGTTGTAAAATATTATAACTTTACACGACATACATTAACATGTTGTGAAAACTTCTACAAAAAAAAAAAAAAATCAATCAGAATTTTTTTTATGACATGCAAAAGCATGCCGTAAAAAATGTATATTTTCACGGCATACAAAAATATGTCATAAAATATTTATACTTAAGATGACATACATTTTATGTCGTAAAATATTATAACTTTACACGGCATGCATTAGTATGTCATGAAAACTTTTATTAAAAAACTTTCAATCCAATTTTTTGTTTTTTTTTGATTTCAAAAAGCTAACAATTTCCAACCAAACTTCTCACCTTCAATTTTCCTAATTGAGGACAACATAAAAAATAATTTATATATTATTTTATAATTTAATGTCTCTTTTAAGGGATAATTGCACCTAGTGGGATTTTGGGAAAAAAAAAATTACACATTCATCAAAACATTTATAATTTTAATGATTAATATTTATATGGCTTCTCACTAATTTGTAATTATTATTTTTTTAAATTACCTTGATTTGATATTTTTTCTTCTTTCAATAATTTATTTATTTTTTATTTTTTAGATGTGCCTAATCTGAATACAACTAAAAAATAAAATATTTGTAAAAAAAATAATAAAATATAATATATATGAAATGTATTAAATTTTATATTTTTTTAAATTTAGTGATTTTTAAAAAAAAATTAAAAATTAAAACATTATTAAAATTAAAATAAAATATTTCTTTTAAGTATATATAAATTATTTGAATTTGAAAAGTAAAAAAAAATTATTTAAAATATTAAAAACTAACACAAACAACTGAAAAACAATTTAGGCCTTGATTCGATCTCTCTCTCTCTCTCTCTCTCTCTCTCTCTCTCTTTCTCACTCACTCTCGGTCTCTCTCTCTCTCTCTCTCTCAACCCTCTCTAAACCCTAATCTCTCTTAACCGATCGAATCAGCCTTCTTCAGTCTTGATTTGATCTCAAAGTGATTGGTGATTCATCTCAGATCCAATCTCAGAGCGATTGGCAATTTTGATTTTGAGATTCCGAAGCTCCACCGCCTCCACCATCTGCACCGGCGAGGGAAGCAAGGACCATCGTCTACTAAGGTGAGCACCACCGTCTCTCTCTCTCTCTTTCTCTCTCTCTCTCTCTCTCTCTCTCTCTCTCAATTTCGTATTCTCTTTCTCTTTCCCTCAAGCTCTTCTCGTTGAGTTTGAGCATTGGGTTTTAGAATTCAGTTCGGTTTGATTGGTTCCTTCTATGTATGAACTGCTAGTCAAATTGCTTCAGAATGTAGGGAATTGATGTGAAACTTCAGAGACAATCCTAATTTTACTTATTTCGCTTTCAAGTGTCAAATCATTCAATGTTTTGCATGAAATGATAGGGCCATATCCATTAGAGAAACAGAGTAAAATTCTACTTCACCATTAAAATCTATGAAGTTTGGGAAAACCATAAATTTGTGTGGCTGTGATAGTTTTTGTTGAGACAGCAAATTAATCTGACACATATGGTTTTGTCCGATTGTTTTTGACAAGTAAATGTATTTTTTAATGTTCTTGAAATCTGAGTGCTGCTATTCTTGTTGACTTTTCAAGTGCATTTGATGATTTGAAGTGTATTTTGAGTGGATTAACATTTTCCAGTATATGAACTACATGCACTGCATTTCTTTGTTTTGCAATTGTTTAATGTTGACGAGGGACTAGGAAAATTGTAGAAAATAATATGGAAGTTCAAGTGCTAAATTCACCTTAAAGGGACTGTTTAGTATCAAGACAATGGAAATACAGTTGATTTACAAGTTAGATGATGACACAGAATGAAGACAACAATTTTCTACACACATACTCTGTAATCTTCTGATATTCAAATTTAAAAATGTGTCATATCCATAGAAAATACTCTGCATTAGACATGGAGAGCTAGTATGCTCTGCTCGATTCCCTAACGGCAAATTGATTGGGGTAGTGATAGTCGGATCATGCTGCTCTATCAAAACTGCTACCAACCTGCATATGAAGCCATTCGGTTTGTGATCCTTGCACGTACTCTCTCGTTGCTTGTGAGCCGAATATCATTCCAGTAGCAGCAACTGCGTCAAATGTCGGTGTTCCAAGCTTAAGTGCTTCAAATTTACTACGTTCTTGGATAAGAAATTAAAATGTTGGCAATGGTTGTCTTCAATGTCAGGCCAATTAATTACAAGAGTAGCCAATTAATAGTTAATAGTAAGAAAATAGGTCTTGAAAATCAAATTAAACAGATTAAATATTTACATTCTACTTTTTTTTTTCTTCTTTCACTACTTTGTAAGAGGTTATATAAAGCGTAACCCATAAAAATGTGGTGTCCTCTTTTTAATTTATCAGTTGAATAGATTGGTATTTGTCTGTTTTCTTATTTTTGTTCTTGTCTTTGTTTATTCCCTTTGTACATTCAGAGAGAACCATATATGATTTATCAACCAATGTCTTTGTTTATTAATATCATTTGTAATATGATTTTTTGTTTTTTGTAGTTTGTTACAATACTAGTCTAGGGATACAATCTTACTTGCTATTTTATTGTTATTATTCTGAATCTCAAGAAGTCATTCCCAGAGGATTGAGATGATGTCCCAAAAGGCTGTGAATAGCAGGTGCTTGAATTTGACATTCTACCTCTATATTCTCTACTGAGACAGTGTTGAGATGTAGTTTACAGTGAAGCTGCTGCATATTATGTGTTCAGTCAATTTCAATCCCACAATATCTGCTGAATTAGCAATCTTATTAGGTTTTATAGTCTATGCAGTTCATTAATGGATGATTATGCGTGGTTGATATGGTGTTAACTTTATCCTTAAATTTCGAGGCAGTTTGTTTGTTTTGTGGAATTTTGCTAGAATAACCTAATTAAAAATGGTAATGTATTGCTTTAGTTCCATGGCATAAAGTGAACTTGATTTGAGGAGTTTGTGAGATCAAATATCAAATCCTTCTCTGTTGATTGTTGTTGCTACTGAATTTCTCTCCCCCTATAATGATGTAATTGCTATTTAAATGCAAATAATATATTCTGGGTTGGATGGAAGTCAGCATTGTGATTTGATGAATGCTTAGGAAAGAATAACCACTTGGTATGCAAACTGTTACTGCAAGGGCTTTGTGTCCACCATGTTTGTAGTTCTTGAGGGCATAGTAGCTGCCTAACTGTCAACCAATGAAAAACACAGCTCCAAAGCTCTCTGTCTTGCCTTGTGTCTGAATAAATCATTTATTACTTTTGTTTCTTTTATTTAATTCATTTTTCTTGTGAGAAAAGTTCATGTATGAAAACTAAGTTGTGTTATGTGAATTAAAACTTTAAGAGAATCCAAAGTAATTATGTTAAAATTGTGGAATTTTCTATATTTTCTCAAAACAAGAGGGGAGGTCAATGCAATACCCATAAAGAGTCTTTGTTTTGTTGTTTTGCAATATTTTTGTTTTTTTGTTTTTTTTTTCTCTCATTAAATTGCTTTAAATTGTTTTTTTCCCTCTTCTTTCATTGGAAATGGACTCATTTACTTGGGTTTGGATCCAGAGATTACATGTAGCTCTAAGCACAATCGTATCCAAGAGATTACCTGGGTCTACATGGATAACTCCTGGGTGCATCTTTCAAGGTTTTTTTTCTCAAACACAATAACTTTTAAGCTTTTATATGGTCATTTTATTGGAATAATAAAGTTTGATGTAAAATTATCAGAGTGTCGAAGGATTATCTGGATGGAGCACGCAAGTTCGTAGATATAGCTAAGGCGAATGTAGGGAATCCCGAAATGATCGTTTGCCCTTGTAGAAACTGTCGAAATCTATCTCACCAATTTTGCGAGATTGTGTACGAGCACTTGGTCATGGAAGGGATGGATCCTAAATATACTTCTTGGTTCCTTCACGGGGAACAACTAATTGCATCGTCACATCAGGAAGATGTTGAAACTTCAGATACACATAAGATGTTCAGAGACGTGCATTTTAAAGATGATGATTTTGTAGAGTCTACAAGTGAAAGTAGAGAGAGAGAATTAACAGAATCATTAGAAGATATTGACACTCCTTTATATCCAGGGTGTACAAAGTACACTAAATTCTCAGCAATTGTTGCTTTATACAAGCATAAATGTCACGACCCAAACCCGCTCCTAGAAGGTTGGCATCGTAACCGGCCAGTAATCCTTGATTACCACAGGCCTTCCCATACAAAACATAAATAATCGGGGCTCGCGGAAGCGAAATAAAGAAACTAATAGTCCAAAGAGCCGTGCATAAATATGAACATACATTACATGCCATTAATGAGTTAATTACCCACATTCATTACATAGCATGATCTAGTATAACACGTATCATTCAGTTACAACTGTACAACAAAAACAAAACAAGGGCTCACAAAACGGCCTTCCAGGCCTCGCCCCAGCTCGGAGGCACTCAACACCAGGTTAGGCTTCAAAACGGCGACTCGACAAGGCTCCGCCTAGGCTTGGCTTCCTGAAGGCTCACCTATAAATACATAAATACAAACAATGAGCTAAAGCTCAGCAAGTAACATTAACGTAAAGGGGTTAGTGAACGAACTCCAACATTTCATAAATCTGTAAAACGTAACATTCATAAACATAATCATAATCATCTCATAAGAACATACATAATGGCATATTCTATAGAATATAACATGTGTCGACTAACGACTAGAGTAACCGGTCCCGGACACCGATTAAACACATACCGAGATCTCGTAAACTGGTCCTGGGTTTGTCCATCCATGCCGTCCCCCATGACTAAACGCATGGGCCTGCATGTTCTCGCCCCCACAATTGAACTAACTATGGATGCCATACTAGATTCGCAAATAGGACATTCGTTCACAGAAGACATTATCATTCATAATCATTTCTTAACGTATCACTTTGAACATATTTCATAAGAACATACCATTTACAGAAATGTCACTTACAGTGGGTTTCCAAAACCGGTGGCACGGTCTTCACTTCGTGACCTGCAAACATCAACATTATAACACATATCCTTAACTCATATTATCATCAAATCAAGTTCATGCATTCTCTTAATGGTGTTTCAGTCTCATAACCTCGTTATCTTGACGTAATGAAAGCTTAAACATGCTCAAAATGCGATAAGGATGCCAAAACATGCATTGAAACATTTCTTGAAATTTCTGAAAACATAGGTCCCCGCTCGAGCGGACTGAAAACTGAGCCAAAACTGCTGGATGTGCGAAATCCCCGCTCGAGCGGCCAATCCCCCGCTCGGGCGGACTGTGAAAATTCTGGGTGAAAACCAGTCCATTTCTGCTAAATCGTGGGTCTCCATTTTGCTAAAATCAACCTCTCAAAATCATGAAATTCAAGGCTCAAACACTTGCAAAACAACCTGTTTAAACCATTACATCTTCAATCAAAACTCAAATGAATCACATAAGAATCAAACCCTTGATTTCAAATGAAAAGCCATGATCATGTACATGAAACCTTCTTAGCTCTACATCCATGGAGTTTTTCTCAAATCTTGTCAAAAATCATAAGTTCATGCTATGTAAAGCCATATATACTCAAATTAAACATATGTCCCTTTCAATCTTCTTCTTTAACATGAGATCACACATGATTCAACCTTAATTGAAGAAAATAGGAAGGAATTCTTACCTTGATTGCTAAGTTGAAGAGACTAAGCTTGATTCTTCTTCTTTTCTCTTGGTTCCTCTCTTCCCCCCCGAATTCTCTCTTCTCTCTTTCTTTTCTAGGTTTTCCTTTCCCCTTTGTTGAGTCAAATGAGGTCAAAGCCTCATCTTCATCCATATATATCATATAAACCCAATTAAGCCAAAAACATAAGCCAAACGGGACTTAGCGACTCAGACGAAATTCAGTCCTCAATTTATTTTCCCAAATGGTTTTAAAAATTCCCGGTATCACATAGGCATGTCTACTTTCGTTTTCTGAAACCATTACGGTTGTCAATTTAAGTCCCAAAGTCGTAATTCCAACAGATATTTTGCTAAGTCAAACAGATAATCTTCAATTAAATCATATAAATGCATAATTAATTACTAATAATTCTGACATACGGTTCCGGGTCATTACACTCTCCTCACCTTAAGAAGTTTGGTCCTCCAAACTCTACTAAGCTCCACAGCATTCAATGCAAAGGTAATAACAAAGATACATTTGTTCCATCATAATTGTAGGTAAGTTATGTTATGTCGGTCACATTCAATCGATTACCATAGTCACACATTCAATATTCTCCATCGCATAGGTAGTTGCTAATATTATAACAGATAATTGAAATTATACCTGTCTTCGCTTTGCCAGTATCCTGTGTCTTATCTGAAACTAAAGTGTAAACTCTTGCTTGCCTCAAAGTATTCCCCTCGGGGGTAGCTGTTGTGGTGGTTTTCGGTGTCATTGTTGATGTATTACCACTAATCACGGGTCTTTCATTTCTGGGGTAGAGTTGTGGGCAAGCTTTGGCTATGTGTCCCTTCTGTCCACATTTGTAGCAAACTCCGGATCCACGGCGACAAATACCCCAATGCTGCTTCCCACATTCTTTACAAGTAGGCACACCTCCCTTTGTATTATCATTACTGGTTAAGTTCGATTTGTCGTTCACGGAGCCCACGGATTCACTAACCATTTCTACTTTCTGTTTCTTGAACTTCTTACTTTCTGCCTCGGTCATTGATGATTGGGACATCTTCAAATTAGAAATATTTGTTTCGGACATTAGAGCTCTGTCAAGTACATCAACATACTTTTCCAATTTCAACACGTTCACCCTATCCAATACTTCGACATGTAAACCACCCTCAAATTTTCTTGCCTTTTTATACTCCGTGTCAACCATATGTGGGGCATACCGAGCTAATTCAGTAAACTTACTTTCATACTCTGCCACTGACATTGTACCCTGCTTTAGCTGTTCAAATTCAGATATTTTCCTGTCTCGCATACATTGTGGAAAGTATTTTTCATAAAACATCTCCTTGAATCGGTCCCATGTCAAATCCCTATTCTGATCCCGGACGAGCATCCACCATCTTCGAGCTTCTTCTTTCAGAGTAAATGTTGCTAATAAGACTTTATAAGCATCTGTACACGGAAACACCTCAAAAATTTTCTCAGTCTCAAGTACCCATGCCTCTACTGTTAAGGGGTCAATCCCTCCTGCAAACTCTGGTGGTTTCAATTTCTTATACTTCTGTGTCAGGGTGATAATATCATCATTATTCATCTGTTCAACTTGCACTGGTGGTGGTGGAGGAGGCGGAAATGGCTGTCTCTGTGGTGGTTGGCCTTGCTCTAGTTGTTGTCTAACCAACCCAGTCAAAACCTCTACCATTCTTTCCAACCGAGTCATTCTAGCATCAGAAGATTCTGTTTCATCTACATTTCTTGCATTGGTATCTTCCATTGGTCTATAGAACGCATAACAAATAGCACATTTCATTTTCCATATATTGTTTCCTTTACTGTCTCATCCCTTACAGTTCTTGTTTTCCATAGTCATAAAACACACACACCCATGCACACATGTTATGCCATGCTCTATTTCTTTTCTAATGCACCTAATAGCTCTTATGGACACGTGTGTGGGTAAATTAACTCGTGCGCTCTGATACCATTCTGTCACGACCCAAACCCGCCCCTAGAAGGTTGGCATAGTAACCGGCCAGTAATCCTTGATTACCACAGGCCTTCCCATACAAAACATAAATAATCGGGGCTCGCGGAAGCGAAAACAACTACAATAGTCCAAAGAGCTGTGCATAAATATGAACATACAGTACATGCCATAAATGAGTTAATTACCCACATTCATTACATAGCATGAACTAGTATAACACGTATCATTCAGTTACAACTGTACAACAAAAACAAAACAAGAGCTCACAAAACGGCCTTCCAGGCCTCGCCCCAGCTCGGAGGCACTCAACATCAGGTTAGGCTTCAAAACGGCGACTCGACAAGGCTCCGCCTAGGCTTGGCTTCCTGAAGGCTCACCTATAAATACATAAATACAAACAATGAGCTAAAGCTCAGCAAGTAACATTAACGTAAAGGGGTTAGTGAACGAACTCCAACATTTCATAAATCTGTAAAACGTAACATTCATAAACATAATCATAATCATCTCATAAGAACATACATAATGGCATATTCCATAGAATATAACATGTGTCGACTAACGACTAGAGTAACCGGTCCCGGACACCGATTAAACACATACCGAGATCTCGTAAACTGGTCCTGGGTTTGTCCTTCCATGCCGTCCCCCATGACTAAACGCATGGGCCTGCATGTTCTCGCCCCCACAACTGAACTAACTATGGATGCCATACTAGATTCGCAAATAGGACATTCGTTCACAGAAGACATTATCATTCATAATCATTTCTTAACGTATCACTTTGAACATATTTCATAAGAACATACCATTTACAGAAATGTCACTTACAGTGGGTTTCCAAAACCGGTGGCACGGTCTTCACTTCGTGACCTGCAAACATCAACATTATAACACATATCCTTAACTCATATTATCATCAAATCAAGTTCATGCATTCTCTTAATGGTGTTTCAGTCTCATAACCTCGTTATCTTGACGTAATGAAAGCTTAAACATGCTCAAAATGCGATAAGGATGCCAAAACATGCATTGAAACATTTCTTGAAATTTCTGAAAACATAGGTCCCCGCTCGAGCGGACTGAAAACTGAGCCAAAACTGCTGGATGTGCGAAATCCCCGCTCGAGCGGCCAATCCCCCGCTCGGGCGGACTGTGAAAATTCTGGGTGAAAACCAGTCCATTTCTGCTAAATCGTGGGTCTCCATTTTGCTAAAATCAACCTCTCAAAATCATGAAATTCAAGGCTCAAACACTTGCAAAACAACCTGTTTAAACCATTACATCTTCAATCAAAACTCAAATGAATCACATAAGAATCAAACCCTTGATTTCAAATGAAAAGCCATGATCATGTACATGAAACCTTCTTAGCTCTACATCCATGGAGTTTTTCTCAAATCTTGTCAAAAATCATAAGTTCATGCTATGTAAAGCCATATATACTCAAATTAAACATATGTCCCTTTCAATCTTCTTCTTTAACAGGAGATCACACATGATTCAACCTTAATTGAAGAAAATAGGAAGGAATTCTTACCTTGATTGCTAAGTTGAAGAGACTAAGCTTGATTCTTCTTCTTTTCTCTTGGTTCCTCTCTTCCCCCCCGAATTCTCTCTTCTCTCTTTCTTTTCTAGGTTTTCCTTTCCCCTTTGTTGAGTCAAATGAGGTCAAAGCCTCATCTTTATCCATATATATCATATAAACCCAATTAAGCCAAAAACATAAGCCAAACGGGACTTAGCGAATCAGACGAAATTCAGTCCTCAATTTATTTTCCCAAATGGTTCTAAAAATTCCCGGTATCACATAGGCATGTCTACTTTCGTTTTCTGAAACCATTACGGTTGTCAATTTAAGTCCCAAAGTCGTAATTCCAACAGATATTTTGCTAAGTCAAACAGATAATCTTCAATTAAATCATATAAATGCATAATTAATTACTAATAATTCTGACATACGGTTCCGGGTCATTACAATAAAGCTGCACATGATCATTCTGATGAAAGCTTTGATGAACTTCTTCGAATAGTGTCTGATATGCTACCAGAAGATAACACGCTTGTCAAATCTATATATTCAGCAAAAAAGATGCTCAAAGCCTTTGATCTAAGATATGAGAAAATCCATGCTTGTGTGAATGATTGCTGTTTGTTTAGAAAAGATTTAGAGCTTGAGGAGACGTGTCCGAAATGCAATTATTTACGTTAGAAAGTAGATAAACGCACTAAGAAGATTAAAAAGGGGGTTCCTGCGAAGGTGTTGCGATATTTTCCAATAATACCAAGATTTAAAAGGATGTTCAAGTCACAAGAGAGGGCAAAGCAATTAACGTGGCACTCCTCTCACAAAAGCGAAGATGGCAAGATGAGACATCCAGTTGACTCATTGGCATGGGAATCAATCAATCAAAAGTGGCCTTCTTTTGCATCAGATCCACGAAATCTTAGACTTGGTCTTTGAACAGATGGATTTAATCCTTTTGCCAATCTTAGCTCAAAGTATAGTTGCTGGCCAGTGATGTTAGTTACATATAACCTTCCCCCATGGTTATGCATGGCAAAGGAAAATATCATGTTGACATTACTAATTCCAGGGCCAAAGCAACCAGGCAACAACATAGATGTTTATCTAGAGCCGCTTGTGGAAGACCTAATAGAATTATGGACTAATGGTGTCAGGGCTTATGATGCAGCCAACAACTCCATGTTTAATTTGAAGGCTATTTTGATGTGGACAATAAATGATTTTCCAGCTTATGGAAACTTAGCTGGATGCACCATAAAGGGAAAAGTTGCTTGTCCAATATGTAGTACTGACACATGTTCACAATAGTTGAGTAATAGTAAAAAGACTGTGTACATGGGCCACAGGCGATTTCTTGCACCTGACCATCCATTTCGGATGAAAAGAAGTTGGTTTGATGGAACGCAAGAACTTCGAGGGAAGCCTAAACCATTAAATGGTTCTGATGTTTTCAGTGTAGTTAAAGACATTGAAAATAATTGGGGAAAAACAACAAAGGAGAGAAAAAGGAAAAAGTCCCAGACTATCAAAGAAAAAGAGCTAGTTTGTGTTCAACCATGGAAGAAAAAGTCCATATTTTTCAATTTACCATATTGGGATGTAAGTCTAAAAGAAAGTAGAATTCCTATTTTCAAAATTAGTTGAATTTGTTATTCTTATTTTTTATAGAATGAATATTTGATTGATGTTACAGGCATTACTTTTGCGTCATAACTTGGATGTAATGCACATTGAGAAGAATGTTTGCGAAAGTATTATTGGCACACTATTGAATGTGAAGGGGAAATCAAAGGATGGCCTTAAAGCTCGTAAAGATTTGGAAGAAATGGGCATTAGACAAAAATTGCATGCGGAGAACAGAGGGACTCATTTTTATTTGCCACCGGCATCATATACACTTTCAAAAGTCGAAAAGCAGATCTTTTGTTCTAGGTTACATGATTTAAAGTTGCCTGATGGTTATAGCTCCAATATTGCTAATTGTGTTTCATTAGAAGAGTGCAAGCTGATAGGCCTCAAGTCACATGATTGTCACGTCTTGATGCAACAGTTGTTGTCAGTAGCGTTGAGAGGACTTTTACCAGAGGGACCAAGGAATGGAATATTTCGATTGTGCACTTTTTTCAATCAAATATGTCAAAGAGTGATTGATAGGAATAAATTAGAACTACTCGAAGAAGATGTTGCTGAGACTTTATGTATGTTGGAAAGGTTCTTCCCTCCATCATTTTTTGATATTGTGGTTCACTTGACAATCCATCTAGGACGAGAAGCTCGCATATGTGGACCAGTGCAATTTCGTTGGATGTACTCATTTGAAAGGTGAGGTGTATATCACTTTTTATTATGTATATATCTATTGATGTATTTGTCAAAAAAGCTATTAACCTGAATATTAATTATATTATGGTCTAGATATATGAAGATACTTAAGGGATATGTTAGGAATCGTGCAAGACCGGAGGGATGCATAGCGGAATGCTATATAGCTGAAGAGTGCATGCAATTTTGTAGTGGGTACATAAAGCAAGCAACTGAAATAGGTGTTCGACATAACCGCAATGAAGAATTTGAAAATGAAACAATACTAGAAGGACGTCCGATTACGTTGGGGAATTCAATCATGATACCTGATGATATGTTACAAATTGCTCATTGTTGTGTGTTGATAAACAGTTCTGAAGTCCAACCATATTTAGAGTAAGTATGATAACATAAACATCTATTACTAATTGAGTGTTTATATGATATATTTATCTCACAATTTGCATTCCTTATTAGAATGCATGCGTAGGAGCTTAAGCTTTTGGACAGACGTTTCTTGAGGGATGCCGCTCTACTACATTTTAGACAAATGGACACTTTTTCTCAGTGGTTGAAAGCAAAGATTGAATCATGTGGTAATGAGGTTTCAGATAGATTGAAATGGCTTGCAATTGGCCCAAGAAAACATGCAACGTCTTATTTGGGCTATGTCATTAATGGGCATCGCTTTCATACAAGTGATGTCCAAAGGTCCACACAAAATAGTGGTGTTTCCATTGAAGCAGAAACTATTTGTCGATCTAGTAAAAAAGACATTGCACAAGTTATTGAAAAAATCTGTTTCTATGGGGTTATCAGAGACATAATTTTGTTGGATTACTACAAATTTCAAGTTCCTCTGTTTAAATGTGACTGGGCAACTACTGGAAACGGTGTCAAAGTTGAAGATGGATTTACATTGGTCAACATCCAACAAGGACGAAATCCATTTGAGAGAGATCCATTCATTCTAGCATCACATGCAAAACAAGTGTTCTATTTGAGGAATAATGATACATCTAGTTGGGAAGTTGTACTTAAAGCACTTTCAAGAGACTTTCGTGATTTGGATATGTATGATGAAGATGCCTATATGCCATCTGCACCTTTAGATGCATCTAGACTTGGTGCAAATACTAATGATGAAGATGAGCACTACGTGAGGATGGATTGTGAGGGTGTGGAAGTGTTGCATGATTAATGAGAAGTAGGAACATTTGATTTTCATATAACTGAATGCTTATTGGGCTTGACTAGTTCTCCTTTACTTGTCGTTCTTTTTATTTTTTCCTTTTTATATAATGATTTATGATGATTTATGACATAATAAAAATGTCGTAAAAAGTTATATACGGCATACAAAGTATGTCATTAATGTTTAATTTATTACTTTTTACAACTTTACTTGCATGCCGTAAATGACGCTCAACTTTCCACGGCATGTCATATAATAGCATTTGTGTGCATGCCGTGAAAGAGTTTTTACGGCATGCATTGCAAGCCGTAAAAAGTCAATTTTGTTGTAGTGTTTGTTTCCATATTGTACCTTATTTTCTCATTCATTATATCACGTTTGGAAGGTTTTTATGAAAGATAAGCCTACAGGCAACAACTATGCGAGTTTTGTTCACCTTGATCGCGAGATTTCAGTGCATTTTCAAAATGTTGCTTAAATGGATGTGAAATGGTCGTTTGAGGGTTATGTGTTGATTCTTTCGACATATTTCAACTCTAATCGGTTAAGGAGAAGTTTTTTTTTTGAAATGTGTTGCTATTTGTTGAAGTGTTGATTGTTCATCTTTAATAGGACATTGACAATTTATTATACTCATCGATAGACACACTTTGACCAATGTTCTGATTGAATATGTGTATTTGACATTGTGATAGTTGATACTTTTTGATATATTCGATGTGTGGGATGGTGTGTATGGGTTCAAGGGTTGGGTTGGGGATATTTGGTTTTAGTTGTTAATTGGATGTCAAATGTGAAACATGTTGTATGATGACAATTGTACATTGGACCTAGATGATCGTGTTACGATACATGTTGCATTTAGTGTGTAACGTTAATCCACATACACCATGTAGTAGATGACATTTGTATCTTTGTTCGGTTGTATATGTATTTAAATATGTATCGTATCTTTGTTCCAATCAGTATTTACATACATGTCACAGTACGTTACGCAAAATTATTAAGGATTTGGGTTGCAATTGAATGTGGATTGAATCCCATTGCTCGATATTGAAGTTACGCTGGGTTAGAGGTGATGGTGGTTCAATACATGGGTTGGGTTGGGATGTTATATGTTACATTTAGAATGTTATATTATTCATAATTCAACGGTAGAGTATTGGAATGTCATGTTGGGTTTGGAATGAGAAGCATATAGGAATGTCACGGTGGGTTTCGTATGTTACATGTTACATTTACGTTGGGTTTAGGATAAGAAGCAGATAAGAATGTCAAATTGGGTTTGGAAATTTCACATTAAGTTTGGGATGTTACATGTTACATTTATGTTTTGATTTTCAAATTTCTAACCATATAGATATAATCACAATCTATGGTAATATTAGATTTTTCATATATGGTATTGCAATTAATCAAGCTATTTTGAATTTCAGAAGCATATGTGAATGTCACGTTGGGTTTGGAAATGTCAAATTAGGTTTAGAATGCTACATGTTACATTTACTTATTGAATTTCAAATTTCTAACCATATATATATGATCACAATCTATGGTAACATTGGATTTTTCATATATGGTATTACCATTAATTAAGTTATTTTGAATTTTAAATTTTAAATTTCCAACCATATAGATTTGATCACAATCTATGGTAATATTAGATTTCTCATATATGGTATTACTATTAATTATGTTATTTTAAATTTCAAATTTTTAACCATATAGATATGATCATAATGGCCCCGTTTGGTAGAGCTGTAGAAAATTGATTATAGATTATAACTTAACAGATTATGACTTATAGCTGTGAACATAAGTTATTAACCTGTTTGGTGCAGCTGTGAAATTATGGATTTAAGCAACATAGTAGTGTTTGGTTAATAAGCTGTAAAATAACTTTTTACTGTATAATTGTCCTTTCTGCCCTTATATGATATAAAAATGATTATTCTGTCATTTTTTTCAGTTTTAATTATAAAAAAAATATTTCATTAATAAAAGTTAATATAATTAGTATTAATTAGTATCAATTAATATAAAAATAGATACATTTACTAAAAATGTAATGGAAGTATTATTGTCACAATTATTTTCTATTATAAATTAATTAGTATCAATTAATTGCTTAATTAGTATCAATTAATGGCTTAATTAGTCTCAATTAATACTAAAATTATTAATTAGTATAAATTAATATTAATATTTAATTTTTATTAGTATCAATTAATATTAATAATCAACAATTGTTATTAATTAGTGTCAATTAATAATTAATTCATTACAAAAGTATACATATTAATTTATTAATAATTAATACCAATTAATATTGATTTTTTTTCTTTTTCTTCAAAAATATACAATTTTTTATTTTTTAATTAATATAAAAATATACAATATGAATTTATTAATAATTAATACCAATTCATATTTATTTTTCAATTAATATTGATTTTTTTTTCTTTTTCTTCAGAAATATACAATTTTTTATTTTTTTAATTAATATTAATATTTAGGTATTGACGAGCGCATTTAAGTAATTTTAGCCTCCCACAACAGCTGTGCACTTAAGTCAAAAATTTAAGCACCCCTTGACCAGCTTTTGAGATAAGCTGAGAAATAACTTGATTTAAGCTATAAGCTGGTTAACTTAAATTGCACCAAACACAATAAATGTATAGTAACATTGGATTTTTCATATATGATATTGCTATTAATTAAGTTATTTTGAATTTCAAATTTTAACCATATAGATATTATCACAATCTATGGTAATATTGAATTTCCCTTATATAGTATTGCTATTAGTTAGGTTATTTTGAATTTTAAATTTCTAATCATATAGATATGATCATAATCTATAGTAACATTGTATTTCCTATATATGATATTATCATTAATCAGGTTATTAATTAATTAAGATTGAGGGTAGATGTGTTTACAAGAAAATCACAAGACCTATTGAGTTATAAGTTTTTTTATAGGACCATATCTTGTATAAGTCTTCCAAATAGGACTTATGAATAATTTACCCATCCTTAAATTTTTTCTCTTGTATTATTTTATTCTTACATTTTTAATTAGTTCAATTTTGATTCTTAATTTTAGATTTTATGTCATATTGGTCCATTTAATAACGATGTTAGTGTCTTTGATGGAAAATTATCGCAAAATTAGTTGAAATTAATTTACTGAGTTGAACAAATTTATAATTTTGCTTTGAAAAGCATGACATATGTTATTTACGTGCATTTTTTTCATTAAAAAATATTAATAATTGTAAGTAATTGATTCGATTAAATTGAGGCAAAATAATAAATTCAAGGTAAAAATCGAGTCAATTAAAATTATAGGGACCAAAATAATATAAAGACTAAAATACAGGGACTATCAATGCAATTTGCCTTTATTGCTTTGTTGTTATAACAATGATACATCCCCCTAATTTACCACCCTTAAACCACTTCTAATGATGTGACATTGAGGTTAGACCCCACATAATAAAATATTTGGCAAATTAAAATTTAGCATTTATCAGACTCATTATTAGGAGTGATTTTTAAGAATAATAAATTAGGTGTCTCAAACATTTTTCTTAAGTCATCTATCTGTTGTTATAAAGCATCTAAACAAAATTCAAGGATCTCCAAAAACAACTCTATTTGGTTTTCATTTTTAGAATTCACTTTTCAGAAAATTTTACTTTTTCGTTTTCCATAATTTTTTGTTTTCACTAATTTTTTTTTAAAATTTTTTAAATACACCTAACATAAATACACTTAAAAAGTATAATATTTGTGAAAAAAATCTTTGAAAAATTTAATAAATACCAAAAATACAAAAAATAAAAAATTCAGTACCTTTTTCTTATTTTTGTGTATTTATTAATTTTTTTCGCAAATATTTTACTATTTAGGTACATCTAAGTTAAGTGTATCTAAAAAAAACTAAAAAATTATTTAAAATTTTAGAAATATTCACTAAAAATAAAAAAATAAAAAAATAAAAAATTTAATTTAAAAAAAATTAAATTCAAAAAATTAAAATCAAACATACTATACTTTTCGTTTATTTATTAAAAGTCTAGCCATAATGGACATTCTAAACATTATTGGACCTATTTACAAAGCACCGGCAAAAACAAAACAACCTACCAAAAAAAGTAATAATAATAACAATAAATCCAAACAAAAATCTCTACAAACAAAAATCTCCTAAGCCTTCTTGCTATTGAGGCTGCAATCTACTAAGCTTCCTTGTTATTGATGCTACTTTCATCCTCGGGATACCAGAACCTATTAAAAAACCACGCAGAGTCTGCTATAACGGGTTCGTTGTCTTGATTACGATGCCAAGTATAATAAGCATGAGTCCGGTTTTTAATCTCAAGAATTGCATGCCCAAAGCTTGCTTCACGATATGCAGAATAACTCGGTTGTTGATCTATAAAACTGCAAAATGAAAGGTCAATTTTATTAGTATAAATTTTACAAAATGGTTTAGTATGAGAATCAGTTGTCCTAAGAAAGAATTACAGAGTCTCTTACTTGTCAGCTATGCCTTCAATGTTTCCACCATCACCGATTGTTATGTATACTGGAGCAGAACTATCTCTAACTGGTCCACTCAGTCCATTTGTAATGTTGTACTTAACATTTGATATGCGTTCCTACAACATAGGATAAGAAATTAGTTTTCATAAACAATATGAAAATAAATTATGCATTTTGTATTAGAAATAAAGCTTACTGAACGCTCATAGGAATGAACATGGCCAGCAAACACAATATCAACTTTGTGTTGAACAAACCATGGCTCAAACTGGACTCTCATACTTTCTCCTTCCATGTAATGGTAGTGGTTGCTATTGTACCATGGAGCATGTAGAATAACAATGATCCATGGAGTTTCAGACCTGTTAATCTTTGGGAGCTCTTGTTCAAGCCATTTGTATTGCGGGTATATTTCCCTAAACAGACATAAAAATTTGTTAACAAAACAAAACATAAAAGCATAAAATATGAAAGAAAAATAAAAAATGAAGTGGATTCATACCATAGGCTGAGTAAGAAGAAAGAACAATGATATATGTCGATGCACGCTTAATTGAATACCAAAGTGGGGAAGTACTCTGGGATGCCTTGTAGGGTACATGATAACGGTGCAAATATGGCTTGAAAGGAACACTTTCTCCCTAAAAGAGAAGATCATATAATCCATAAAATGATTTATGACATAAAAATGAGATTGGTGACATTGAGCAAAACATATTTATTTGGTGTTTTACCAAATTAGGAGCAAAGTCGATTTCATGATTGCCTGCACTCCAGATCCAGGGTTGGTATGCCACGCTCTTCTCAATGAAACGACCAAATGTATCCCACTTGGTATTGTCATGGTTAGGGTGATCATCAGCATATGAAAGATCACCAGCAAATAGCACAGCTTGGCCTTTTATTGGGTTCGACACATAATGCTCTAGAGTTTGATTGGAATCGGTAGTTTGTCCCAAGTCACCTTGACAAAAATAATGTTAACATTATACAAAACATAATGAATAATGAATTAAATAAATAAACTAAAAATTACTAATTATACACGTCCTAACCTATGACACCGAAGGTGTAGGGAACATCGGGTCCTGGCTTGGGAGGCGTTGTGAAGGAGAACCGACGGGTAACATTATGGGACGCAACTTCGTAGAAGTATTTTGTATCAAACTGTATGAAAAAATTTACAAAACTCAAAAATCTAATCTCAAAAGTAACAAGAGATTAAAAGTAAATACATTTATATATCTATACCTTCAAATGTTTGATAGTAGCATGGTGAATGTAACCCGAAGAATAATCGTAGTATCTGTAAGTGGTGATTGTTGAATGAGTCTTGTGCTTATGGTAGTGTATGTGTTTGTTGTGCTCATGTTCAGTGTCTGCTTCCCAATATGTGACCACATTAGGGTATCGCTCAACCGGAGTCACCCATGAAATGATCATACCCCTGCCTTCATGATCACCTTGAGTAATGTGAACCTGCCAGTTTAAGGAAAAAATAAAAAATAAAAAAATATTCAAAAAATTGATCTACTATGAATTTTTGCCTAAACAATTACCCGAAAGTGATGTGTATGGTGTACAATTTGTATCTACACATACATACAGTTAAATCAAGTGTCTCAAGATTTGTGCTAAAAATTGGTCCGTTCTTATTCTGGTAAACTCTCAATACCATTGGATTAGATAACTCATGACACAAAAAAGATATAATCAACTAATATGAGTTATGTTTTTGTTCAATAGCTGATTTAATCCCATTATTCTTCAGAAGTTTCATTGTAAATGTTAGGGAACAAAAATAATGGAAAGCTCCTTTTTTATGGCCTAATAGAAAAATTAATATACATGTTGCAACAACAATAGAATTTAAAATTAACATTTTTAACTAATCATATTGCGAATCTTTAAAGTAGACTTAAAATTGTATTCAATAAACAATAATTAAAAAAAATTGACACATCTGTTTTTATTAAGTTTTTTATACTATCGCTCCGTTTGTTTGAGCGGAAAATATTTTTTGAAAAATGTTTTCTGTATTTTCTGGTATTTGGTACGATAGAAACGGAAAACATTTTCCTTGATTAATGAAAAATAAGCCTATTTGAACAAAAAATATTTTCTACTCTTAAAAGGCCGAAAACATTTTTCAGACTAAAATTTTACCAATGTCTTCAAAGCACCACCGCCATTCTTACCTACACCACCACACCATCATCACTACGGTCACCACCACTATTATCATTACTGTCACCCCACCACTATGTCACCACCACCACCACCACCTCCACCTCCACTTCCACATTCATTCCACCACCACCACCACCACCACCACCAAACATAAAAATATATTTTCTGAAAAAAAATTCATAAAAAATATTTCCATTAAAAAATGTTTATCATCCAAACAAACGGAGAGTAGGTAAAAACTGAAAGTGTTTTTTCATGAGTAAATGAAAATATATATATATATATATACTTGCTCGGGTGCATTGGTGCCAGAAGGCGGAGGAAAATGTGATTTTGGAATATCAACCGACCATGCAGCTTTCCTGACAAAACCACTTGTGACACCTGCATTACACAACACAGCAATATGTAGCAACACACATGTCATCAACCAGAACCATATTATAGCCATGGCAAAGGAAAATCAAAGAACTTAACAAGAAAAACACTGCAGAGAAATATATCTGAGTTTTGATTTGAATACAATAGGTTTAGATTTATAGAGGTAGGTAGGTAAAAAATAATGAGATTTTTTTGGTTTCTGTTTTGATACAGATTACTTGTATGGGAATATTCTTTCTAGATACATGGATTTGATCACATAAATTATGACTTGGTTTTGGATTACCTTTTCACTAGTATTCTACCGTGTTATGCATGGGGTTTGTTTATAATTACACATGTACACGGGATTTGTTTATAATTATACATGTATACATGTGTGTGAATTTTATAAAGAAAAGAAGATAAGTGATCTCCTAAAAGGAACAATGACCCGAGAAGGCAACCAATATGGTCATGGGAATGAAGGAGGAGGATGGCAACCAGTGGTCCGCGACATGGCGGCAGGGGAGTGTGGAGTAGAAGGGTAGACGCAACCATACACTCTGTTTTTGTGGACAATGTTCCAGAATCTATGGGGACCAGAGGGTTATACACTATCTTCTCCAACTACGTTGTAGTCATGGATGCTTTTATCCCAAACAAGAGAAGAAAGATGACACGATCTCGTTTTGGTTGTTGGGTGTTTTGGAAACAAATGTGTGTTTAAATTACAAAGAAATCAATCTAAAACACATAAATTCTGATTTGATTTTTTCAGCAGAAAATAGAGGAGAAGAAGAGTCAAAACAGGGAAGAAGAGGGGTTTAAACTGAACAGTCCCTTTTTAAAATTTTTCTATTAACTTTTTAGCTTTCCTTACAAGTTTTATATATGAAATTATATCAACCCAAGTACCAATAAAACATCTGGACCAATTTCCTCCATATACATTAACTCTAATTAACAAAACCCAACCCAAAACATAACTAGAATTAAATAAGCATAAGTGATTGTTTGGATACAAAATTAAACAAGCACATTATTTCAACATTGCTCCCCTCTAATGTGCTGCTCCATAACTCCAAGTAACTCTCTGAAATGCTGGAACTTTTCTTTGGGAAGGGCCTTAGTGAATATATCTGCAATTTGTTCATCTGTCCTGCAAAATTTGAGCTGCACTTCACATTCTTCAATTGTTTCCCGAATAAAATGATGTTTAATTGCAATATGACGAGTGCGATTGTGAAAAACAGGATTCTTAGCCATGGCAATGGCTGATTTGTTGTCACAAAAAATTTCTGTACCATCTTCTTGCTTTTCGCAAACATCTTCAAGTATTCTTCTCAACCAAATTGCTTGGGAAGTTGCCAAACCCGCTGAAACATATTCAGCTTCTGCAGATGATTGCGCCACACTCTGTTGCTTCTTTGATGCCCAAGAAAATACTCCAGAACCCAAGGAAAATGCATACCCTGAGGTGTTTTTCATATCATCAGTGCAGTCACCCCAATCACTATCACAAAAACCAAACAATTTCACAGTTGAATCTTTGCAATACTTGATACCATAACTGGTTGTGCCTCGAATATATCTCAAAACTCGTTTTGTAGCACCAAGAAGATTTTGGCTGGGATTATTCATAAATCTAGAAAGCAAACTTGCAGCATACATTATATCCGGCCTTGTAGCTGTAAGATACAATAAATTTCCAACCAAGTTTCTATACAACAAACCATCGAATTTTTTCTCTCCATCTTCCTTTGTAAGTTTTTCATTCACAACTAGTAGTGTGGCCATGGGCTTACAACCACTCATGCCTAATTTCATTAAAATATTTTCAGTATATTTCTTTTGGGAAATAAATACTCCATCTTCAACTTGATAGATTTCAATTCCAAGAAAATGATTCAACAAACCCATGTCACTCATTTCATATCTTCTTATTATGTCATTTCTAAATTTTTCAATCATTATCTCATTATTACTGGAAAATAACAAATCGTCCACATAAAATGTTGATGAAATAAAAATCAATTTGGCTATACCATGCTCTTGGAGCTTGCTTTAGCCCATACAATTCTTTCTTCAATTTATACACCTTGTCTTCATCTTCTTTCATTAAAAACCCTTGGGGTTGTTCAACATACACTTCCTCTTTCAATTCTCCATTTAAAAACATAGATTTAACATCAAGTTGATACAATGACCAACCTTTTTGGGTTGCTAAAGCAATAAGAGCTTGAATGGTGTTAAGTCGAGCAACCGGTACAAATGTTTCTTGAAAATCGATTCCAGGCTGTTGTGTGTACCCTTTTGCGACCAGCCTTGCCTTGTTTCTTTGGAATGAACCATTCGAATTTAACTTTACTTTATAAATCCACTTCACCCCAATGATTTACTTGCCTTGTGGTCTTTCAACCAATTCCCATGTGTTGGTCTTCTCAATGACTTCAATTTCTTCTTCCATTTCTTTCTTCCAAACTTCCTCTTTAATTGCTTCTTCCAAACTTCCAAGTTCCGCTACACAAAAATTGCATCTAGCATACACATCACTCAAACTCCTCAATTTTTTTTTGGAGTTGAGCTAGGTGAGGATGAATTAGAATTTGAGCTTGAACTTGGAGAAGAGCTGGAAGATGATGATGAATTTGTCCTTGGTGAGGATTGGTGTGAATCTTCATTATTTTTATCTTTATGTGTTGAATTTTCTTGCTCCTCATCAACTGGGACAGATTACTTCTCAATTTTACATTCTTCCCAATTCCATGAAGCATTCTCATCAAATAGCACATCCCGGCTGATTACTATCTGATTTTTCTTCAAGCTATACAATCGATAACCCTTGGATTTGCTGCTATATCCCACAACGATACATATCTCACTTGTTTCATCTAATTTGCTTATTCTTTCCTTTGGAATTTGAGCATAGCAAACACATCCAAATACTTTGAGATGTTTTACTGGTGGCTTTCTCCCACTCCAAGCTTCTATGGGAGTTTAGTTCCAAACGGCTTTGGTAAGACACCTATTTATCAAGTACACTGCTGTGTAAACAGCTTCAGCCCAAAAACTCTTTGGTAGCCCCTTTTCATGCATCATAGATTTGGCCATTTCTATCACCGTTTGATTCTTTCTTTCGGATACTCCATTTTGTTGTGGAGTATAACCCACTATTAGTTGCTTTTCTACACCTTCATTTTCACAAAATTTGTCAAACTCCTTAGAGTTGTATTCTTTGCCATTATCACTTCTCAAAGTCTTTATGTAGTGCCCACTTTGCTTTTCCACCATGCTCTTGAATCTCTTGAAAATAGTGAACACTTCGGATCTTTCCCTCATGAAATACACCCATGTCATCATTGTATAGTCATCAATAAAAAGAATAAAGTACTTGTTTTGGGCATGGGAGGGAGTTCTCATAGGCTCACAAATATCCGTATGAACTAACTCTAACATTTCTTTGGCTCTCCATGCAACTCCTTTAGGAAAAGGTTGCCGATGATGCTTTCCAAGTGCACACCCCTCACAAATATCATGTATTTCCTCAATACTTGGAAGTCCTTGGACCATATTCTTTTGGTGAAGCACTTTGAGACTATGAAAATTCAAATGCCCAAGTCTTCTATGCCACAATCATGACTCATCATTCGTATGAGCTTTCAAAGCAACATTTCTAGCATAGTTGACTGTGAGTGGGAAGCTTCGATTCTTTTCCATTTGAATTTTTGCCACCACTTGCTTTGCATTTCTGTCATGAATGGTGCAGCTGTTAGCTTCAAAATGGACTGCATATCCATGTTCCACAAGTTGTCCAACACTTAGCAAATTTTGCTCCAAGTCTGGAACAAGCAACACATCATGAATAAACTTAGTCCCCTTCTTTGTTTCAACTCTTATAGTTCCTTTTTCCTTTGTATTTACTAACACTCCATTTCCCATTTTAACTTGAGAGAAAATTGAAGTGTCCATGTCCAAGAAAATAGACTTATCACTTGTCATATGATTGCTACACCCACTATCAAGGTACCAAACATCGTTTTTGTGTTCTGAAGCTGCTTGACAAGCATAAAATAAGTTTCCTTCTCCATCTTTCTCCTCTGAAAAATTAGCTTGTTGATTGCTCTTGACTTTGCAATCCTTTTGGAGGTGGCCAAAATTCTTGCATTTATAACATTGTGGTTTCCCTCGGAACCAACAATCATTCTCTAGATGATTTCCCTTTTCACAAATTCTACACTTTCTTGTATTTTCTTCCACACTTGAACTTCTATGAATGTTGCTTCTACCTCTTCCCCTTGATGAATTTGTTCCTCTCTCTCTTCCTCTTCCTTGTCTACCACCTCTTGATGATTCCCCTCTTGTTTGTTCATTACTTGATAATTCTCCATGACTTTTAGAATTCAAATTAACTTTTGATTGGAATGCACTCTCCAAAGGCTTCTCTCATTGTTTTAACAACCTTTGTTCATGAGCTTTCAAAGAACCCATCAATTCTTGGACACTCATTTCAGAGATATCCTTTGTCTCTTCAATTATTCCCGCCATTGTGTTATATTTTTCTGGTAAACTAACCAGAATTTTCTCAACAATTCTCTTTTGTTCAACTCTTTCACCATATGATTTCATTTGATTGACAGTCTACATTAGTTTAGAGAAATAATCAGTTAAAGTTTCAGATTTTTTCATCTTCAAATATTCTAACTCCCTTCTAAGAGTTTGGAGTTTGATGATTCTTACCTTTTTGTCTCTTTGAAATTCTTGTTGTAAAATGTCCTATGCTTCCTTTGATTTCTTGGCTTCAATGATTCTTGGAAACAACTCATCAGAGAGTGTTTGTTGGATGAAGAAGAGTGCTTTAGCATCATTTTTCCTGGTTTCCTCTAGCTGTTGCTCTTGTACTGAAGTTAATGTAGTTGTTGAATTGGGTTTATCATACCCATTTTGTATCAAGTTCCATAAACCTTTGGATTGAAATAAGGTTTTCATCCTCACACACCAATAATCATAATTTTCTCCAGCAAAAATGGGCATAGATGGTTGTTGGATACCTATACTTTGATTGCTTGAGTTAGCCATGGAGATTTTCTACAAAACCCACTTTTCTTTTTCACACACCTTCTATTTTCAGCCCTCTTTTTCGAATCCAAGCTTCCATTTCGAACTAGGCTCTGATACCACTTTATGTTGGGTGTTTTGGAAGCAAATGTGTGTTTAAACTACAAAGGAATCAATCTAAAACACACAAAATCTGATCTGATTTTTTTTGCAGAAAATAAAGGAGAAGAGGAGTCAAAACAAGGGAGAAGAGGGGTCTAAACTGAACAGCCCCTTTTTCAGATTTTTCTATTAACTTTTTAGCTTCCCTTACAAGTTTTATATATGAAATTATATCAACCCAAGTACCAATAAAACATCTGGACCAATATCCTCCATATACATTAACTCTAATTAACAAAACCCAACCCAAAACATAACTAGAATTAAATAAGCATAAGTGATTGTTTGGATACAAAATTAAACAAGAACATTATTTCAACATTGGCTTTGTATGATACAACTGTTTTGTAGTAGCGGACATGGTAGTACAAAAAGCACATGGGCTTTGGTGTGATGACAGAGCACTAAAGGTCAAAATGGCAGAGTTTGGAAAGGAGTTTGGTTCGAAGCCTAGGTCGATACAAGTACCACAGGCAAGAAAGGCTGCAAATGATAATCACATGGTTAATGTTGGATATCAAAGGACTAGGTCCTTTGCTAAGGTTGTGAGAGGTAGAGGTATCCAAACAGCTACAATCCGAACTATTCAGGCTTTTGAGGAAGGCAATGGTTGGTTGTACGAAAGTGTAGTAGCAAGATTAAAACCATTCTCCTTAGTGGTTGACTTTAAGGAGGAAATAGTAAGGAGAGGCTTTAGGGATGTAAATGTGAGAATGGGTGGTGGAAGAGATATGGTTCTAACATTCAACTCAGTTGAAGATATGAAAAACAAATTTCAAAAAAATGCAGGAGTGGCTTAATGAATGGTGTGAATTAGCTCATGAATGGCGACAAAGGGCTGGTGATTGAACAAGAACGATATGTGTGGCTTAGTTGTTATGGTGTCCTATTGAACTTATAGAGTTTCACTACTGTAGACACCCCATTTTGACCGGCCCTAAGACTTGGGCGCTTTCTTTTGATTACCCGATGATGACAATTAGAATGTGTTTCTCGCAGAATTCTCAGTAAAAGAGATGAAATTTAAAATTTAATCCCAACCTTCACCATTATGGCCAAATTATTTTAAAATATTGAATATTTCATTAATTTAGTATTTTTGTAATTTTTCATAATTTTATGTGTTTGTTCATATTTTTGGTGTATTTTATATAAAAGAAAATAATAAAACAAATTATATTATGTGTTTAAAATTATTATAGTATATGTTTAGTATTTTATATAAAATTATATTAGTATATTATATATTATGCATTTGGTATAAATTATATATTTTAAATATTTTATATATTATATTATATATATATATATTATAAAAAAATATATATATAATAAGAAAAACAAATTGATGTCGGCACCGCCCGACATCAAGCGCACATATGCATATATTATTATTATTATTATTATTATTATTATTGTGATATGATTATGCCTATATAAGGCATTGCCAATCAAGGCCAGCGGAGGAGAATTGGAAAGGAGAGGAAATTCTGGAGGAGAAGCATTCTGTAGGAGTTTGAGGAGGGAAAAATTCTGAGGGGGAGGTTCAGGAGGGATAGAAGGATTAAGAGAGAGGGAAAATAAAATATTTTTTTTAATATTTTTATTTTTATTTTATCAATACACCATTCAAAAAATAATCACTAAAGCTGTAATTTCAAAATTTGAACTGAGAATTGAGAACATATTCCACAGACTTGAGAGTAGTCAAAAGAAAGTTTGTGACTCAGAAAATTCATCATTTCCCCATAAGGTGAGTTTTCGCAAATTGTCATTTAATTTAAAAATGTGATATAATTTGTTTAAATACTTTATTTACTTCGTTTTATAACTGTTTTTTTTTTATTATCGCTTTAATGGGATGGCTGCACCACTGCACCACCTACATATCTGCTGTAATTTAAATATTGTATATAAATTGTTGTAATTTATTACTTTAAATAAATATTCCGGCGGTGAATAGTAACCTCTGGCGGTGAATAGCACCTCCGACGGTGAATAGTAACCCCGACGATGAATAGTACCTAATTTGTTTAAATACTTTATTTACCTCGTTTAATAACTTTTTTTATCGCTTTAATGGGATGGCTGCACCACTGCACCACCTACATATCTGCTGTAATTTAAATATTGTATATAAATTGTTGTAATTTATTACTTTAAATAAATATCCCGGCGGTGAATAATAACCTCCGGCGGTGAATAGCACCTCCGGCGGTGAATAGTAACCCCGACGGTGAATAGTACCTAATTTGTTTAAATACTTTATTTACCTCGTTTAATAACTTTTTTTATCGCTTTAATGGGATGGCTGCACCACTGCATCTCCTACATATCTGCTGTAATTTAAATATTGTATATAAATTGTTGTAATTTATTACTTTAAATAAATATCCCGGCGGTGAATAGTAACCTCCGGCGGTGAATAGCACCTCCAGCGGTGAATAGTAACCCCGATGGTGAATAGTACCTAATTTGTTTAAATACTTTATTTACCTCATTTTATAACTTTTTTTATCGCTTTAATGGGATGGCTGCACCACTGCACCACCTACATATCTGCTGTAATTTAAATATTGTATATAAATTGTTGTAATTTATTACTTTAAATAAATATTCCGGCGGTGAATAGTAACCTCTGGCGGTGAATAGCACCTCCGACGGTGAATAGTAACCCCGACGGTGAATAGTACCTAATTTGTTTAAATACTTTATTTACCTCGTTTAATAACTTTTTTTATCGCTTTAATGGGATGGCTGCACCACTGCACCACCTACATATCTGCTGTAATTTAAATATTGTATATAAATTGTTGTAATTTATTACTTTAAATAAATATCCCGGCGGTGAATAATAACCTCCGGCGGTGAATAGCACCTCCGGCGGTGAATAGTAACCCCGACGGTGAATAGTACCTAATTTGTTTAAATACTTTATTTACCTCGTTTAATAACTTTTTTTATCGCTTTAATGGGATGGCTGCACCACTGCATCACCTACATATCTGCTGTAATTTAAATATTGTATATAAATTGTTGTAATTTATTACTTTAAATAAATATCCCGGCGGTGAATAGTAACCTCCGGCGGTGAATAGCACCTCCAGCGGTGAATAGCACCTCCAGCGGTGAATAGTAACCCCGATGGTGAATAGTACCTAATTTGTTTAAATACTTTATTTACCTCGTTTTATAACTTTTTTTTATCGCTTTAATGGGATGGCTGCACCACTGCACCACCTACATATCTGCTGTAATTTAAATATTGTATATAAATTGTTGTAATTTATTACTTTAAATAAATATCCCGGCGGTGAATAGTAACCTTTGGCGGTGAATAGCACCTCCGGCGGTGAATAATAACCCCGACGGTGAATAGTACCTAATTATAACTTTTTTTATCGCTTTAATGGGATGGCTGCACCACTGCACCACCTACATATCTGCTGTAATTTAAATATTGTATATAAATTGTTGTAATTTATTACTTTAAATAAATATCCCGGCGGTGAATAGTAACCTCCGGCGGTGAATAGCACCTCCGGCGGTGAATAGTAACCCCGACGGTGAATAGTACCTAATTTGTTTAAATACTTTATTTACCTCGTTTTATAACTTTTTTTTTTATCGCTTTAATGGGATGGCTGCACCACTGCACCACCCATATATCTGCTATAATTTAAATATTGTATATAAATTGCTATAATTTCTTACTTTAAATAATTTATCCTGGCGGTGAATAGTAACCCCGACGATGAATAGTACCTCCGGCGGTGAATAGTACCTCCAGCTATTTAATTTTGCTCGCTTTATTATATACTAGTTAGGGGGCTGTTTAATTTATTTCAACGATTTATGTTGTAAATTATCAAGTTTGGATTTTAAGTCCTTATCGCTCAAGTTTGGGTTTTTCTAAGTCATTATTACTCTTTTGAGTTTGACTAGTCCTTGTTGCACATCTTGAGTTTGACTTGAAATCCCTAACTTGTAAATAAGTTTGGCTCTTCCTTTGTGATTTCCTCTGAAGAAAATAAGGTTTATTCGGGTTAAGTCGACACTGATTTTCCTTTATTGCATTTCAGACTTGTGGATGCAAATATCACTTTTGCACAAACAGGAGAAAAGATAAAGAAATGGAAAGGTAATAAAAAAGGCTAATAAAATTGGTAAAAATTGGATTACAACCAACATAAAGAACCAATATGATTAATTGAATTCGGTCGGACGTTATACCGAATTTATTGTGTCAAGGCTTGCCTTACGTCAATTATTGTAATAAATTAGACAGCCCCCTTTTATTTATTATTCATTCGGTTTTGTAATAATTATTTATTTGGACACTTGGACATTCGAACCCTCCTGCGTGAGGACAAATATGTAATAAGTTGTATGTCTTCCAACCCCCATTCTTTCTCCCTTTTATTTCACTGCTTATGATGGTTAGATTAAGGACATCATGTTTAAATTAGCATTTTCCATGATTTGCATCCATTCGTTTACATGCATAAAAGTTCGGCTCATCATATTATTCAAATATCAAATTCAAACTCTTTACTTGAATACATGCTCTATCATATGCCTTGAATTGACTCGCATGCCATGCTAGTAGCCGAGCTTATTACTTGCACGTTGTATGTGTTGCATTAGCCATATCGCATTAAATAGGATCATGCATTTTTTTCTAATTGTTTACTTTCTTTTGACTCGCCTTCGCTTCGGACATAAGGTAAGTTTTATGCTTTAGCATATTGCATAAATGTGATTGCTGTTATATCAAACATACTACCATGAGGCTAAATACTTACTTGATATACCTGTTTGAATGCCTGTGGATGAAGGCTAATCACTTGAATTGGGATACTTTGATTCATGTATATATGAGATCACCATTTTCAGTGATACATATTCAAAACATTTTTTTAAAACAAACATGGAATCAAACGTTCCAACTTTTTGTGAAATTAGTCTATACTTGTATGTTACATATAGAACAAGAGCATATATTGTACATAAAAACCACATCATGATTAGTAGAGGCCGATCTTTGATCGGGTGAGTGGGGTGTTCAATTATTGACCTTCTCCTCTCATACCTAAGTTCCCGAACCAAGACACTTTGGTAACGACGGACTAATGGCCTTTGGCACGAGTCATGGGTTTCCTAAATTTCCCAAAATAAATATTTAGGTGGCGACTCTGATATCTGGCAAAGCAGTCCATTTTTGGCATTTGATTCAAACATCGATTTTCCAAAAACAATTGCCGGATTTGGACTCTTTTTGTGTTTCCACTGTTTCACATTGCACTTGTGAAATCAGAATCAGAACCAACACACAAGTGGAGTCCGAACTGTAAGGGCTATTTCATTTTTCCGAAAGGGGGCGCGAAAAGCCGAGCTACAGTTTCTGGCGACTCTACTGGGGATTTAAATAGGATCATGCATTTTTTTCTAATTGTTTACTTTCTTTTGACTCGCCTTCGCTTCGGACATAAGGTAAGTTTTATGCTTTAGCATATTGCATAAATGTGATTGCTGTCATATCAAACATACTACCATGAGGCTAAATGCTTGCTTGATATACCTGTTTGAATGCCTGTGGATGAAGGCTAATCACTTGAATTGGGATACTTTGATTCATGTATATATGAGATCACCATTTTCAGTGATACATATTCAAAACATTTTTTTTAAAACAAACATGGAATCAAACGTTCCAACTTTTGTGAAATTAGTCTATACTTGTATGTTACATATAGAACAAGAGCATATATTGTATATAAAAACCACATCATGATTAGTAGAGGCCGATATTTGATCGGGTGAGTGGGGTGTTCAATTATTGACATTCCCCTCTCATACCTAAGTTCCCGAACCAAGACACTTTGGTAACGACAGACTAATGGCCTTTGGCACGAGTCATGGGTTTCCTAAATTTCCCAAAATAAATATTTAGGTGGCGACTCTGATATCTGGCAAAGCAGTCCATTTTTGGCATTTGATTCAAACATCGATTTTCCAAAAATAATTGCCGGATTTGGACTCTTTTTGTGTTTCCACTGTTTCACATTGCACTTGTGAAATCAGAATCAGAACCAACACACAAGTGGAGTCCGAACTGTAAGGGCTATTTCATTCTTCCGAAAGGGGGCGCGAAAAGCCGAGCTACAACTACATTTAGCAGCATTGGCAAGATTTGGGGTGCAATGATTGATATAGATGATGATACTCTTTGGCTCAACTCCCTTCAATGTGGTAAGGTGAAGATAGCCATGACTAGTATGGATGCTATCAATCACACCATAAATCTGGAGTGCACAGGTACACTATACCCTATGAGGGTGTGTGAGGAACAAATTATAGTCTCTAAAACTTTACAGGATCAATGTGTATACCAATCCACTGAATAGAAGAATAGAGTGAAGACATTTTCAGAGACAATTGCAGAAGCTCAGATTATGAACAAAAGCAGCAGGCATAAGGAGGAAGATGATGATGTGGAGGTCCAGCCGGGCAAGAAGTCAAACCTATGGGGTGATGCGGCTGGAGTGGGTAACATTGTATCACCTGCTATTGCAGATGCACTAGACGGGGATGAAAGACTGAGAGACGTCTCAATGGTAGCTGAAATTGAAATGATGAAGGAAAGGTCTGAGGAAGGTGACGCACGCGTAAATCAATTGGCAGAGGTAGGGACGAGCTTCAAGCAGTGTGATGATGGTGTTAAGCATAGGGTAGATGGTGAAGTCTACACCCCTGGGTTTATTACAAGTTTAAGTGGGTCTGAAGGCAATAGACTGGGTATTCAAATTGAAGTAGATCTCAATAAGGCCCAAATAGCAGGTGGGTTGGTTGGATCAACCTAAAGAACTGTGGGGCTAGTTCAACTTGATAAGAACAACTCTCAAGACCCAGTTACTCTTCCAGCGGGGCTAGTTCTATGTGATAACAACAACACACCAGGTCCAAAGAATATTTCAGCCCATATTACACCAGCATTCCTTTGTCTAGCAGGAAAAGAGAAAATGAAAGGAAAAGCATTACCAGTAACAAGAAAACAGTTTCAGAAGCAGCAAAGGAAGGGAAAATTCGGTGCTACCAAGAGGTTGGGGGCATCTTCATTGAATTTGAGGAAATGAGCATTTTTCAGGTCGGCGGTTGCGGCCATTTCACTATCAATGGCAAGCGGAAATAGTAGAGGAAGGTGAGTATTGTCGAAGGCAAAAGCATCAATTCAAATAGGCAAAGCCCTTGGTCTTGATTGTGAAGGCAAAGAAGAGGAGGTGCTGAGTAAATTACATGATCTTGAAGCTCAAGATAAACAAAGAGCAAGGCCGAGGGAAGGGGATGCAAGTTAGATTCCTACAACCGGCTATTTAGAGGGTTTTCTTATGCTTATGAAGATACAATCATAGAATGTGAGGGGAATTGGAAGACCTGAAAAAATGAGGCAAATAGAGAAAAGCCTTGCAGATAGAAAAGTGGATATTGTGTTATTACAAGAAACCAAGAAGGCAACAGTTGATTCTACCTTGGTTAGGTCTATGTGGCCTAGGGACCAATTTGAATTCATGATAGTAGATGCGATTGGTCGAGCTGGAGGGTTGTTATGTATTTGGAATCCAGAGGTGTTTCTCCTAAAGGATTGTTGCAGTACCCAGAACTTTATCCTTCTATCAGGTACATTATTTTCCAGCTTTGATTGTGAATGTTTATGGTCCTAATGAGGTGGCTAAAAGAAAAAAAGACTTGGGATGCGTTAGTGAGGTTAAAATCCAGTTTATTGGGGCCATGGTGTATGGGGGGTAACTTCAATGAAATAAAGAGTGTTTCAGAAAGAATAGGGTGCTCGAGAAGGGATCGAGGGATGAGGGATTTTAACAATATGATTGAACAACTCGAGTTGATAGATATGCCTATGTTAGGGAGGAAGTTTACTTGGTGTAATTCTCAAGTAAGGAAGAAATGGAATAGAATTGATAGATTTCTACTTAATTATGAGTGGGTGTAGCATTTTTCCTTCAAATTATGGGGTCTTCCTAGATTGTTGTCTGATCATTGCCCTATCATTCTAATGGAGGATGATAGGGATTTGGGCCCTAAGCCTTCAATGCCTGGCTTCTTCATCTAAAATTTTTATCATGTGTTCAACGAAGTTGGTTAGAATCTGGTGTGGAAGGATGAGCAGGGTTTAACTGTCTTATGAAGTTTAAAGCACTGAAACAGGCACTCAAACAGTGGAATGTTGTGGTGTTTGGTAAGATTGAATCGAAGTTGAAAAGTGTAGAAGATGAGGCTCATGCTCTTGATTTGTTAGCTGAGGAACGACCACTATGTGATATAGAATTGCATAGAAGAAAGGATGTGAGGGGCGAAGTTTGGAGGTTACGTAAAATTTTGGAGTGGATTTGGCTACAAAAATCTGGAGTGAATTGGGCAACTAAAAGGGATAAAAATGCAAGATTCTTTCATATTATGGCATGTAGCAGAAATAGTAGGAACTCTCTGTGTTCAATTGTTGTGAATGGTTCAATGCTTGAGGAGCCTTTGGAAATTAGGGATGTAGTTAAGGCTCATTTTATGAAGCTATTTTCTGAAAATTGAAAAACCCGACCAAAATTGTCTGGCCTATTCAAGAACATAAGGGGAGCTCAAGTTATAGCACAATTGGAGGCAGAATTTACAGAGGAGGAGATTAAAACTGTTATCAAGTGCTGTGATGGTAATAAGGCCCCTGGGCCTGATGGGTTTAATATGTCATTCTTTAAGAAGTGTTGGAAAATTGTGAGGGTTGATGTGTTACAGTTTGTGAGGGATTTTCATCAGAATGCAAGGCTTGTTGGTGGGCTAAATAGCTCGTTTATAGCTCTGATTCCCAAAGTTTTAAGCCTTTCTTGTTTGAATGATTGTAGGCCTATCAGTTTGATTTGGTTCCCTGTATAAAATTGTAGCTAAAGTACTAGCTAACAGAATGAAACAGGTGATGCCCAAGATTATTGGTGAGGTTCAGTGAGCTTTTTTTGGGGGAAGAAATATACTAGATGGCATACTTATCGCCTATGAAATAGTGGATGGTTGGAAAGATCTAATAGAAAAGGCTTGGTGCTTAAATTGGATTTTGAAAAGGCCTATGACTTTATTAATTGGGAGTTTTTATTTGATATGCTATCAAAGTTTGGTTTTGGAACTCGATGGATACGATGGATGAAAACTTGTGTTTCCTCTACTAAGATCTCTATTTTGGTGAATGGGTCACCAACATCTGAGTTTTGTCCACAAAGAGGCTTGAGACAAGGAGGTCCGCTATCACCATTCTCATTCAACATTGTAGCAGAAGGACTCAATATTTTGGTGAGCAGAGCTAGAGAGTTGGGTCTAATTCAAGGGGCTGGGGTGGGTTCTAATGGGCTAAGAATCACGCACTTGCAATTTGTGGATGATACGATTTTGTTCTGTAATGCGGATAAGGTGGAGGTGAGCAACATTAAAAGAATTCTAAGATGTTTTGAGATTGCATCAGGTCTGAAAATTAATTATCACAAGAGCGTCATCTGTGGGGTTAGGGTAGATGAGGGTTTGATGCAGGAGTTTGCTTGTTTAAATTGTCTCCATCAAAAGTTGCCTTTCAAATACTTAGGGTTGCCTTTGGGGGCTAATCCCAGCAAGAGGAGTACTTGGAAACCTGTTCTTGATAAGTTCAAACTGAAATTGTCCTCATGGAAGCAAAGGTTACTATCTTTTGCTGGGCGCTTAACTCTAATTAAATCTGTAATGTCTAATTTTCCCATCTATTATCTCTCACTCTTCAAAATCCCTGCTGGAATGGCAAAGAAAATTGAGAGAATGCAATCTGCATTTCTTTGGGGTGGATCCGATCTCAGAAGAAAAGTACATATGGTCCGGTGGGAGGTGGTTACTAAGAATAAGACATTAGGTGGGTTAGGGTTGAGGAGGATTAAAAGTTTTAATCAATGTCTCTAGCTGAAATGGTGGTGGAGATTTGGTGTTGAGAATCAAACCCTTTGGAATGAGGTGATTTTTTCCAAGTATGTGTCTTTGGATGAAGATGGATACCACAATTAATAGGCAGAGAATCCAAGATCCAGTCGGATATTATTCAGGCTGTTCTGTCCAATCCAGAGTTGCATCACTTTTATATCACTAACTCTCAGTTTGTTTTAGGGGATAAGAGCAGAGTTTGATTTTGGAGGGATAAGTGGGTAAGTAATGTATGCCTAATGGATGAATTCCCAAGGCTCTTTTCCATATCTAATGATAAAAATGGTGTGGTTAGGGTGTTCTTTGAAAAAAAGGAAGAGAATGGTGGCTGGAACATGGGCTTTAGAAGACCTTTGCTGGTCTGGGAGGAGGATGAAGCTAACAGACTTTTCAATCTGCTGAACACTGTACCATTACTGTGCAATACCAGATCTGATGAGCTCAAGTGGGATGCAGACCCATCTACTTTTTTTACTGTTTCATCAGTCTATATTTGGAGTGAATCACATCTAGGACCTAGACTACTAGTGGTTGCCTCAATTTGGAACAACTTTGCTTCTCCTAAAGTACAATTTTTTTGGGATGGCTTGGCTGGGTAAGATTAAAACTTCTAGTTTCCTCCATCGAATTAGAATACTAACAGGGAATGCAAATCTTGATTGTGTTTTCTGTCATAATGAGGTTGAAACTGTGGATCATATTCTACTTGCTTTGGTCCATCGTTGTACGATGGTGGGGTATGCAGTGGGTGTTACCAGGTTCAGTAAATGAACTGTTGAATTGGTGGTTTGGTTGTAAAATGAAGAAGCTGGAGAAGAAAATTTGGATGGTTTTACCTTTGGCTATTCTCTGGTCTACATGGAAGCATCGAAACGATTGTGTCTTTAATGGTTCTCAACCAAACTTGGAAGATCTATGTGAAATAGTGAAGGTTCAAGTAGCTATGTCGCATAAAGCCTCACCAATTCAGGTGGAGTTTTCTATTAATGACTTGGTCTTTAACCTGCCACATATGAAGTTTTGTATCAGAAATGGAGGTTGAATGATCTGGATCAAGTCTGGTGGCATCTTTTAATCTACTGATATTACTCTACTGCTAATACTTTGTCTATCTATATAAGTTCTTTGGTTCATTAGTCCATAAATAGTGTCAATCATTTCTGGATCCTGTAACAGAAGTGTTTGTTTTTGAATGGTTGGATGTTGGTATGAATGGTGTTCATGGTAGCAGAAGTCTGCCTAGGTCTCATGTTGTTTGCTGATTAGTTTGATGTTTGGTTTATTATGTTTTGTGTTTACTGCTGGTGTTGTGTGATGCACTGCTGATGTCTGTACTGGTTTCATCACTCACTGGTCTCCTGCTACTACTGATTGAAAAAGCTTTTGATGTGGGGCTCAGGTGTTGTGGTTAGTCTCACCAATTAGTTTTCTATTTTTGACTGGTTGGTTGTTGGTTTGTTTGTTGGTTTGAAGTATGAATGGAGGTTATGGCAGCAAAGGTATGCACAGGTCTCATGATGCTGATGTCTGCACTGATCTCATTACTCTCTGGTCTCCTACTACTGCTGATTGATGAAGTTTTTGGTTGTTGGTTTGTTTGCTTGTTTTGAACTGGTTGTTGGTTTGTATGGAGTTCTTGGCAGCAGAGATATGATTGTTTGTTTTGAACAGGTTTCCTGTTATTGTTGATTGTTGTTATTGTACTTGATTGTTTGTTTTTAGCTGTTAGCTGTTGTGATAGTATAGTTGTTCTGTTCTCTTTGGGTGTCTTTGATTGGTTCCTCACCAATCCTGGGTCGAGTGCTAGTATATGATTGCGTTTTCTTTGCGGTGCTAACCTAGTTGGGATTGTTAAGATTAGCTATGATCATAGCTAATCTTAACAATAAAGTATCATGATACTTTATGCACTCCCTTGCTTTGTTGATGTAATTTTGCATGTATTATGCCTTTTCATCAATAAAGTTTTGTTTTTGTTTATCAAAAAAGAAAAGAAAAGAAGATAACAGACATCCTATACACTATTAAATAATGCGGATTATTTTTTGTGTGATCTATCAAGTTGGTTGTCAACTCACCTACAATAGCTTTATTGAAACAATAAAATAAGAATAATATTATAGATCATGAAAAAAAAAAAAAAAATCATGAAATGCATCATGAAATTTTTTTATCCTTTGATTAGTGTGTCGTATTTTATTATATGTGTAATCCAAAGATAGAGAATTTTCATGATCATCTTCATGATATTTTCTTCATGATCCCTAGCATGACTCATAAAATATTGTACATAGATGAAAAAGGCTACCTTATCTTTATTTCATACAATTATTTCAGAAAATGCAGTAATAGGTAGATTCAATCCTTTTGGAGGTAGATTAACACTAATCAAAGCAGTGTTTTCTTCTTTACCAGTGTACTACCTTTCTATGTTTAAATTACCTACAAGTGTAGCAAAGTTGCTGGACAAAATTCAGGCTAGGTTTTTGTGGAAAGATTCAGAAATTAAAAAGAAGCTTCATTTGATAAAATGGGAGGTTACCAAAAAATAAAAAATAAAAATTAGAGGTTTGGGGATTAAGAGATTGAAGGAATTCAATGAATGTTTACAATCTAAATGGTGGTGGAGATATGGTGGTAACAACCATGTGTTGTGGAAAGATATTTTGATTAGTAAATATGGCAGCTTTGGTGGGAGGTGGAGACCATTCTCTGTTAGTTGTGCCTAGTGCTGAAGAGTCTGGGGTGATATTCTCAGGTTGGAATACAGCCATCCTAATCTTTTTGGCTTCTTTATGGAGAATTCTATCATTCAAGTAAGGAATGGGATATGAGCCAGATTTTGGGAGGATATTTGGGCTACCAATAGATGCTTGATGGAGGAATTTCCCAAATTATATGAGTTATCAGTAGAAAAAGAGGTCACTCTCCAACAGATGATGGAAAGAAAAAGTAGTTCAACTGAATGGAATCTAATTTTCAGAAGAAGACTGAGAGCCTGGAAGGAAGATGATGTGGAAAGACTACGGTCCTTTCTTATTTCACATGAGGCATTTTTATTAGAAAAAGTTAATTCATTGGCTTGGAAGGCATCGTCTTCAGTTATGTTCACGGTTAATTCAACTTATAATAAAAGTAGTGAGGGGCAGGGTTTGGGGACAACAAGGCTGATTTGGAATAACATTTCTCCACCAAAAGTTTAGTTTTTTGGATGGCTCGCTTGCAATGGTAGAATCAAATCAAGAGCTTCCCTCCAAAGAGTGGGGTGTCTCAGTCATGAGGCTAGGACAAATTGTGTTTTTTGTAGTTGTGAGTTAAAAACAGGGTATCATGTTCTATTGTAGTGCCCTTTTGTTTGGAAGATATAGACACATATGCTGAATTTCTAAATTGGTGGGGTTTGCATTGGATGACCCTTAAAAAGTCGAAAGGTGTATTGGATTGGTGGAGAGGGTACAAATGAAGAAACCTTGAAAATAAAATCTGGGAGGCAATCCCTTTAGCAGTCTTATGGTCTGTGTGGAAGTTGCCAAATGAGTGCATTTTTATTGGAAAACAACCTATATTGGAGGAAGTTTGTGAGCTGATTAAAACTAGAGTTGCATTGTGGATTAAAGCAGTTACTAGTGAGTTTCAGTACTCAGTGCATGATGTGGCGGCCAATTTGGAACAGGCAAGATATGCACTACATTGAGGCATGAATAAGGGCTGGGTTGCTCTGCACCAGTGTGGATCATGGTATGGACTGGTTTTTGGTTTACTCAATGCATGTTTGTTCTAGTGTTTATTGGTTCCTCACCAACTTGAGGGTGTTGCTAGAATTTGTTTGTGGCACTCCCTCGTTCTTTCTTGATGTAAGCCTCATGTGAACATATGTTGTTTCATTAATAAGAGTTTGTTTTTGCCAACAAAAAAAAAAAAAAAGGTACATTCAGTACTACAAAAAATTAAGGTTTTAGAGACCAAAATTTAGGAACAAAATTATTTTTTAGGGACTAAATAATTTTTTTGCGAAAAGTGTCGTCATTATATTTTTAGCAACAAATATTGGACATTAGTGATGAATTATTATCCTTTTGGGACCAAATTTTTTGTCTCAAAAAATAAACTATTTTGAGACCAAATTATTTTGTCCTTAAAAGTCTATTTATTAGTAATATTTTCAAAATTTTGTCGCTAAAAGCCTTATTTTTGACTTTTTAGGACGACTTTTTAGCAACTATCTTCATGACGATAGAAATTGGTTCTTAAATGTTTTTTGTAACAAAATTTTCACTTTTAGAAACCAAAATATTTGGTCTCTAAAACTCTTATATATTGTAATGAATCCTTTAAAAAAGAGTAAAATTCAAAATGTTTGTCACATTTGGAAATTATGAGAAAAACTTTTAATTTTTATTTATTTATTTTATATTAACAATGTCATGTAATCAATCTCAATAATACATGAGTTGGTTAGAGCAGATGATAAACAAACTTAAAAGTACATGTAATTTATTGAGATCAACACAAATCAAACGAAAAAAATATGGATGATCAAATACAACATCAATGGAAATCTATCGCAAAAGGTCCAAATTGAAAGTAAATGATTAATATGCATGCCCATATAAAATAGTGCATATCTACCTGAAAACAATAATAATAAACTAAGACTTCAAATCTCAACCTTCAATTGCTCAAAAGTTAAAACAAACACACTTATTATCAAAATTTGAAACTTCTATTTTTTAAAATTATAGACAACAAATTGAAAATTTCATAATGAAAATAATGTTATCACAACACTTCATATCAAAACCTTAATTTCTAGAAAACTTACAGATAAGTTCGTGATAAATCAAAATAGATGTGGTAGTGAAGAATTACCTAATTGAAGACAACCAAAACAGAATTAGCTGAAGACAACCAAAAGAGAATTAGATGAGTGAAAGTAGAAAAAATGCATACAAATAGAGATTCCTCATGATAAAAAGTGAAAAGACAACTTTTATATTCCATTAAAACAAATCACATATTCAAAATAATTTTTAATGTCTCCTCTGCTTCCTCAGTGCACATTTATATCTATCTATCTATATATTATATAAAGAAAATAGAGTTTGTAATCTACAAGTTTCATAGGAGCTCCAATATCTTAATTCTAATTTTCTAATTTTTTGATTTAAAAAAAAATCTTAGGATTTATTGACTTCTCTCAACCCACAAATCTTTTTAACTTCTCTTATAATTATGCAGCACCCTTTTCAATTTCTCCCATATACTATGGCTATACACAAAAATAAAGAAGATAATAATTTAGCTATGGATCTCAAAAAGATATAACAACATCTAAATTTGAATTCTGATTTAGTAATATAATTATCTTTTTTATTTTTATTTTTTATGTATATCTATCAAAATCTATCTATATATCTATATATTATATAAGGAAAAGGGGGTTTCTAACTCACAAGCCTTATGGGAGCTCAAATATCTCAATCTTAATTTCCTAATTTTTTGATTTTTAAAAAATTCTCTTATCGATTTTCAAAAGAAAATATTAAAACTTGCCTTCCTTTTCTCTCCCTCAAACAATCAGATAATATTTTTCATGAAAATTATGGATATCTATCTATATCTTATATATTATATTATAACATAACCAAACAAAAATTAAAAATCAGATATATAAACAGATAAAATTAATAAATATGATTTTTATTTATTTAGCTAAAATCTTTCTTTTGCCTCTCAATATCTAATTTTAAATTTTAAAAATCTTTAAAATCTATCTAAACAAATCTAATTTGAAAATATATCACACCATCATACTTTAAATCAATAAAACTCACATGTCTATGACATATCTAACTCACATCATAACTTACCTAAATAATAATAATTAAAACAAATAGAAATCATAGATAAATTAAATTAAAAAAAATAGAAACCCACAACTCCATTTTAAATAAATTGAAGAAAAAAAAAAAATAGAAACCACATAAAAATAAAGAATATAAGAATTTAGATATAGATCTCAAAAAGATATGACAATATCTAAATTTGAATTATGATTTAATAATATAATTATCTATTTTTTTGATGTATATCTATCAAAATTTTAAATCACTTAATGAGACAAATTAATCAATTTTCAAGTCTTATTTAAAGAATAATCTGATTAGTTATTCCAACTCGTAGATTTTGCGGGTATTAGTGGAAGAGCTGATGGATTAGGCAAGGTGAGGTCTAAGTTGTTGGGGTAATATCCTATCACTCCATAAATTTATTTGTTTTTTAATTTTTTTTTTCCCGTGTGTGATTCTCTATTCTCTGTTGTTGGCTTGGTTTTAGTGAAATTTATGAGTTTGTTTACAGGTTTACATGGTGGAGAAGAATTATTGGTGATGATGGTTACAATCGAAGTATCTATGCTCATTCTATGCCCAAGGATTTTGATCGAATTTTATTTTTTTCAATGAAAATCGTAAAATTGAAGTAAAAAAATGAGCATCGAATTTTTTATTTTTTATTTTTTATTGTCATTTTATTTTATAGAACATGTGAAAATTTATTGAGAATTCAATATTGTTTTATAACATTAGATTTTTGTTTAACTAGGTAAATTTAAAATTTTTAAATGTCATTGTGTTTTTCATTTCTATCCTCTTTCTTTCCTATTATACCATTACAGTTATTTGTTAGTTTATTAATCATAATTCAATTAATTGAAAATGAAAGTTTAGTATAACTTTTCACATATATTAATTAATTTGTTACCGCTATAATTGAATATAATAGCATAATATATAGGGATAATTTCCAAATAAAATTTCTATTTTTTTATGTGATTAAAATAATCCATATTAAAATAATATATAGAGGAGTTAGATGGCTTTTTTTATCCCCAAAAAATCCAATCTATTATTTTTATACTTTTAAATTTTTAAATTGAAACATCAATTGTATATGTTCACAAAACAAAATTGATAAACACATATCCAAAAGCTATACATTTTTTTTTTTTTTGGAATAAGTAGGATATTTACAAATGGAAAATGTTTGACACCTCAAAAATCTTTCTATAATCCGACTTATAATGATGTGGTCATAAGTATCAATTTTTATACAAATATGAAAAGAGAATTAATCAAATTATACATTTCAACCAACCATATACTCAAACTTTCACTATTTTACGTGTTATTTTCACTATAATTTCAATTAAGAGAATCTTCAACTAGTATTTTTTTTATCGAATTATAATTTGATATAAATTTGAAAAGATGAAGCGTTGGAAATTATTTAGTGTGTTTGGTTTCAGTTTTTTGAAAGTTGTGTTTTTTTGTATTTTTTTAGTGAATATTTTTAAAATTTTAAGCAATCTTTTTACTTTTTTAGATGCACCTTACTTAGATATATCTAAATAGTAAAATATTTGTGAAAAAATTAATAAATACACAAAAATACAAGAAATGTATTGAATTTCATTTTTTTTTTCTATTTTTGGTATTTAGTATATTTTTTAAAGATTTTTTTCACAAATATTATACTTTTTAAGTGTATTTATGTTAGGTGTGACTAAATTTTTTAAAAATAATTTCTTAAAATATTAAAAAAATTCACTGAAAACATTAAAATACGAAAATAAAAAAGTAGAATTTTCTAAAACTGTTTTTTGAAAACCAGAACCAAACAAACTGATTGTTTTTTCCATCAAAATTGATGAAAAGAAAAAAAAAAGGGATAAAATGAAAGTTCTTTTAAAAATTGATAAAAATTTAATGAAAAAGTTAAAGTAATTCATATCAAATCAAATTTTTTATTCAAATTTAAAATCAAATTAGATATAAAAAAAATTAAAAGCAAATGATGAAAGGTTAGAATATTCTAAAAGCTTCTTATTCTTAAAGACTAGAAATCTGTGTACGTATTATATTCATATTTTATATGTAGTTATGAAATTAGGATAAATTACAATACATCCCTGAGATCTACTTAAAATACGAATTGTCCTTTGTGATTTGGAAAATGACAAATACCTCATTGTCAAAATTTTTTATTTAACAGAATTAATTGAAAAGGTGAAATTTCTAACTGTTCACCTATACAATAATAAAATTATCTGAATTATTAATTGTCACGCCCCAAAATTTGGACAATTAAATATTAAATTAAGATTAAACCCCAATCAATATTCCATCATCCAAATCCTAGGGGTGAAACAAAATCTAACTAAACGTTCTCGTCTCCATAAGATTTAAGTAAATTTCCATCTTCAAAAGATTATACACAATCTCTCATCTACTCATGAGAGCAAACATAACAATGCCAAGCCTAAGGTATTCAAATAAATCTCATAATCCTCACTTTTTTTTTTAATACACTCTTTCTCACCAACACTCAAATAAAACAACAATCCACGGAGTTATGGTGAAGTGTAAGGAATTTATCTATGGGTTCCTAATTTATTTTAGTAATTTCATATAACCATGGGTGTGATTACAACCATAAAATAAATCCATATAAAAACCCTAAACCTTGCATACACAACTAATTAAAATAATTAAAATCAATCAATCATCTAAAAACCTTAAACCTTACATACACAACTAATCAAAATAATTAAAATCAATCTATCATCGTTATGTAAATACAAAATCAAACTAACATCAAATAAATAAAAATAAATAAATAAAAATCACGAATTAAACATAAATCAAGAGAAGAGGGTTTTCTACTCACTATAATTATTTTTAAAAATCAAAGAAATATTTAAAAGATTAATGAAGCTACCAAAACAAAACCCTAACTCTTTTCTTTCTCTCATTTCTCTTTCACACACACAGCCACTATCTCTCTCTCTCTTTCTCTCTCTCTCTCTTCCTGTGGCTTTCTCTTTGCTGGCGCACCTCTCTTTCTTTTCTTTTCTTTTGATTGATTACCTAATCCTATTCTACCGTAATTGATATATCATATAATATTATATTATACAAATACAATATATATAAATATACTATATATGATCAACACATATATATACATATATATAAAACACTTTTTATATACATATATAAAATATATATAAATATTTAGATTAATTATATATAATTAAATATCACATTAAATTTTCATGTAACACACAGTTAATGATGATACAGTTATGATATAACGGGTTCCAGGTGGAATGGATCGGACTGGTCCACGCTTCTCCAACCGGTATCTAAATTGTCAAGCTCCTGGTGAACCTGCACACGAGTTCAACGGGGAACGGGGAGTCCCCCAGCGAACCCTCCGACGAGCAAGTTAGAGAGAGAAGTAGAGTGTAGAGATGAATTAGAGATAGAAAGCTTAACCTTCTTCTTGTCTTCAACGTTTGCTTATATCCTTTGGTAATCATTTCGTTGTCCTTTCCAACCTGTCACCTTGGCCAAAAGTCTATGCTGTAGCTTACCTTGTTTAGGGTGAGGGCGTGCTGTCCCGACGGAGATGTGTTGTCGTAATAAATGCAGTGAGGGGCTGCATTAATGGCGATGTACAGTGGCAATAACTCTGCAGATCTTTGTCTGCTGATGTGGCTTGCCCTTTACCTGCCACGTATCTGAATATCATTGGTCCTTCATGCCATGTTGATTTCCAGATGGTGTTGGGCCTTATCAGTTGGGTTATGTATTGGGCCCTAAGTGGTAGGCTTGGGTTGTTCATAGTGAGTTATGGCCTTTATGGGCCTACCTACGTCAGTAGTCCCCCATTCCCAAGTGCAGCTTTTGTCCAACGAAGGGAATAATGAGGAAGATGGGGTGGAAGGTCGAGGGAAAGGAACAACCAACCAAAAGTGGCCAAGTGGAGGGACCGACCGTGAGGAGGCCGACCGCGAAGGGTAACCGAGTGGAGGGACCGACCATGAGGAGGGCCGACCGCGAAGGGTAGTCGAGTGGAGGGACCGACCATGAGGAGAGCCGACCGCGAAGGGTAGCCGAGTGGAGGGACCGACCATGAGGAGGGCCGACCGCGAAAGGTAGCCGAGTGGAGGGACCGACCATGAGGAGGGCCGACCGCGGAGGGTAACCGAGTGGAGGGACCGACTATGAGGAGGGCCGACCGCGAAGGGTGAGGTGGCGGGGTGCGGGGCTCGAGAGGCGGTGCGTCACGTGATGACTTGAAGTGGAAAAGACAGGGTAGGGGAAGAGGGCAGTGGATCGTGGTCGTACACGTGGCAGTATCTCGTGGTGGGGGAGGTTAGGCGTTGGGCCAGAAGTGAAACGATAGGTCATTACAGCGTGTTGAAAGGACAGTTTTGGTGATGCTTTGAAAAATTTTCAAACTGGTGAAATTTAATAGGGACCCTTGGAATACGGGCAAACCTTGGGCCTTTGGGATTATTCGCTTCACCTATTTTTGTGCAAAACATCAAAACATTCCAAACCTAAACTCCTTCGTTGCTAACGATACGCCCCTGCAACACTTCTTGAATTTTCTTGTGCCCGCATCCGAAGCTATTCGAAGATATACGAGAGAGATGGCACAAGAGGAAGCAACCACCGCAAGAGTTGATCCCCTAGGGGATGATGACGCGATTGACCTGGCGAAACAATATAGGAGGAAGAGGCAAATGGAGAGAGTAGGGGGGCCGGCGGGACCGCCGCGTTTGTTGACATTGATGGCGGCTCCGAAGTCAATCAACCAGGCTGAGCCAGATCACTGGCATATGAAGGCCAACAAGTCGACCGTTACTGCGGGGGAGTTGGAGGGTATGCGCAAAAAATACCAGGTTCCCGCAGAAATAGAATTGATGCTAGTAACACCAACGGAGAGGCCGTCTGACACCCGGCCAGGGGAGTTTGCCTTCTACGAGGAGGCGTTGAAGGATGGGTTGAGGTTGCTGCTTCCGCAGGTAATAGTGGATGTCTTAAATAGACTGGAAGTGGCGCCAGGTCAACTAATGCCCAATGCGTGGCAGATTGTACTAGCCTGTGCAAGTGCGTGGCCGAAAGCGAACGAGGGGGCGGCTATGACGGTAGACGAGTTTTTTGCGTGCTACAAGGCCTCAGGCCAGCAAGAAACTTGGGTCACTTTGCAGGCGGCGGCAGGGAGGGGTCTGGTGGCGGGGTTGCTGTCATCAATTAAGGGATGGAGGTCGCGGTGGTTCTACGTGTCTGCGAACGAGGGAGTGGGGGTGCGCACGGTGTGGAGAGTGCCTACCAAGTCTGTGGAGCCAAAGCTGGGGACCGCAGCGAAGGAGAAGGTGAAAAAGGTGAAGGCCTGGAGGGAGAAAGAGGGCGTCAAGTGGGACGAGCTCGTCCAGCCGTCCGCCTTGTTTGCCGCAGGATTATTCCCTCAGCCGACCGGTGGAGATCTGGCACCGGAAAAACTAGAGGCAAGAAGAAAAGCGCAGGAGGCGGAAGATCGGACCATTTTTGCCAGAGCCCAAAAATTCAAGGAGGTGGAGTTAGGCCCGCCACCAAAACCGGTCGCGAGGGAGAGAATCTGACCGCGCCCCAAGCCACTAGGGGAAAAAGACTTGGGCAGTTTTGAGCCACGACCGCCCCTCGTGGATCCGGTGAAGGAAAGGGCAAACATGGAGGCGGATGGTCTGAAGAAGAAGAAGAAAATGAGGGTTCACCCTGAGGGGGTCTCAGGTGAGCCTGGGTTGAAGAGGGTGAGGGTTGGGGAGGAGGTTACCCCCATGGTGGAGGAGTCGACCGCAACAAGGGAGAAGGGAGTGGAGGCGACCCCAGAAAGTGTGGTGGCCCCAGACATGGAAGGGGACAAAGGCCAAGGAGGCCAGGAGGAAGAAGAGCACCTGAGTGCCATGCCTAAAATGGCAGTGGAAAGTGGGTCAGCCGGTCCTAAGGAAGTGATGGAGCATCAGCCAAATGGGGCCTCTGCGCCCCAAGAAGAAGGGGCTAGGCTGACGACTGCCATCTACCACGCTCGTGCAGTGGCTGGGCGGTTGGAGGGAGAAGAAGGCCCAGCCAGGGCGGCTGCAGATCGCCTTGTAGGGATTGTGGACGACGTGGCGGTGCGCTCGGTGGCCAGGCTCAATGAGGCTGAGTTGCTGAGGGGGTTGTGCTCCGCCCAAATGGAGGTGATCACCTTAGTAGGAGCTCTACTTAGAAAGGTGGCGGCTGGGAAGACCAAGTTGGAGGAGGCGAAGGCCCAACTTGTAAGTTTGAGGAGTGAAACTGCGGGGTGGAGGAGGACTGCACGGAGCATTTGTGCAAGGGGGTTGGAAGAGGCTGAAAAGGCCAAGAAGATGGAGGTACTGGCGATCGTGCAGCGTAATGTGGCCGCGCGAGTCCATGCTGAGCTGCTCGCGACCAAGTTGGAGGTAGAGGACGAACGCCGCAAGGTAGTGTCGCTCGAATTCCAACTGGTTGGCGAGCAGAAGAAGTTGGAAGAGGCTAAAAATGCCTGCACGGTCGCCAACGATCGTTTTGAAGAGGCCATGGCGAACAACGAAGAGCTGCGTGCCCAGCAGATCAAAGAGAAGGATGAAGCAGACGTGAAGATCGTTGGGCTGCAGAAGGAGCTGGAGGATGAGCGTGCTAAGGCGATGGAAGAGAAGGCAAGATTGCAGAAGGAGTTGGAGGAAGAAAGAACCAATGCAGCCTCTGAAAGGGCAGCATACCCCGATCTGTGCGTTGTAGCAGTAGAGCAATTCAAGGGGTTTGCTGAATTTCAGATGGCAGTCGATGCCGCGGTCGCCAGCAATTTGGCAAGGGAGGTGTCTAGGGGGGCGGGCCCGTCGGGAACAACCGCTGGAGGCAGGACTGAAGCAGAAGTTATTGAGAGCTTCCAGCGGTTGGACTTCTACAAACACGAAATGGCTGAGTTCTGGGACAGTGGCTGGAAGATGTTTAAACGGAAGGCAGAAGAACTGTGCCCAGACTTGGACCTTAGTGGTGTAAGGATTAAAGAAGACGACGTGGCCCAGACCCCCCTAGATGAGGGCATTTAAGAAGAAGACCTTGTGTCAAGTGAGGAGAAGTGACTGGTGTGAATAAGACCTGTACTTAGGTTTTTTTTTTATTTTTTATTTTTTTATTTTTTATACTTTGAATTTTGGCTTCTACTTTTGAATGATTGTAAGAAACTTATATATAAGTTTGTGAATAAATAAAATTTTGAGTATTGTTTTCATGCTACTGCTTTTGTTTGCACATCTAAAATGAATGAGAATGGCGACTTGTATAAGGCATATGTATAAATCAGTGTGAAGTGTAAAATGTAAGGAAAACTCAATGTTAAGTGAAGTCTAACTTGCAAGAAAAATTCAATGTAGAGTGAATGTGAGAAAAACTCAATGCAGAGTGAATTTGAACTTGTAACAATTCAATGCAGAGTGAATGTAGGAAAAACTCAATGCAGAGTGAATTTGAACTTGTAACAATTCAATACAGAGTGAATGTAGGAAAAACTCAATGCAAAGTGAATTTTAACTTGTAAAAATTCAATGCCGAGTGACTGGGGCTTGAAGTAACTCAGTCTAGCAAGGTTCTGCATGCTCAGTCTGGCTGAGGCTTTGTATGCTCAATCTGGCAGAGGCTTTGAGTGACTCGGTCTGGCTGAGCTCTTCATGCTCAGTCGGGCTGAGGCTTTTTATGCTTAGTCTGGCTGAGGCTTTGAGTGACAAGCTCGGTCTGGCCGAGCTCTTCATGCTCAGTCTGGCTGAGGCTTTTTGCTCAGTCTGGCTGAGGCTTTGAGTGACTCGTCTGGCCGAGCTCTTCATGCTCAGTCTGGCTGAGGCTTTTTATGCTCAGTCTGGCTGAGGCTTTTGACTCGGTCTGGCCGAGCTCTTCATGCTCAGTCTGGCTGAGGCTTTTTATGCTCAGTCTGGCTGAGGCTTTGAGTGACTCGGTCTGGCCGAGCTCTTCATGCTCAGTCTGGCTGAGGCTGCAATAAAGCGTTATTGGAATACCACAGATAACTGAGATATAAGCTTGCTGTCATACAAAGTGTGGCCCATGGGGTCATAAATTTACACTATATGAGGAGAAAATGAGAACATAGATTGTCAAAAAGAACATACAACAATTTGGACGAGATAAAAATACAACTTTTATTGAAAATAGCGCTTCAAATGTTCAACGTTCCAAGGATGGGGGAGGTCTCGACCTTCCATGTCCTGAAGTCGGTAAGTGCCCGGACGTGGTCTGGCTTTCACAACGTAAGGTCCCTCCCATTTGGCTGCCAGTTTGCCCTCAGTCGGATTTTTGGTGGAAAGAGTTACTTCTCGCAAAACAAGGTCCCCATGGTGAACTCCCTTGGTTGGACTCTGCGGTTGTAATGTGTTCTCATTTTCTGTTGGTATGACGCCCGTCTGACTGCAGTTGTTTCTCGGAGCTCTTCAATCAGGTCTAGGTCTGCCCGACGCAGCTCTTCAGTTAGTTCTGGATTCGGATGTAGAACCCTCGGGGTAGGAAGACCGATCTCTACTGGGATGACCGCCTCTGCGCCGTATGTTAAGCGAAAAGAGGTCTCCCCAGTGGGAGTTCGAGCGGTAGTGCGGTAAGCCCAGAGGACATTCGGCAACTCCTCAGCCCAGAGTCCCTTAGCAGCTTCCAGCTTAGTTTTAATAATCTTGAGGAGAGAACGGCTGGTGACCTCAACTTGGCCATTGGCTTGGGGATGGCCTGGGGAGGAGAAACATGGCTGGATTTGGAGCTCTGCACAGAATTTCTTGAATTTGGCATTGTCAAATTGTTTGCTGTTGTTGGAGACGATGGCTTGAGGGATGCCAAATCGGCAGACGATCGACTGCCAGATGAATCTGGTTGTGTTTCGCTCGGTAATGGTGGCAAGGGGTTCTACTTCGACCCATTTGGTGAAGTAATCGATGGCGACAATGGCGAATTTGGTTTGGCCTCGTCCAGTGGGCAGTGGGCCAACCAGGTCGATCCCCCAATTGGCGAAGGGGTAGGGACTGCAGAGTGTGATCAATTCTGTAGGAGGGCGTGGGGATGTTGGCAAAACGTTGGCACTTGTCACATTTGAGCACAAAATCTGTCGCATCTTGATTGAGAGTAGGCCAGAAATAACCAGTGCGAAGTATTTTGTGGGCTAGGGACCTGCCACCGGAATGATTGCCACATACGCCTTCATGGATTTCTCTCATCACGTAAGTCGCCTGAGCAGGATTGAGGCATCTGAGGTATGGGCGTGAAAAGCCCCTCTTGTACAAAAGACCATCGACGAGAATGTAATTGGACGACCGGGCCCTGACTTTGGCGGCCTGCTGTTTGTCCTCTGGTAGCTCTCCCATTGTCAAAAATAGAAAGATGTCGGATGCCCAGGGGATAGGTTCATTTTGGAGGAAGTGGACTTCTTGCTGGTCGGGGTAATGGCAGGGTGGGCTAGGTAGTCGAGGCGACACCATGGCTGAGGTCGGACTGGTCTGCAGAAGCCAACTGAGCCATCTCATCCGCCTTAGAGTTTTCGCCCGAGGGATGTGTTTGATGTGGAAGGTATTGAAGAGGCGGACAAGGGGGAGTGCTATATCCCTGTAAGCCCGCATTGTGTCCTCCTTGGCATCGAATTCCCCGTAATTTGTCCGACAATGAGCTGGGAGTCGCTGAACACCCGGATGTGGCTGACACCAATATCCCTAGCTAGGCGGAGACCTGCTATCAATGCCTCGTATTCGGCCTCATTGTTACTGGCCTCGAACAAGAAACGGAGAGCACATTTGAAATAACCACCCTCAGGGGCGGTGAGAATGAGGCCAGCCCCACTGCCTTCCCTGCGGGATGATCCGTCGACGTTGAGAGTCCAAGAGTGAGGGTCTTCTGGGTCGGTAGGGGTTGATGGTGGTGGAGGGGCCGTGGTTGGGGTAGGATTAGTGAATTCCAGGATGAAATCGGCGACAGCCTGCCCCTTAATCGCTGTTCGAGGCCGGTAGGAGATGTCAAACTGGCTGAGTTCCACTGACCACTGCATGAGTCTGCCGGAGAGTTCTGGTTGTTGCATTACCTTCTTCAAGGGTTGGTCGGTGAGGACCACTATGGAATGGGCTTGGAAGTAAGGACGGAGTCGTCTGGAGGCGGTGACCAAGGCCAAGGACAATTTTTCTAACAGTGGGTAATTCTGCTCCGCTCCCCTGAGAGCCCGGCTGATGTAGTAGACCGGCCGTTGGACAGAGCCGTCTTCCCTGATAAGAGCGGCACTGACTGCGGTGCTTGACACGGCTAAATAGAGGAAAAGGGGTTCGCCCGTGAGTGCCTGTGAAAGGAGGGGGGGATTGGCCATACACTGCTTCAACTGCTGAAAAGCCTCTTCGGATTCGGTCGTCCATTCAAAAGTTTGCCGAAGAACTTTGAAGAAGGGGAGGCACTTATCCGTTGCGCGGGAAATGAAGCGGTTGAGGGCGGCGACTCGGCCAGTGAGTCTTTGAACCCTTAACTTAACCGTTCTGGGTGACTGCATTTCAATCAAGGCCTTGATCTTTTCAGGGTTGGCTTCAATGCCCCGCTGACTGACCATGAAACCCAAAAACTTCCCAGATCCTACGCCGAAGGCGCACTTCTCCGGGTTGAGCTTCATTTGGTACTTTCGTAAGGTGGCGAAGGTCTCTCGTAGGTCGGTCAGGTGATCAGCGGAGAGTTTGCTCTTGACTAGCATGTCGTCAACATATACTTCCATATTCCGACCTATTTGATGATGGAAAACAGCATTGACCAACCGTTGGTAGGTGGCCCCAGCATTTTTCAGTCCAAACGGCATCACACGGTAATGGTAGGTACCTCGGTCGGTAATGAAGGAGGTGTGTTCACGATCAGATGGGTGCATCAGAATTTGGTTGTACCCAGAGAAGGCATCCATGAAGCTGAGCATTTGATGACCGGCCGTGGCGTCAACCAGCAGATCTATGCGGGGGAGAGGATAGCTGTCTTTGGGGCAAGCTCGGTTGAGGTCGGAGTAGTCGACACAGAGTCGCCATTTACCATTGTTCTTACGGACCAGGACGACGTTTGACAACCATCTAGGGTAGTCCACGTTTTTGATGAATTGTGCCTCAAGGAGCTTGTCGACCTCTGCGGCAATGAGAGTGTTGCGCTCCGGATGAAAAATGCGCTGCTTCTGGCGGTAAGGTCGGAAATGGGGTTCAATGCTGAGGCGATGGGTTATGAATGAGGGGTCAATACCCGGCATGTCTGAGTGGGTCCAGGCGAATACATCGTTGTGCTCGATCAGGAGGGCAGTAAGGTCGGCCTTAGCTTGGGGGGATAGTTGGCTGCCGATTTTGGCAGTTTTCGTCGAGTTGGCAGGGTCGATGGGAACCTCAACGAGCTCCTCCACAGGCTCCCCTCTGACCAGCTCGTCCTCATCTCGGACGTCAAGCCCTTCAATGATCATTGCCTCCTTCAGCTTGACTTCTTTGAGTGAGGCGACATAACACTCCCTGGCAACTGTCTGCTCTCCCCTCACTGTCCCGACCCCCAGATCGGTGGGGAACTTAATGGCAAGGTGGTAAGTTGATGTGATAGCTTGAAAAGCATTTAGGGCGGTGCGGCCGAGTGATGTTGTAGGCGGAGGGGCAGTCGACAACAAGGAAGGTGAGCAACTTTGTGGTCTGCCGCGGGTACTCGCCGATTGTGATAGGAAGATCAATGGAGCCGATGGAGGTCACCCGGTCACCAGTGAAACCGACCAAAGGGGTTTGGAGAGGAGACAGACTTTCCTCCCCAATCTTGAGCTGGCGAAAGCAGTTGAGGAAGATGATGTCTGAAGAAGCTGCCGTTGTTGATGAGAACTCGTCGGACCTTGTAGTTGGAGAGGAGGGCAGAAATAACGAGAGGGTCATCATGAGGGTAATGGATGCATGTGCAGTCGGCGTCCGTGAAAGTGATAGGCTCGGTCCACTGCTTGGGCTGCTTGGAAGGTTGGTCTACCGTGGCAATTGCTTTGTTTGAGCCCTGCCTTATCTTTCTGAGTTCTGCTTTCTGAGCCGAGCGGGATGGTCCCCCACAAGCAAGGCCGCCCGAAATAACTCTGATTTCTCCAACAGGTGGGGGGGGATTACCTTGCGGCCGAGGCTGCTGTGGAGGGCAATCATGGCCTTGGTTGGGTTGGGCGGGCTGCCGGGGAGGGGTACGCCGGCGGTTGTTTCTGAGGGGCTCAGTCCTTTGCCTCTGCTGAGGGTGGGTGTCTGTGAACCGGCTAAGACGTCCCTGACATATTAAGGTCTCGACCTGATCTTTGAGGTTGACGCAGTCATCGGTATTATGGCCATGGTCCTGGTGGAAGCGGCAATATTTGGACTGGTCTTTCCGATTGGAAGGGGTTCGTGATGGTTGGGGCCATTTGAGGGGGTAGTCTCGCTGGATCTGATTGAGGACTTGTTCCATGGGGGAATTGAGCGGTGTGTATCGTTCGAACCGACCGGGCGGTCGGGCTGGTGCCATCCGGTCAGCTCTGAGGGGTCGGTCGGTATAGTGGGTTGTCGGGTTATTGTATTGGGTGTTTTTGGTTTCTGAGTCTTTTCGCTTTTCTCGGGGGTCGGGTTTTTTGCTGTAGGGTCTTGGCGAGCGGCTAGGGAATCTTCTGCGTTCATGTATTTTTGAGCTTTGGAGAGTAGGGCTGCCATGGAGGTGGGGGGGTTTTTAGAGAGGGAGAAGAGGAAGTCAGACGACCGTAGTCCGGACATGAAAGCTGTAAGGATGACCTTATCGTCGTTTTCCGCCACCTGCAAGTCTTCGGTGTTGAAGCGGGTAACGAAACTGCGCAGGGACTTCCCCTCGGTCTGGCGGATGTTGAGGAGTTGGGTTGTCGAACAGCGTTGGCGCTGGGCTCCAATAAAATGACTGAGGAAAGAGTCACTGAGATGTTGGAAAGTGGAGACGGAGTCTGCTGGTAACTGGCTGAACCACAGCCAAGCTGACCCCTTCAGTGTCACGGGGAAAGCTCGACACATGATCTCGTCAGGGAATGCATGGAGGATCATGAGGGTTCTGTAGGTCTCCAGATGGTCGACTAGGTCCGTCGTACCGTCAAAAGAGTTGATGGTGGGCCTTTTGAACTTGGGAGGTAGAGGTTTATCCCGGATGGAAGCAACAAATGGTGAGTTTGCTGTGGTAGAGTGTTTATGCTGGATGTTCTGCATGACCCCTTGGAGTTGGAGCTTCATGGCTTGGAGTTCGGCATCCCAAAGAGGGATGTTATCACCACCGGAAGGCAGCGGGGGTTGGACGCTACTGGCTTCCCCTTCAGGGGCTGGTGCCAGGGCCGATGGATGCGGGGGTCGGGGTGGTGTATTTATATTAGGAGGAGGAGGTTGCAAGCCTTCCAAGTTGGGTGGATAGGGCTGCGGGATAGTATGGCTTGGGGCTCGCTCTTGGTTGGGCGGAACATCGGGAGGTGGTGGAGGGGGTATAGGAAGGTTTCTTTGGAGTAGAGCATTTATCAGGGCTTGGTTTTGCTCGGCCATGTGGTTGATGCTGTTGGTAAGCTCGATGAAATACTGTGGTGGGTTGTTTGGATTTGGGGGGTCGGCTTGATGGTCGGCAGCATTTTGGTGAGAAGCCATGGATCTAGTCGTGACCATATACTTCGATGGGTAGCAGGGAAGGATTATTGGAACAGGGTCTCCGGCGACAATGAGTACAACTGGTGCGCTGAGCAAAGCGTTCCCACAGACGGCGCCAACTGATGATACAATTATGATATAACGGGTTCCAGGTAGAATGGATCAGACTGATCCACGCTTCTCCAACCGTATCTAAATCGTCAAGCTCCTGGTGAACCTGCACGCGAGTTCAACGGGGAACGGGGAGTCCTCCAGCGAACCCTTCGACGAGCAAGTTAGAGAGAGAAGTAGAGTGTAGAGATGAATTAGAGATAGAAAGCTTAACCTTCTTCTTGTCTTCAACGTTTGCTTATATCCTTTGGTAATCATTTCGTTGTCCCTTCCGACCTGTCACATTGGCCAAAAGTCTATGCTGTAGCTTACCTTGTTCAGGGTGAGGGCGTGCTGTCCCAACGGAGAGGTGTTGTCGTAATAAATGCAGTGAGGGGCTGCATTAATGGCGATGTGCAGTGGTAATAACTTTGCAGATCTTTGTCTGCTGATGTGGCTTGCCCTTTACCTGTCACGTGTCTGAATATCATTGGTCCTTCATGCCATGTTGATTTCTAGATGGTGCTGGGCCTTATCAGTTGGGTTATGTATTGGGCCCTAAGTGGTAGGCTTGGGTTGTTCATAGTGGGTTATGGCCTTTATGAGCCTACCCACGTCAGTTAATAAAGTCAAAAATAAAATAAAATAATAATAAATAAATAATGACCTACGAAAAATTAGGGTCGCTACATTAATTGAAATAAAATTTTAACGTTATTAAATACTGTTAATTAACTTGATGATTTATTAATAAAAAGACCCATTTGTTATGAAATTAGAAACTTTAGGGGGCATAATGTAATTTCTAGAACCACAAGGGGTAATTTGTAATTTAAGTAAATATCAAGGAGTGTGTTTGTAATTTACCCATGAAATTAAAATCAAAAGAAATATAACTTAAATTATTGGATTAATAACAGAAACATCATATCAATTATTGTTAAACATCACTTCACTTCACGTTTAATAATAAAATTATATATTTTTCTTAATTATAACTTTTAAATTTGTATATTTTCATAACAAGAAGTGGTATATCATAACTCATGTAATCTCATTTAATTAGGTTTAACTTTTTTTTTTTTTTAAAAATTATCAAAATTACATTAAATAGACTTATATATATATATATTTAATTTTTTTAAATTAATAATTTAAAAGATTGTAAATATAAAAATTAATTTATAAATTTTATATATATCACAAGATAAAATATTAAATTATTTTAATATATTTATTATGATTTTTTATTTATTTATAAAGTCTCGTACAACTTACTACTTGTTGATTTTGAAATAAAAACTGAGAAGACAAACAGATGAAGGTCCTTTGATTACTGAAAATTGTGAAATACTTTTGATGCACATTATTAGTTGTTAATTCTTAAGTGTTTGAATGGTTTGGCTTCAAAGAGATAACCGACACATGGCACATTTTTACACATACACATTGCACAATTTTAGAACACTTCCATTGACACGACACTCTTTTAAAACCAAAATGATTGCGGCTGCCGCAACGATAGTAGTAGCGTGATTGTGGCTGCGTCGTGTAAATATTATAGTGTAACGGTTACGATAATTGGAATCGTGATTTTTTTTATTTTTTGTATAATTTTAAAAAAAAAATTTATTGATACATATATATTTTTTTTTAGAATCATATTTATTAGGTTTTAAAATAAATTTTAATAATTTTTTTGTTAATTTTTAAGTATAATCTAATATATTTCATATTATTAAAAATAAGTTTTTTTTATAGGCTAATGTAATCATATAAAAATAAGTTTTTTTTTATATACTAATGTAATTATATAAAAATTAAGAAATAAATTATAAAGATTTTTTTTAAGCTATTGATTTGTGTGTGTGTTATATAGAAAAGACATTTTTAAAAAATAAAATTTGTGCTATCAAAATTATTGTCACAGCACATTACAATAACAAAATAAAAAATATTTACAATTAAATATTAAATGAAATGATTAGAAAAAAAAATGCAACCAATTTTAGTCAGGGAATATTGATTATTGGCGACCAAGAAAATACATTTTTGGCGACTAAAAAAAATTTAGTCGCCAAAAGTTACGAAATTAGCTACAAAAAATAAAATTAGTTGGCAAAAGTCAAATATTTAGCTACTAATTTTTTTTAGTCGGGGAATATTGATTATTGGCAACTAAAAAAAATTTAGTAGCTAAAAATATTACAATTAGCGACTAAAAAAAATTTTAGTAGCTAAAAATATCACAATTGGCGACTAAAAGAAATTTTAGTAGCCGTAGAACTAGTTTTAGCTACTAAAATTGTTTTGTAACCTAATGAAAAGAAAAAAATTATTTTTTTATCTTTGGCGATCAATTTGGTCGCCAAAAGTATATTTTCAGCGACAAAAGAATATTTTTGTCGCCGTATAGTTAGTTTTAGCTACTAAAATTGTTTAGTAGCCGAATGAAAAGAAAAAAAAATAATTTTTATCTTTGGCGACCAAAAGTTTGATCACCAAAAGTATTTTTATAGCGAAAAAATAATATTTTAGTCGCCAAAAACTTAAAATATGTGGAGGGAGATTTCAAATTTCAGACGGATTAAAAAATTATTAGCGACTAAAAGTATTTAGTCGGTAATGGTGTAATATATATATATTTGGTTCCCAGACAACAACAGACCAGCGCCTCTGTCTCTCTCTCTTCAGCGTTTCTCTCTACCTCTCCCATTATACTGCCTCTGCCTCTCCGCTGCTCTTCTCTCCTCCCTCTCTCACCGCCGCTCCACCAGCCGTGCCTCCGCCACTCCTACACACGTTGCCGACAGCTGGAGCACCGATTGCAAGCTCTCTCTCTCTCTCTGTGTAGTTCGCATTTTGACACAAAATCTAGGTTGGTGATTAGGTCTTCTTCTACACCATTTTTCTGGGTATCCATAGAACCATCAATGTTTTTCTTCATTGAAATCTTCTTCTACCACTCTCTGTTTCTTCCTCTTCTAGTCTTCTTTGTGTGTATATATATATCCATATATATAAATCAAAACCCATTAAAATCTAATGGCTCGTTGCCCCCCATGAATTTTTGGTTTGGAAAGTTGTTATGGCTTTTCAATTTGTTTGTTTGTTTGTTTTTTTTTTTTTTCTTGCCTTCAAACTATTTGATAAAATGTCTCTTAGGCTTTTCAAAAATCTAATCTACTTTGTTGTATCATCTCGACCCTAGAATCAAATGGGTGATTTCAATTATTGTGGGTTTTGATTGTTTTATAGTGAATTTTGATGATGCAATATGAATAAATAAATAAAAAGAGAAAAGCATGACAAAGCTTCAAAAAAAGGTTCACGCTAAATGGTTTGTATAGTTTATATAATAGAATAGATAGAATAGATAGAGTAAGAATTGGCTCCAGAATGGGAGTGGAGGAATTCACCAACGTGATCAGACTTCATCCGCGCTGAATATGCTGTTTCGTTTATAATATAAAATAGATGTATGTATGAATGATGTACGGGAAAGAAATAAACCTTCTCGTATAATCCTGTTGATCAAGTCTGTGTTCCTCCGTACGACGTCGTTCTACTACCTGAAAATACAAACGTGAGCTAGCCGGCAGGTGTGTGCCGGAAACCTCTCCGATGCCTAAGTCAGTAAACTAGACAAATAGACAAAAGCTCTGTGTATTCGGGAATTAAAGTTGCGTTACCTCTCCATAGGTGATATTTGTGAGCTTTTATAGGTTTCGTGTGGCATAATCCAAGTAGGACTCTTACTCCTCCATGTAGAGTCCTCCTAGGATTCATTCTTCTAAAAGATAATGCTTATCCTTCCACACCCCCCTCACTGCTTAAACCAAGTGAGATGGTTTTCTGCATGGCCGGACAACCATACGACCGAAGTAAGTATGGCCACGCCGAGCCACAGAGTAGACCGAACTATCTTTAGTTCGGTTCTTCCTTCAATGCCCTTACTTTAGTTCCTTTCGCACAAACCGTGGTAAGTCTAAACCGAGCTAACTTTTAGCAAGGTTTTAGACCGAGCTAACCATACTGCGCCATAACCGGTATAAGTTCTAGTATGGTGACCGAGCTAACCTCTTTGGGACTGGAGTAACTTTATGCCTCTTTAATACCGAAATAACTTTATGGTCTTTTTATTCAGCCCTTTGCACTGAGGCCTACAACGGCCTAACTCGGCCCAATTTGCATATAAATTACCCTCTCAATTGCCCCTTAATTCCATCTGCATAGCATGATAGGGATTATCTGTCTATCAGCTGAGCTAGACTTCTCAAGCCTCTCCAGCCGTGTTAAAGTTTAAGCCTTTCCAGCTGAGCTAAAAAAATCCTTTAGCCTTTCCAGCCGAGCTGAACTCAAGCCGAACTGAGCTTGTCCGGTCGAAACGTCTCTTCAATCACAGCAACTGAATCGTTTCTCCTTCCCATGACACGTGGCATGCTCTCATTGGCCTACTGCAGCTGTCGCGCCGTCCTCGTACTCCGCAAAATTTGAACAGTTCCCGCCTTTAGGTCTTTTCACCAAAACAAAACCCTTTCGCATTTCAAATCGTTCCCCTTACTATTCAACCTTTTCTCTCTTTGAACCTCCATTGTTCTTCAATCTTGCAATCTTTGAAGCTCGCGTTTTTCTGCTGCCGTTGCTTCCATCTTCAAGTTTTTCCTCTCTACCTGGTAAGCATCATAAATCTGTTCTTATTTTTCTTTGTTTTTGTACTTTGTTCAATCCACTGTAGTTTGCTTCGTGTGTTTTTGCAAAACACATCTTTGTTTCCATCTTCTGCTAGTCTTGCACTTTTTCTGGAAAAAACTTAGCAATAGAACACTTGAATTTATGTAATAACCTGAGAAACACTAGTTTTTGATCCAAAATCATGATGCAACCGGACTAGAAAGTTGTTTGTAGTTGATGTTGAATTTAGGCAGACAATCCAACCGAACTAATACTTTTTGCTACCCAATTAGTCTCAATGAGTCAAACCATTATTTGATTTACCTTAGCCGAGATAACAAACCGAACTAAGTCTGCAATTAGTGTACTGGGCAACCTCAAATCCGACCGAGCTATGTCTTTGGGGCTAAACCAGCTTTCTTAGTTTTTTAGATCGAATTAAGAAAACTGCCCCCTAGAAGCTCAACCGGTCTAAAAAAAAAAAAAAAACCTTCTTCTTAACCGAGATATCGATCAGCTCGTCAAGACCGAGCTAACAAACCCCTTGCTCGAACCGAGCTATGGAAATATCTAGCTGTGACCGAGATAGGACCTCACACAACCGAAATAGGACTTCTTTTACCTTGCTTTTACTTTGTAGCACGGTCTAATGAGCTGTGCTTAACACCTTTGTTTTTCCACTTTGCAGACTTAGGTTGCCCAGACATTCCTTTGAGCGCTCAACCGAGCTACTGAGCACAAACCTTCGACCGATCTAATTTATTCGGCATTTATTTATTCATAACTTAAAATATAAATGGGGAAGTATAGATTTTTGGTAGAAACACCTGGCGGCCTCGCCGAATTCCGAAAGGATTATAATATCCTTGACGATGTCCACCTTACCCTAGCCGAGCAAGATATCATACCATGGGGAAACGAAGGCTTTGTACCCTTTACCCTCCTGTCCATAGTAGAGACCGGACTAAGATTCCCTGTTCAACCCTTGCTCTGTGAATTTCTTAGGCAAACCAGAATATGCCCAACCCAGCTTTCCACAAACTCATACCGTATAATAAATGGTATAGCCGAACTAAACCGCCGGGCTGGCATTAACCTTGGCTTAGCCGAACTATTCCACCAGTATTTTATAGGGTCAAAAGAAGATGGGTGGGTCTATTACTTGAGAATACGCCGCCGCCGAGAGAAAATAATAACAGATACACCGGACAAAGACTTGAACGATGACGATTTCTTTTGGGTATCTGGGAATTTTGAAGATCACCAAGCCCAGATCCCTGGCCGTAGTATAAATTGGAATAAAGGAATCCATGGTATACTTTACTTCGGTTTCTTTTCATGCTTCTCTTTTATTTCGGTTTCCAATTTCTAAACCGAACTAATAGTTGCATTCTTTTTGCAGATTCAGCCCACCTTAAATCATTGTACAGTTACCCCAACCTGAACACTCTCCGCGCTGCACTACGGTTCCCAGAAAGAAGTTGGGCGAAGCTGCTGAATTTTGAACCGACATACCGATATAGCAGCCGACACAAGGCCAGAGTAACAAACTTTCTGCTAGAGGACGTCCTTGAACCGGACCCAACCTTGCCACAAATTAACCTCATCCGTACTACTGAAGAAGAAGAAATGGCCAAAAGAAATAGAGTAAGGGCCCTTCTAACCGAGACAAACCGCGCCGAGGTACCACCACCGAGCCAAACCCAGGAAACCGTGGTGGCGCTTCCATCTCAACAACCCTCCTCATCTCGCCCCAGCAAGCGTGCCCGGACTACACCAGCCGAGCCACGCCTTGTTGACGAAGACGAAACTACACTTCCACCAAGCCACCCACCAAGTCCGCAACCGGAGCCCGCCGACCGAGCTAGCTCCTCAAAATGGAGTCCAAAAATAACTTTTCAAAACCGTGCTATCTGCAACACTGACTCAGTGGTGGCAGACAAAGACCACATGCTAGCCTTCAATCTGGCTAAGAGTGTGTGCTTGCCCTCTGACATGGAGCATCACCAGCACTTGACCGAGCTCAAGGCTATCCGGTCAGCGACGAAATCAATGATCTTGGTAAGTTTGCTCCTCTTGTCTCTCTAACTTTTCCCAGCTTTCTGTTCGGTTGTGTTACTAGTTTCTCTTACTTCTTTTTCAGGCCATGCAAAAGAGTCAAGTTGCACACAAGCGTGTGTTGGAGAAAAACACTAAGGCAAGCCATGGCTGAGGTTGAAGAAAAAACAACCGAACTGAAAGACTCCCAACAAAAGAACGCCGAGCTAGAGGCCGAGGTAGCCCGTCTGACCGGACTGGTTACCTCGGCTAATGCTGACAAACAGAAGGCATTAACCGTGATGAAGGACAAGTACCTTCGTGAGCTAGTCAAGCTCGAGGGGAAAAAAGACGCAGAGATCGCCGAACTGAAGAAGAAAGTGGATGAAGCCAACGCTGAAGGTTTCAAGGAGGGGAGGCCCTCTACATCCCACAATGTGAGGCCGCCAAGGATTTGTTCTTTAAATGCGGTTGGAGAGGTGCTGTGGAGCAGCTCGGTTGTGGGCCCGAGACCGAGGTCTACAATCCTCCTCAATATTCCATTCCGGCCTCACTGGCGGAGTATGCTGCATCCGTTCAGCAACAGTTCCTTGAGGGTTCTGACGATGATGATGAAGAAGAGCCAACTGATACCCCGGTCGCCAACGATCCGGCTAATCAATCCGCTTGGTTGGAGCCAACGGTGGAAGACCTGACTGTTGAGCCGCCAACTGATACCGTGCTGCCAGTTGATACCGTGCTCCCAACCGATACCGATCTTCCGTCTGCAACCGGTCTTCGAGTTGACATTGATGCTGATCTAGATGATCTTTTCAACTGATTCTGTAATTTCTTTTTCTTTTTGCTCTTGTAACCGGGCTGAGGCCCCTCCTTTGTATTTGAACTTGATCAATGAAAATCATCTTTTGTATTCAGCACTTACTCCGGTTTGATCTGTATGCTTGCATTTGTAATGAGTTTTTCAATGAATTCTGTTGCTCCAACTGTTATCTCGGTTTACTCTCCTGTTTGTGCTTGCTTTCTAACTATAATTCGAACACAATATTTTCCGGCCGAGATACCTTATTCTGGTCTTAGCTGAGCAATCTAAGCTTACTAGCCAACCACTCTTTAGTCGATATATATACTTCGGCTGAAGAGAACCAAGAGTTGGTTTAATCCAGCCAACCACTCTTCAGCCGATATACATACTTCGGCTGAAGAGTACCAAGAGTTGGTTTAATCCAGCTAACAGCTCTTCAGCCTATACCTTTACTTTGGCTGAGGAGTACTGAGAGTTGGTTTAATCCAGCCAACCACTCTTCAGCCTTTACCTTTACTTCGGCTGAAGAGTACCAAGAGTTGGTTTAGTCCAGCCAACCACTCTTCAGCCTATACCCGTACTTCGGCTGAAGAGTAACAAGAGTTGGTTTTTCCAGCCAACCTAGAATAAAGTGTTTGGTTTATTCTAACCAAACGTCCTGCAGCCTGGATCCTTATCCTGGGTTTTGGAGGGGTGTTGGTTTAATCCAGCCAACCTCTAAGTTGGTTTTCCCAGCCAACCTAGAATAAAGTGTTTGGTTTATTCCGACCAAACGTCTTGCAGCCTGGATCCTTATCCTGGGTTTAGGAGGGGTGTTGGTTTAATCCAGCCAACCTCTAAGTTGGTTTTCCCAGCCAACCTAGAATAAAGTGTTTGGTTTATTCTGACCAAACGTCCTGCAGCCTGGATCCTTATCCTGGGCTTAGGAAGGGTGTTGGTTTAATCCAACCAACCTCTAAGTTGGTTTTCCTAACCAACCTAGAATAAAGTGTTTGGTTTATTTCGACCAAATGTCCTGTAGCCTGGATCCTTATCCTGGGCTTAGGAAGGGTGTTGGTTTAATCCAGCCAACCTATAAGTTGGTTTTCCTAGCCAACCTAGAATAAAGTGTTTGGTTATTCCGACCAAACGTCCTGCAGCCTGGATCCTAATCCTGGGCTTAGGATGGTTTGCAGTTGGTTGTTCCGGCCAACTGTGTTTTTAATGCCCCTAACTCACCTAACTCAGTAAAACAAACTTTTACAAAAGAAAACGTCTATGCTGAAAAGAAAACTACTTGTTTTATTGAGAAAGGAGAAAATTACACATATTTAGAGGGAAAAAAACTAAAAATAAAATAACTTGAGATTGGCAGTATTCCATGGTCTGGGAATTGTCTTGCCGTCCTCGTCTTCTAAGTGGTATGCCCCTTTGCCTGCTAATCCAACCACTTTGTAAGGTCCTTCCCAATTAAGTCCTAACTTGCCGTCTCCCGGTACGAAGGTGTTTCCCATCACTTTGCGCAGCACCCAATCCCCGATTTTGAATTGCCTTGGATGTATTGTTTTGTTGTATTTCCTGGATAACTCTTGTTGGTATGAGGCAATGTGAATTAACGCTCTGTCTCTTCTTTCCTCTGCAAGGTCGAGTTCCAAGGCTATGGCTTCGCCATTCAAGTCTGGATCAAAATTCTCGCTTCGAATTGTGGAGAGGCCAACTTCTAGTGGGATTACTACTTCCATACCATAGGCTAAGGAAAATGGAGTTTCTCTTGTTGACCGCCGAGGTGTGGTGCGGTAAGCCCATAAAACATGAGGGAGCTCTTCTGCCCACTTGCCTTTGGCTTTCTCTAACCTTTTCTTCAATCCATCCAAGACTACCTTGTTTGATGCTTCTGCCTAACCATTTGCTTGGGGATATGCTGGTGTGGAATTGTAGAATTCTATCTTGTACTCTTCACAAAAGCCTCTAAAGTTTCTGCCGTCGAACTGTGTACCGTTGTCTGATATTAGGGCTTTTGGTATGCCAAACCGAGTGATGATATTCTGCCAGACGAACTTCTTCACATCTTTTTCTTTGATTGATGCCAAGGTTTCTGCTTCTACCCACTTTGTGAAGTAGTCGGTTGCTGCGAGAAAGAACTTCCTGTTGCCTGGTGCTGTTGGAAGTGGCCCTACTATATCTAACCCCCACATTGCGAAGGGCCATGGGCTAGTTAGAGGTAGAAGTTCTCTGGCAGGTTGGTGTATTTGGTGTGTGAACTTCTGACACTTTTCGCACCTTTTGACATACTTTTCTGAGTCTGCCTGCATGTATGGCCACCAATATCCTTGCGAAATTGCTCTGTATGCTAGTGACCTTTCTCCTTGATGGCTTCCGCATACGCCCTTGTGTATCTCGAATAAGAATGCTTCCACTTTGCTGGGGTGGACACACTTTAGGTAGGGTCCTGAGAACGATTTTTTGTACAATGCCAAGGATGGGGAGAGCCAAAATCGCTGCGACTTCGCTCTTATTCTGTTGGCCTCCTTCTTCTCTTCTGGTAGGATGCCGTCTTTTAAGAACAGGATGATGGGATCCATCCAAGAGGGGCCTAGCTCCGCGCAACATACCTCTTCTGCTTCGGGGTCTTCAATGCTTGGTCTAGGTAGGTAGTCGATCAGCAATGGATGAGGGATGGAGGTGTTTGCCATTGAGGCAAAGCCTGCTAGTTCGTCTGCTCTGCTGTTTTCCTCCCTGCCGATTTGTTCTATCCTGACTACTTCAAATTTCTTGATCTCTGTTCTGACCAACTCTTGGTATTTGGCCATCCTGTCATCCTTTGCTTCGTAGTCGCCAGATATTTGGTTTACCACCAGCTGTGAGTCGCTGTAAACCATTAGTTCGGTGGCCTTCATGTAGAATGCTGATTTGAGGCCTGCAAGAAGCGCTTCATACTCCGCTTCGTTGTTTGATGCTGGGAAGCCAAGGTTGATTGCCTGCTCCACTACTAGGCCGTCTGGAGAGATGAGGACTATGCCAAGCCCTGCTCCATGCCGGTTGGACGCTCCATCCACGAAGAGCTTCCACATCTCTCCAACGAACAACTTCCAGCAAGTGGAGGGATCAGATGATGCCTTGGGATCTTCCATGTTGTTGGTGTTTTCTTCAAAGTCCATGCTTGCTGTCAGCCCCTTGCTATCTGATTGTACCAAGTCTTTTTTTGTTGGTGAGTCTTGACTTGGTGTAGCATGGTTTGTTTCTTCCTTTCTTGCTTTACTTTGGTCTGCCTTGGGGTCTGACTGAGTATCCTGTACCAGGGGTTGCGCTATTCCGGCGTCAACTTCCCTCCCTAGTTCGGCTGTTTCAGTCAGGTCGACTGGGCAGATATGATGACTTCCTGGGGTGAATTCTGCGACGAAGTCTGCCAAAGCTTGTGCCTTTATTGCGGTTCTGGGTTGGAATTTGATGTCGAATTGTCCCAACTCTACTGCCCACTTCAGAATTCGTCCAAAAAAGTTCGCCCTTTCAAAGAGAGCTTTTAATGGAAAGGCTGTGAGGACGACTATGGTGTGGGCGTGAAAGTAATGCGACAACTTCCTTGAGGCCATCACTAAGGCTAAGGCCAATTTTTCCAGTGGCAAGTACCTCGTTTCGGCGCCCAACAATGTCTTGCTAACATAATAGATGGGCGGATGTTGGATTCCTTCTGTGCGGACCAACACTGCGCTAATTGCGTGCTGCGAGACTGCTAGGTACAAGAAGAGTTCTTCTCCAGGAATTGGGGTTACAAGTAGTGGTGGAGAAGACATGTATTCTTTTAAGCTTTCCAGGGCGCGGTCGCATTCGTCGTCCCACTCAAACTTGGCTTTTAGAGCATGAAAAAATGGTCGTAGTCTGTCTGACGACCGGCTTATAAACCGATTGAGCGCAGCTGCCATGCCGGTGAGATGCTGTACTTCCTTTACTGAGTTTGGCCTCTCCAAATCCTGAATTGCCTTGATCTGAGAGGGGTCTGCTTCTATACCCCGGTTGGTCACCAGGAAGCCCAGGAATTTGCCAGATCCTACTCCGAATGCACACTTGGACGCATTGAGGCGCAACTTGTGCTTCTTCAGGATCTCAAACATCTCACCTAGGTCTTTGAGGTGGTCATTCTCATCCTTGCTTTTGACCACCATGTCGTCGATGTAAGCCTCCATTGTTCTGCCTAACAATGGTTCAAACATCTTGGTGACCATCCGTTGAAATGTCGCCCCCGCATTCTTTAGGCCAAAGGGCATGACCTTGTAGCAATACAGTCCTCTTGGAGTTGTAAAGGACGTGACCTCCTGGTCTGGTTCATGCATGGCGATTTGATGGTAGCCTCTGTATGCATCCAGAAAGCTAAGTCGGTTGTGCCCCGCCGTTAGGTCTACCAGTTGATCTATCCGTGGTAGAGGAAAGCTATCTTTTGGGCATGCCTTGTTGACTGTTTTGTAGTCGACGCAGACACGCCACTTGCCATTCTTTTTTGGCACTACGACTGTGTTGGAGATCCATCTTGGGTAGTGCACTTCTCTGATTGCCCCTGCCTCCAGCAGATTTCCTACTTCTTCCGCCACTATCTCGGCGTGGTGGAGTGCCGATCTGCGTGTGCGCTGAATGATTGGTCTGGCGGATGGGTGGACATTGAGTTGGTGACAGATGAAGTTGGGGTCAATGCCTGGCATGTCGTATGGTGTCCAGGCGAACACTTCGATGTTAGAGGTCAAAAATTCCAAGACCTCTAATCTTTTAGTGCTGGACAACGACGAACCGAGCAAAAAGAACTTATCCGGGTTCTTTTCATCTATTCTTACCTCTACTAAGTCTTCCACCGCTTTTTGATTAGCCGCTTTGCCAACATCTGCGAACAGTTCATTACTCTCAGGTTCTTCCACCGAATGAACATATCCCTTGGCAGCGCGGCTGCCATTCACCGTGACAAAGCATTGCTTGGACATGATCTGATCTCCATAGACCTCTTCAATTACCCCGGTTTCGTTGGGGAACCGCATTACTTGGTGGTAAGATGACGCCACCGATCGCATGGCATGCAGCCATGTTCTGCCCAAGATGATGTTGTAAGTGGAAGGGACTTTCAATACCCAGAACTCCACTTGTTTCGTTACGCTTCCTGCTCTAACTGGAAGAATTATTTTGCTGACTGGCTACTCTGGCATTGAGTTGAATCCAATCAGGGGAGATACGGCAGATGCCAAGTCTTTATCTTGTAACTTCAATTGTTTAAATGTTTCGTAGTACATTATTTCACATGAACTACCCTGGTCAATCAAAATCCGCTTGACGTCAAAATCCTTGACTTGGAGAGTGACAACCAGGGCATCATTGTGAGGGCAATATATCCTCGCCAAGTCTCTATCTGAAAAAGACATGACGTTCGTGGCCTCTGTCTTCCCCTTTTTTAAGGTAGGTTGCGTACTTAGTACCTCTCTTAAGTGCTCAGCCTTCTTGATTGACCCTCTGAGCTCGCATATACGCTCAGGTTCGAAGACTCCATGTATTACATTGATTATGCCTTGAGGCGGGGCGTCAATTGGCATTCCATTGGGGTTATTGTGGTCCTGGGGGGCTGGTTGCGTCCCTCCTTCAATGTACTTATCCAGGTGACCTGCTGCCACCAACTCCTCTAGGTGCTGTCTCAATGGCGTGCAATTCTTAGTGCGGTGCCCCTTTTCTTTATGGAAGGTGCAACGCGACCTTTCGTCGTAGTCCTTCTGAGCTTCCCCTAGCTTGGCTGGCCACCTGACGAAGGGCTCATCTCGTATTTCACTTAGAATTCGGTAGATCGGTTTTTTGAATACCATGGTTATAGCAGTACGGACCCTCAACCATCTTTTATCCTGGTCTTCTCCGTTGTCTCGCCTGCCTCGTCCGTTTCTACTCGGACGGTCTACCGCGTTGACCTTTGCTGAGGCCTTCTTCTCTGGTACTGCGATCGTGCCAGATTTTGTTTTGGCACGTGCGCCATCCTCCTCCACCCTGATATGTTGATGCACTCTTTCCATCAAGGCTTCCATGGTGAGGGGCGGTGTCATGGTGATTGAGTCCCTTAGTCTATTCCCGACTGGAAGGCCTCTTTTGTACTGTGCAATGGCGAGATTGGTAGGACAGTCCCCAATCTGGTTGAAGGTCTCCTAGTAGCGACTATTGTAGGATCTTAGGGTCTCCTTGTCGCCCATGTCGATGGAGAGTAGCTGGTCGATCTCTACCGCGGTTTTAGTGTTTGTTTTGAATCTTGTTATGAACGCCTCCGCCAATTGCGCCCAGGAGGCTATGTTGCCTTCTGGAAGTTTTTTGAACTAAGTCAAGCCTAGGTCGCCAAGGCTAGATGGGAAAATGATGCACATTAAAGCCTCGTTTCGCCGGTGTATAGCCATAACCTGGCGAAAGTGGCTCAAGTGTGAGTAGGGGTCCGTCTTTCCCTCATATGTAGTGAATTTGGGCTGAAGGAAGCCTGATGGTAGGGGCGCGTTTTCAATCGCCGGAACGAACGGTGAGGTCTGCAGCCTTGCTAGTGCCTTGTCCGTCGGTTCGTAGGCAAGGCGCGGTATTGGCATTCCAACCTCGACGCTTCCATGCGTCCGAGGAGCCAACCGCTATAAGGCAGAAACTCTGTGTGGATCGCGTGCCCTGGCGTCCTCCTTCCATCGTGCCTTTTCTTCGAGCACGGTTCGTAGGTCGGATGATCTGGGCAACTCCGTCTGTCTGGATCTTGTTTGGTGCGTATGTGAGGGCCAATAGGTGCTCCCTTCAGTGTACGACCTCTCAGATCTCGTCCTCTCAGACCTGGAGTGACGAGTTCTGGAAGACCTGGGTTGGGTATTGCCCGTCCTGAGGCTTTTGCTCTCTGCTTGTGAGGGTGTGGTATTCCTACTACGATTTTCCGAGTGGCGAGGGGGCGTCTTGTTTGTACGCCCCTCTCCTGTCGCCACTCCTTTTCCTTTCACCTGGTGCTTTAGAGATTCCATGTCCGCCGCCATTCGTCGTATCAATTCGTCCTACTCCTTGACGCGATCCTCCAAAGCTTGAGGATCAATCCTCCGCCTTTGTCTTTCTGGACTCTGTAAACGAGAGTGACGAAGGCTGTTAGTCCGCCTTCTCCCTCTTGTATCCCTCCTGGGATTCTGTCTTTGTGGCTCTAAATCCCCCATAGGAGGGATAAGAGGTAGACCTTCGCGCCTTGCACCCCCCTCTGGTGTTTGTCCGTCAATGGCGGATTGTGGCAAATCTTCGTTGTGCGCCATTGATTCTAAAGAAGAAAAGCTTGATCAAGAGGTTTTGTTCTTGCCTGAATTCCCACAGACGGCGCCAATTGTACGGGAAAGAAATAAATCTTCTCGTATAATCTTGTTGATCAAGTCTGTGCTCCTCCGTACGACGTCGTTCTACTACCTGAAAATACAAACGTGAGCTAGCCGGCAGGTGTGTGCCGGAAACCTCTCCGATGCCTAAGTCAGTAAATTAGACAAATAGACAAAAGCTCTGTGTATTCGGGAATTAAAGTTGAGTTACCTCTCCATAGGTGATATTTGTGAGCTTTTATAGGTTTCGTGTGGCATAATCCAAGTAGCACTCTTACTCCTCCATGTAGAGTCCTCCTAGGATTCATTCTCCTGAAAGATAATGCTTATCCTTCCACACCCCCCTCACTGCTTAAACCAAGTGAGATGGTTTTCTGCATGGCCGGACTACCATACAACCGAAGTAAGTATGGCCACGCCGAGCCACAGAGTAGACCGAACTATCTTTAGTTCGGTTCTTCCTTCAATGCCCTTACCTTAGTTCCTTTCGCACAAACCGTGGTAAGTCTAAACCGAGCTAACTTTTAGCAAGGTTTTAGACCGAGCTAACCATACTGCGCCATAACCGGTATAAGTTCTAGTATGGTGACCGAGCTAACCTCTTTGGGACCGGAGTAACTTTATGCCTCTTTAATACCGAAATAACTTTATGGTCTTTTTATTCAGCCCTTCGCACTGAGGCCTACAACGGCCCAGCTCGGCCCAATTTGCATATAAATTACCCTCAAATGAATAAATATATTTCAATTGTGTAATATTTTTCAAAGCCATAGATTCAGTTTATCTCTTTTTTTATTCTTTGAGATGCTCAAAATTTAATAAATGGGGTTTCCACTTTTTCAGGCATAATTAAAGATTTGTATCAGCTTGTGATTCTTTCTTAGCATTGCATTGCTTTTCAAGTATATATATATATCATTCTACTTGGTAGCTGCTAATATATATATCTAATCTACATGGATCTACTTGGTAGCTGTTTTTCTTAGCATTGCATTACCAAGTCTGCTAGCAAGTGTCCTGACTATTGCTGCTGATACAAGTGGATCTCCAACTAGGCTTCTGGTTTGTTGATCAAATGTCTCTGGTTTTTTGGTTTTTAGAGCAAAGAGTTTCATTTATTATAATTGTAACACCAATATTTTGGTTTAGTTTTAACAAACTGTTTTTTGCTTTCTTGTTTTCAGTATTTTTTTGTTTTTATTGAAGTTTTTTGTTTTTTTGTTATTAGTGAACTTTTTTCATATTTTGATGATTTTTTTTTTTTTAGAACAATATTTTGGTTCAGTTTTCATAAACTGTTTTTTGCTTTCTTGTTTTCAATGTTTTTTTTGTTTTTGTTTTTGGTCATTAGTGATTTTTTTATTTATTTATATTTTAATGATTCGTTTTGACTTTTTAGATGAATCTAATCTACATGGATCTAAAATATATACATGAAGAAATCTATAAGTCAATCAACTGCTCAATTTTTATCATCTAACTCACCAAAACCCAACCCTCTCTTAAATTTCATCATCTGGTTTCCTTGACAGTTAGGTTCAGCAACATCAGGGAAAGGAGACATTGGAAATTATACTGGTATATGCATCATTGTAGCTACTTTGGGAGTTGCAGATGGCCATGTTCAAGGAGGGATGGTTGGAGACCTATCCTTCATGTGCCCTACGTTCATCCAAGTAAGCCTTTCAAAGTGTATTATTTCTTTCAAGTTAATTATATTTAGGAAGACTTATGTGTAGATCTTAATATGTAGACTTATTATCCAATAGGTCATATGATAAGTAAGCCTTTCAAAGTGTATTATTTCTTTCAAGTTTATCATTAAGTTTTTAACACTACATTGTGAACAAGTATAAGTGATGAAACTTATTCAACCAATCTAGTGGTGACAATTCACATGGTACTTCAAATGCGGTGTAAAAGTATGATTATTGTAACATTATTAGCAGGCAAATTACACACATGGTTTACATATTTCAAATTCTATGTTAATCCCTTAATCTCTTTGAGAGTGAATAGATCATTTTTTTTATTCTTAATTTGTGTTAATTTATTAATGGGCATTACTAATTGTATGAAATTGACGTAATGTGAAAAAATAAAAGATAAATTGATGTAACTGAAACTATAGAATCAAATTGGAGTGAACAATCTATAAGGACCACATGTTTAATTTTCCCAACAAGAAAAAATAAGAAGAAAAAAACAGAGAATAGAGAAAAGAGAAAGAGTCATTTTTTAATTTATAGTTCTTATGTGATTGTAATAAGTCAAAAGTTAATACATTACTTGACATGTCATTGTGAGACTTAAATTGTAAGTCTTAATTTTTTTCAATTAGGAAGGGCCTTTAAATATTAATCTTTAAAGGATCTTATATAAACTAAGGTGGGCACAATTATAAATTTTAAGGGTTAAAACAAAAATATTTTGCAAATATATAGGTACTAGTGTAATTATAAAAATCTGAGGGGCACGTGCCCCACCTATTCCCTTCTTCCCTTCGTCTCTGGATGGAAGGGTGTCATTAATACAAAGATTTCAAATGTAAGTGATTAATCGTCACAATTAAAAATGAAACATCCAAGGTGAGATTTTGGTGAAATCGCACAAATGTAAAAGTATAACTACTCAGCTTTTTCTTTTTCTTTTTTTCTTGCAATTCTTAGAATAAATTTGCTTACTACATGAATATTTTTTGTAATGAATTTTGGCAGTCATTCCAAGCTGGTTTGGCTGCATCAGGGGCTCTCACATCGGCATTGAGACTAATGACAAAGCAGCCTTTGAAAGAACTGATAATGGCCTTTGCAAGGGAGCTAGTATGAAATATTTCCCTTTCTTATAAACATCCTTTTTGGAGTTAATTATGTTTTTCATTTTTGTAATTTGACTCAAATTTTATTTTGATCCTTATAGTTTTAAATTGAACAGTTTAATCCTTACACTTCAAAATTAGTTTTAGTTTAGTCACCCACCTCAAAAGTATAAACTTGGGATATATAGAGCAACTAGATTCATATGTTGTATGTACTCAGATTGAACATCAAAAATTTTATTTCATATATATTCGAGTATGCAAAACTAATGATTAATTTGAAAAGATTACTTAATTTCGAGTTTTATATTTTTTTTTTATAATTTTAAATTGGCCAATATTTAGTCAATACTATTGATTAATTTTTTTTTTTTTTTTTTTTTGCAGATGGTTTTTGACGTACAAATGTGGATATGACTTTTTTTAACAACTACGGAAGGGCATTGTTTTTATATCTCCGTCTGTATATATAGTGGTTCATACAAATTAGTTTTTTTGCGTGGTAAATATCTAAAATTTGGCCTGATAGAAATTAGCATTGGACGAGGTACAAATTAGTTTTTGGGACGGTACAGAATAAATTTTTGGTGTGGTATAGATTTCCTTTTGGATATTAAATTTGGTTAATCCTCTATTATGTATGGAATTAAATTATTGGGGGTTGGATTATACTTGGTATTGATGGAATTTGTATTACATTTAGAATTGGACGTTGAATATAAATTTTTTGGATGGTTGGAAGTGAAATGTGTGCACGTTGTTGAATGGTTGATAATATATTCAGTATTGATGGATTATATTGTTTATACAGGGTACAGGTTGCACTAATAATGGATACAGATGGCTCAGAAATTAAAAAAAAAAAATTAATATAGTATTTGGTGACTAAATATGTTGGTAGTCAAAAATATAAGCAAATGTTTTGGTGACGAAAAATTTAGTAGCAAAAAATAACCAAATGGCTTTTTGCGACCAAAGACATAGTAGCTAAAACAAATTAGAATGAGGGAAGTTTAATTGCCGACCAAATATTTTAGTCACTAAAAACATAACATCCTTTGGCGACTAAAGTGTTTGGTCGCTAAATGTACGTATTCTATTAGCGACTAAAATTTTAGTCTCTAATAGTTTAATTTAGTTTTATGTAAGAACTTTCGGCGACTAAAATATTAGTCGCAAAAAGATACCTTTGCCGACTAACCAAAGTTTAGTAGCCAAAAGTTCAATTTCGGCAGCCAATAATTTAGTCACCAAAAGATCACCTTTCTCGACTAACCAAAGTTTAGTAGCCAAATGTTTAACTTTCGGCGACCAAAAATGGTTTAGTCGCCAATACTATCGCTGACAGGGTATAGGCGACTAATTTGGTGGCAAAAAATTTAGTCGTTAATTAGATTCGGCGACCAAAAATGGGACTTTTGGCGACCAATATTTCGGTCGCCAAAACTGTCATTTCCTGTAGTGTAAATAACAATTGGCTTCTGTTTGGTCACTTTATGGCCCTCTATTGTCATGGATATATTGACCTCTGTTCTGTGTGGAGCAAAGTACTGTACGAAAGCTAAGTGCTACACTGTTGTGGGAGCCATCTCTAGAGTTCGTACGAGCCACCTCTTGAATTCGAACCTCTGTTCTGACTGTCACTCATGTGACCTCTGTTCTGTTTTGTTCGGTACCGTGATTATGGTTATTTATTTACATAATCTCAGTTTTATTACTTAAATGATTATTTGTTCAGACAAAATTATCTTAAATATTTTAGTTACATAACTATCTATGGTTATTTTGTGTCCCTTATACTCTTGGCATAATATTTCTCACTCTGCCATGTGCTTATAGCTGTTTACCAATTTTCAGGAAACAATGCAATTCAGAAATGGCTTTTGGAAAGTCTTAGATGCGGGACTGCGGAATAGACACACACAACACTTTTATGATATGTTTATATGTAAATATTGGCCTTTTTGGTCAATAAATTTTGTAATAAAAATAGAAGCTCCAATGATTATTTTGGTACCCTCACTTAAATATTATTTTCGCTCGCGTTTATTAATTTGTTCAAGAATTGGCCGGAGGTAACTTCAGTTATTGGCCATCACGATTCTTAACCCTTGGGTACGGGGAGCGGGTCGTGACATAGAATGTTCCTTAGGAGCAAATATGGTTTAGGTATACTGCTAGCATCATTGTCTACTTGAATCATGTCACGTTTACTAGAAGCAAACTTACTTTTGTTATAGGAGCAAACTTACAAAAGTGTGATGTTTGCAAGGGTTTGGTCTCATAAGCAAAAGACATTTCATCCTCCCTCTTATATACGCAATAGTAGAGAGTGAAGAAGACTCAAACACAAAAGCCAACAATAGAAAGTGGTGAAGAAGAAAAAGAGGAAAGTTGGTATGCAAGTTTCTTTAACAAATATCAATGAAGAAAGGGCATAAGGTCCTTTACCTCTTCTATATCTATTGTTTTTGAAATCCTCAAATCTTGTGAAATGGGAGTATTAGGTAATATCAAATTCACTTCTAATCAAGAGTTGCCATGCCAAAAGAATATTCTAAATTATTCTCAAGGCACACCCAACAAGGATAAGAAAAAGGGCCACTAAAGAATCCACATTGTGATAAGCTAAAAATTTCTATCATAACTCAAGCTAATGAAAGACTGAGTAGGACTTTTGAGGATGACCATAAAATATGTTAATTTGGGTGAAGTAGGATAATAAACAAAATACAAACGAAATTATAAAAAAAAAAAAAAAATCACACAGAATGATGTATCTTATATATTTTAATAAAAATTAAAATGTCAAACAATTTAGTTATGATATAAAATAACATATTTCATTAATTTTGCCTTAATATCATTTTTCTTTAATAATAAAAGCATCAATCTCCTTGTATTGTCTTTCGAGTGTTAGATGACACTTTTGCACTATATTTGGCAAAATTTATGAGAAGAATGATACAAGACATGAGCAAATAATTGACCAAACTGGTGAGAATACATATTAATTATATTTAAAATGATGGGAATACATACATAGATCATCTCAATCTCATAACACAAAATTTAAACTGATGAGAATACACAGAGAACATATAAACAGAGAATACACAGATAATCTGATTGAGATTATATTTAAACTGATGATATATTACCCAATCTCAGATTACATATTAATTATATTTAAACTGAATCTTCGCCACTATATCTAAACTGATTACCCAATCATAGATTACCTATTCAATTTAATCCATTTAAATGTAAACTGATTCATGTGTTGCTAGGCTTAGTGTAAACCCAATCTGTAAACTGAAGATTCAGTTTACAGTTTAACTATAAACCTCATCTTCAGTTTAAATGTAAACTCAATCTCAAAATACATACACAGATCAGATAATCTGTGTATGTAAATTTCATACACAGATTTACATAAATAATGACGAGCAGAATACATGAGAGAGAAAATTTCAATGAAAATAATCAAATACATGAGATTAGATAGACAATCAATGGATTAGGGCTTTGAAACTAATGAGAGAGAAAGAAAAAAGAGGGGAAAGGTATCAAACCCTCAAATCAAATCCATTTACAACATCAAACCCATAAAACTCTAGTAATGAAACCACTTCAAACAAACCGATTTCATAAATTAAGAAAAAATTAACCGGAATGGATAAAATAAAAACCCTAGAGCAAGAGTTCACAGTTGGGGAAATAGAAGAAGGGGTAAAGAGAGAGAGAGAGAGTGAGATCGAGACAAAGAGCGACAGAGCAAGAGAGCAAAAAGGAGCGAACTTGTTAGCGGCGGTAGCTATGGTGATTTGCGACGTACGGGGAATGACGATGCTGAGGATGCGAGGTTGTGAGGTTTGCTGGTGATTTGCGCGGCGTAACGACAGAGCAAGAGATGTTCTGTGGCTGTGTGTATATAAAGAGAGGCAAAATGTGTGAGATAGGCGCGAAAATAAATCTAAAAGATTTAGAGCTTTAGCGACTACATGTTTTATTTGTCGGCAAAAGTTAATATATAAGGACTAAATAATTTTATATAGCGACTAATGTTTTTGTTAGTCATCAAAACTGAATCATTGGCGACCAAACTTGTGTGGTCGCTAAAAGGTTTTGAATATCATCTGCTGCCATTTGGCGACTAAAGATTATTTTGTCGGCAAAGTTATAAGACACCGACTAAAAAACAATTTTAGTAGCCTAAAATATATACTATCGGCGACTAAACGTTTTTTAGTGGCCTATGATGGAATATTTAGTGACAAAAATATTGTTTGGTGGCCAGTAAGCTATATTTCTCGATTAAAAAAATTTAACAGGTATATCATTTGGCGACCAAATAAATTTAGTAGCTAAAACTAATGTTACAATGACAAAAAATTGTTTTTGTCGGCAATTGTTCAATAATTTAGTAGCCAATTGTGCCATTATTAGCAACTAAATTTATGTTAGTCGCCGATAAGCAATTTACAACGACTAAAAAATTTTAGTAGCTAAATCTTGTATTTTTGGCGACTAATAAAATATTTAGTCGCTAATTCCACCACTTTTGGCGACTAAAAATTGTTTAGTCGCCAAAAGTGTCATTTCCTGTAGTGTCCCAAATGGGTCCGTATTTAAAATTAAATTGATTCAACCTATTAATTTCACTTCCTTAAGCCATTGGACCCTTAATTTTAAATTCCAAAATAAATCATTACTAAAATCAAATACAAATCAGACTCCAAAATTCTCATAAATCCCAAATTACATTAGAGTAGCAACCAATTAGAATCCAAATCGCCTTAATCAATTAAACATAAAATCTTATACATGATGTGGTTGGCCTAATCTAAGGTTTATGTTAATTAAACTCGATTAATTCATTACGAATTGAAATTTTGGAAAATTTTACCGCAGGCTCTAAAAATCATACTAAACACAGATGTAAAGTCTGTTTTGGTTTCTAGTGCCTCTAAGGTTATAAATTCTTAGTTCAAAGCCCCAATTACAATAGATTTTTCTACACTCAACAGATATAAATTCCTAATCGCATAAATCACATAATTAAACATACAAATTTATATCAAACACATAACCATATGCATAATTAAGTATATTACGGGTCAGGTTATCACAATAATGCTGTAAATATATACACAATAATCTCCAACAAACACACAACAATCTCCACATTGTGATTAACAAATAATTGAAGAAAAAATCACACAAACAATCTCCATATTCATTTAGAACAATATATAAACTCAATGTTGAATATAGTAGATCGATGATGGAAGAGAATGATGGTGACAGCGGAGGGGGACGGTGGTGGTTGAGGTGAGCGGCGTTGAAGGCAATGAAAGAGGGCGTGTGCCGACTGGAGAAATCATTAGAGGAAGAGAGAGAGAGAGAGAGAGAGAGAGAGAGAGAGAGAGAGAGAGAGAGAGCAACGAACATGGATAAAACGGAAAGGAAAAAAGAGCCCCAGGCCTTATTGGTGCATAAAATCAAACTTTAGGACTAAAACATGAATAGCTCTTGAAAACAAGAATAGCTCTTGAAAGCAGGACCGGTCAGTAAAAAAGCCTTAAAATTGGCCTATTCAGCACATCTAGGCCCAACTCTATAGGAACTTGGTCATTTCAAGGATTGCAAATGGGCTCTAATATATAACATCTATAAAAAAAAGTTCATTTACTCATGTTTCTAAATTGGCAACTAATCTTTTATCAATTAGCATTATAACAAAATAATTAAAGTACAATGTGCCATTCTTTCCATCTCATTTCCTTCCTCGTTAGGTTTTGTTGAAATCAAGCAAGCCTTTCCTCTTTTGAAAAGTTGAATTATTAACATTGCAGATTAGACCACTTATCTTTTGTTTTATTAAAAGGGGTTTTTGCAACGGATGTCTCACTATAGACACCCCATTTTTGACCGCCTTCAAGACTTGGTTGTGCTTGCAGGTACATCCAACCACAAGTTCGATTGCTCGTCGAGTGCTCGACTTTCGCGGTAGAACGTCACAGGTTTGAGCTTTTCCAAACCCTATATCCTTTCTGTCCCATTTTTGGACCATGTGTTGGTCCTTCCAGCATGATTTTCATGGTGCACTGCCGGCCACATTTTGCCACTGCCGGCCTTGAATTTGTCCCTGCCTGCTACTGATGATGTCTGCCGGCCATCAGTGAGGCACTGCCGGCCACAGCTGATGGCCGGCAAAACCCTTTGTCTCAGCAGATTTCACTCCAGATCTTTTGAGCCAGCTGGTTTTCACTCATCTCTCCTCCACACACGTGTATGGAGGGATGAGGCTCTTTTCAAGCTTGTTTAACAAGCTTTGCATTGCCTCTCTTCTATATAAGGAGAGGCTCCTCCTTCATTTCAGAGGTTCAGAAAAATGGGCTGAGAGTTATAGATATAGCTTTGTATCTATATCTCTCTTTGTTCTTGTTTTGTGCTTCAAAAGTGTAGTTTTGTCTTAGTTTAACACACAAACACACACTCAAACACCTTGCTTGTATTGCTGAGGCTTCTTGAAGTTGTTTTTGGTGTTCTTGGGTTGATTTGGGCTTGAAAAGCTTGCTGGAGCTGCAGTTTTAAAGAAGGTCTTCAAGGGTGAGTTTCTATCCCTTAAAACCCCCATTCTTGCTTAAGCTTTTAGCCCTTCTTGCATGCTATTTTAAGCTTATCTTTCTACTGGAAAAAGTTCTATTTTTGTATGCTTAAAAAGTTTGTTTAAGGTCACTTTTTCGTTTAGGATGGTCTACCCCCCTCTTAGGCCTTGTTAGGCCTTGTTTTGAGCCATCCCTTTAGGCTCTTGTTGCAACCTTTGCATGACCTTTCTACCACTGAAATCCAGAGGATTTTCAATGGTGGAAAGGTGGTTTTGGAGTCTTAAATAGGAGAGGGTCATCCCCTCTCCTTGTGTCTTGTTTACTTGTTTCATATGCCTCATGTTTGAGCATGTTTACTAAGCTTGTGTTAGCTTATTCTTAGCATGTATTTGTGGTTATTTTGCTGAGGCTTGCCACTGTTTTTGCTTGTTTTGGTCACTCCGTGCATGGTTTATACACTTGTAGTATAAATCACACAAACTAGCTTTGTATGCTTCATGAAGTAGCATGTCTTTCTAGCCTATGTTGTGTCCATTTTAGCATGTTCTTGGGCTTGTTTTACCATGTCATACCTCTGTTAGGGTTTGGTTTGGTTGGCCTTTGCATGTTCCTTGCACTTGTAGTGCATTTCCATGAATTAGCCTAACATGCATCATGCTTTTAACATGTCATTCTAGCATGTTTTTGGCTTAACTTCATGAAGCTTTTGTCCATTTTTTAACATGCTTTAGCTCTGATTTAGGTTGTTTTGGCCATGCATGCCTCGCTTTGTATAGTTATAGTGTATCCTAGCTTGTTAGCTTTGTGCATCGAGTCCACTAGCATGCATTGCTTGGCCTATTTCAATGATTTGGCATCATTTGTAATGTGATTTCAGTCTATGTTTCATGGCCATGCACTTGTATCTTTCACTCATTCAATGCGTTGGAGGGTTTGCCCCTTTATGCCTTAACATGAATCATTGTGTATGCCTTCATGCCTTAGTTTGTGAGCCATCATTTCAGTGCTTATTTGGGGTTATTTTGCCATGATATAACTCTGATTTTTACTGCTTAAGTCATTCCATGCTTGGTCTTAATAGGTGTAGTGTAATCCACCTTATTTGCCTTGTATGCATCATGCCTTATACCCTCCATGCTAGCTTATTTTGGCTTCCTTCCATACATGTTTTAGTATCATTTTGGCATGTTCTAGGACTATTTTGGGTTGCCTTTGCCATAAGCTCCATGTTTTGCATAGTTGTAGTACAAGTGCTCTTGCTAGCTTCAAGCTTTGGGCACCATAGCATGCTTCATTTGCATAATGTATATGATTTGGCATCATTTATCATGTTATTTCAGAGCATTTAGCATTTCCATGTTCCCACTTCATTCATGCTTTGAACGCCTTTGAGTATTGTGCATTGTTACCTCATTGTGGCCTAGCTTGTATGCTTGCATGCCTTGGTCTTTGAGCCCCTATCTCAGCATGTTTAGGTCTTTGTTTTGACCTACTTGAGCTCTGTCCATGATTGGTTCATGCATATGTGCCATGTATTGCATGCCTCCTTTGTAATCCTCTTTGCTAGCTTTAATGCTTAAGGATCATTGCATGCTTTACTTGTGTTGATTAAATGATTTGGCATCATTTCTTACCTCATTTCAGTGCACTTAGTGTTGCTACACTTCCACTTCTGTCACTCTTTGAGCACTCTCGAGAGTTGTGCTCTTAGGCCTCTTTGATAGGCCATTGCATTGTGCATGCTTGTATGTGCTTCATGTGCCTTAATTTTTATCACCAATGGCCACTGATTTGGGCATGACTGAGGTCTATCCATTTTGGTTTAAGTCCATTAAACATTACGCATGCCATGTAGTTCATTGCATTGAGTATGCCATATTGTTCATTGCATGTAGTATGCCATCCTACATTGCATTGTGTATGCCACGTGGTTATTTGCATTATGTATGCCAAGTTATTTTGCCTTGCATTGAGTATGCATGTCCCTAACATTGCTAATTTGTCCTTGTAGCATTGCATTGTGCATGCATGCATTAGCATTGTTCGCATATCATTAGCTTTGTTAAGTTAATCATATCACATAGCATTGAGTATGCCATGTAGTTGCATGTTTGCATGCTTAAGTCATATTGCATCTTTGCCATGCTTGTGTTGCATTGTTGTTTGGATTAAGTATTAATCTGAGCACGAGAAACGAGGGACGTTTCATACTTCAAGTGATGAAACGTGCCTCAATTCTCGGTCGCCGACGCTCTTGATGACGCATGATAGAGTTTTAGGCTTTATATGTTTATTTGTGCATTCATTTTACATTGAACTTGCACAAGTTGGATCTTTGGCCATCATGCATCGGGATGCGTGATTGATGGTCTTGGATCCGACTATGCCTCTCCCTTAATGTTTTGAGGTGATATGGAGTGGTATAATGCGTACATACCCTTGGGAGACCCTCTATTTTCTTTATTTTGTGCTCTGCTGCAGCTTGGTGTCACAACACACCAGTGGCTAGCACCCTCTTGTTATTGGCCGATAGTCCTTCATTCTTGGCCGGCAGTACCTGCTCTTGGCTGGCAGAGGGGTTGGCAGAAGCTCCTCATGGCCGGCAGGCCACTGGTGCACTCCTCAGCACTGTTTTGGTAAGATCTAGCAGCTAGTTCTCAAGGACACTCTGCAGACAGAGCCTCAAAAGAGCAACCGAAGAGCTTTTCGGGGCGGCAATAGAACATGCATCCTCTTCTTCTTCGAACAAAGCTGGAGCAGCTTAGTTTTATGCTTACTTGTTAGTTAGCATTGAATTTGTAATTAATTAATTAATTTGTTGATTAGTTAAATGTTGTAATAATTAGTAAGTAGATTGCTTATTATTCAATTTGGTTTGTAATAATTAGTCTAATTAGAATATTAGATTAGTTGATTAGCTTAGCGTATTTATTCAGACCCTCCGTCGAGAGGGCGAATTGTTGTAATAAGCGTGCGTGTGTGCGATGCATGTCTTTCAACCCCTATTTCTTTCTCCTTTTTACTTACCTGCTTTCGATGGTTAGTTCTAGGTCATATTTTGATTAGCATCCTTATGCTATGCATGTTTGCATCATTCATTTGTCTTGCATGCACCGGGCTCGGCGCATCATACTAACTGCATTGTATTCCAATACCAAGTTGAATACATGTATCAATTGTTGCATTTCATATGCCATCTTAGAATAGCCGAGCCTATTTTAGATGCATCTTTGCCTGTGTTGCATTAGCCATCTTAGCATGAACTAGGATCATGCATTGGTTTCTAACTAGTTCTCTGTTTTGGCTCGGAGTACACTGTGAGTGTTTATGCTTCAGCATACTGCATGTGTGTTATTGATTGCCATGATAGCATGCTTGCCATGAGGCTAACTGCTTATGTGATATAAACTGCCTGAATGCCTGTGGGTGAAGGTTGGATTACTTGAATTGGAACAATTCATCAAATCCCTGTTTTAGCTTACTTGCGAATAGCGAACTTTAAACCATTTTCAAACAAACAAATGTGCAATGCTTTGTTTCAACTTAGGCGATCTAGTCTATACTTGTGTGTTGTACGTATCATATAGTAATCCTAGGTTAATAACCGGAATAAGAACACATGTGTTTTCAAAAACAAGATATCATGTTAGTAAAGGCCGATCTTTGATAGGGCGAGCGGGGGTGCTCATTGCATGACCTTCCCCTCTCATACCCAAGTTCCCGAGCCGAGGCAACTTTGGTGATGACGGACACATGGCCTTAGGCACGAGTCAGGGTTTCTTAAATTTCCCCCAAAACAAAATATTTAGGTAGCGACTCTGTATTTGGCAAAGCAGTCTATGTTTGGCACTTCTTTATAAAAATCAGTTTTCCAAAACGATTTGCCGGATTTGGACTCTTTGGTGATTTATCGGTCTTGCATTGCACTTTGCGAGATCAGATTCAGAACCGTGACATTGAGTCCAAACTGTAGTAAGCCCAAATGAACAGAACGGGATTTCGCGCCGATTTTTCGCGCGCGGAGCCTGGGACGTTCGGGCACGTCTACACTCACCAAGTGGTAATATGAGAGCTATTATGGATTAGATGTTTAGGGCCTTCTTTATTTTGACTTCCAAGTCTAGTAACTCTTAGTTTACTTGTAAAGTTTACGAACTTGCAAAAATAATTCATCCTCTTAATTTTGCCCTCCCAATTCCACCCCCAATGATGTGGAATTAGGGGAGCTAAAGGTCAGAGACAGAGGAGTGTGAGACCACTTTACATGAGTCTTAGCTACATCATTGGAGGTAAAATTAGGGGGTCTAAATTAGGAGATGTAGTGACATTGTTCCTTCTAATTCATCACAAAGTAAAAAGTCAACACTTTGACCAATAATATTGTTATTCAAGCGAAATTGATCTATAATTTATTATTAATGAAGTACACGACATATATATAGACAAGATTTGACAAATTTTGAAGAAAAAATACAATATCCAACTGAAAGAAATCATTTATGAACCTAAGTCAGACTCACTGCCTCCTTAAATGATAATTGTTTGGCCGTATTCCGTACAAAATAACTTAAATGATGGTTGTTTGGCATATTCTGTACAATATGTAAACTGACAAGATCCGACAAATTTTGTAGAAAAAGAGAATATTCAATCAAAAGTGCATTTTAAATGAAATCATTTATGAACTTATGTCAAACAGTTAACGTCTCCCTAAATGATTGTTTTTTGGCAATATTTTGTTCAAAATAACTTAAATGATAGTTATTACCGTATTCTATACAATGTATTAACCGACAATATTTGATAAAATTAGGAAATAAAAAAACATAATAGTCAACCAAAAGAAAACACAATATTTGTAATAATATCGAAATTTAAATGAAATCATTTATGAACCTAAGTTAGACAAGCAATGCTTCTCTAAATGACAATTGTTTGGTTGTACTTTGTACAACATGTAAACTAACAAGATCTAACAAACCTTGGAGGGAAAACATAATATTAAACCAAAAGAAAGCACAATATTTGTAGAATGTTGCTAAATGCCCTTGCATTCCTTTTTTGAACCCCCTTTCCTTTCATTTATTTTCATTACAATTTTACCCTAATATTAAATTCTTAATTTAACCTTGTCCATATCCTTCCAAACCCAAGCTTTAACCCTAACCCTAATCCTACTTTGACCCCACCCCATTATCTCTAGTTAGCATCTTCCTCATTCGTCTCATTTCCAAGGATCCTCCTACCTTCACCATGCCTCTCTTTGCCATCTAACCCCAGTTCCGTTATTCGTCGATCTCCCAGTCTCTCTCTCCCTCATTATTAGTCTCTATTGATTGATCATTGCTCGTTATTGATTTCTTATTGCTCGCCATTAGTTTGGCATTGCTTGCCGTCAATCTTGCATTTTTCTTTATCTCACGTCACTTGTCATCGATCTTACATTGCTTGTATAGTAGAGAGTTACAGAAGGTGGGATTCGCAAGGGTTGGTGGCTGGAGAGGATGGGGGAAGGAGGTTGTACAAGGTGGAATAGAGTTGCTGTAATGGCTAGACGAGAAGTTAGGTGACGTGGGTGGACAGGAGAATTGTTAGGGAAGGTAGAGAAGTGTTAGAGGGGTCACTGGAGATGGTAGTGGCAAAGGCAGTCGGAGGTGGATGTGATGGTGGTAGAGGTGAAGATTGCCGAAATAAAGGTGTTGTCGGAGGAAAGAGGTGTTGGAAATGGTTATAAATTCTGCGTAAAACCAGAATTTTATCCTAAGTTTGGTCAATTTTTTAGGTGGGCCCCGTGCGTCGATTTTCACGGGTCAAAGTGGTAACGCGTTCTATGCCGCGTTGTGATTCACGTGGTATATTTGGTTGCTCAAAACCATTACTGAGTGAATGGGAAATTGAAGCCAAAGTGTGCTCCATGGAAATGGAGTTTTGGTGGAAAATCTTTAAAGGTTTGAATAAGGCTTGTCCCACATTGATTTGGTAGGAAGTTTTGAATGGGTTTGGGCACGGCTTGGGCGCGGGTGCGTGGTGTGAGGTTGGGCTTGTTCGGCCAAATACTAATCTTTTTTGGGCCAAAAATATTTGAATTTAATTTTATTTTTTATAAAATAAAATCCAGAATTCAAATAAAACCGGAAATAAACTGGTTAGGTTTTTCTGTACATCCAGGGCCTTTCCCGAAATAAACCAGTCTGGTATTATTGCACACCCAAACAGGGCCCTTCCCGTTTTTGTTATGTGTTTAAAATATAACTCAACAGATTCAAATCTGTTTGAATTCAAAACCAACAGGTTTCATACCTCTTCAATTCAAAACCAAGAGCCACCTTTACATCTATAAATAGGACAACTCTCATTTGGATTTTGTAACTCTAATTTTCGTCCTTCATAATTCTGAAAACATTCTCTTCATGTTGCTGCATTATTTTCTTGTCAGAGAGAGTATAAACACTTAGTGTGTTCGTTAGGCAAACAATTTGTAGTGCTGCTATTGTTTGTAGTAGATCATTTTATCCTGGGAGATAGACGTCCAAATTCTGAAAGCACCGTGGAGAGGACGAATCTGTCTTAAGGACACAGTGTTAAACACTGGACTTGATCAGAATTATTATTCGAACAATTAATCAATTTGATTTTTGTAATCAAACAAATTCTCTCATTTCTTTTATTTCTTTTTATTCTGGTTGTTGTTTAGTACACAACAGAATTTAAATTAATTAAATACAGTGAAGATTGTCCTACAAGAGGATTACTAGAGGAAATTAAGTAGTTAAGGTGAGGGTACAAAAATAAGGGCATTTTTGGAATTATGATGGGGTTTAAAGAAAAAGGTGTGGGGATCAATTTGACGGGTGGTTGGTCTTAAGTCAAATGATGGGAATTATTAATAACTCTCTATTTGCAATAATAGTGTTTTTTAAATGAAACATATTATGAACCTAAGGACCAAATTGCATAAGTATAGAGAGGAATAACTAAAAGTTAAACTGGAACAACACTTCCAAATAACTAAAAACCCGTGCGTGGCAGGGTAAGGAAAAATTGTCATCTCTAACTCGAGATCAATCTCTAGGTCCCTTTGCATTGGAGTCAAACTCACAACAAGAACTATAAATGAGTCAGGTAAAAGATTATTTAAGTTTGACAAATGCTAACAAGTGTCGCCTAAGCATTGTTTAATGTTGAGAAATGTGTAAAAAGATGTGTAAAAAGTTTTTTAAAATATGTAAAAATATTTTTAAAATGTATTGATTTTAATAAAAATGTATTAAAATTAGTGAAAAGTGTATTGTGTTTTACAAATTATTTGTCTTTTACTTGTGTCCCAGAGACACTTGTTGGCAAGATCCTTTAAGTTTAACTTAAAAACTTAATAAACTGGAAAATATGTTTAAATTTGCTTTATTGATATAAATTTGATTTTTTTTTTTAAGGGGGGGCTTACTTGTGTCTTTTTAGTTTTGACAATATTTATACACATTTTATTTTAAATGACATTATACTTATTATAATGGAATTTAGTACATTAACCAAATGCATTACTCCTCTAGAGTACCTAGAAGGGTTTGACTTCTTTTAAATTGTTATTTTAATTTGAGAAAACGTTGGGTTTGGTAAGCTCATTTTGAAATCGATTCCGATGATCCGAATTGTTCACTTTTTTTTTTTTTTTTTCGTTGAGCAAAATATTCATGTAAAAAAAATCAAGATGATTGGATATTGATAATTATATATTTGAATCATGTTTATTTTTAAATAAATACACGACAAATATAATTTAAGAATAATCATTCATTTTTTATAATATAAATTTGATTCAAACATATAGTTACTAATATCCGATCATTTTATTTTTTGTGTGAATATTCTACTCAATGAGCCGTAAAATATGAATGATTTGGATTATTAAAATGGAACATGTGGTGGACTCTATAGGTCTCTCAAGTTTTCTCATGTTAAAATATGAATATGAGAGAAAACTAATCCTATTTAGAAAGTTGATGAGTACACCCCTTGTATTAGTTAATACCAAAAACTAGGGGTGTTCGTGGTTCGATTGCAGCTGGAGAACCTCCAATCCGTCATCTGTCCGCCGGATTGATGGATTGAAAAAAAATCAATCCGCATCCGTCTGCTGGATTAACGGATGTGGATTGACGGATAGATGCGAATTGGTTTGGCAATTTAAACTTTTACAAATTTTGAGCATAATACAACAACTTGTTAACATTTTTTTTGGATAACAATCCAACTCAACATAACAATAAGATTATCAGTAAATTGTCAAATACCAATAATAAATACATATAAGAAAACCATGCATTATCAAAACTATTTCATTGCTTTTCTTTATTCAAAAACTTTTTAATTTGATTTTTTTTTTTAAATGACAAAATTAAGTCTTATATTTTCCACACAAAAATACCAAATGTCAACACTTGTCATTTGATAAAAGGATTTTCAAATTGAAAACACAACAGAATATCTAAATTCTTTTTCAATTGAAAATACAAATAGAATATCTAAACAAATTGAAAACACAAAATCTTACAAATTACTAAGGGTGCTTGCGGTTTGGCAGTTCGGTTACGGCCTAAGGAATCTCAAATCCACCATCCGTCCAAAACTAGGCAGATTGAGATAAATCAATCCACAACCGTCCATTCATCATTAAGCATCTATTCAAAATGCAGCGAATCGGTTCAGTTCGGTTCGGTCAGTTTGGGACAATTGACATATCCGCTACTCACCCCTACTAAAAAATTTAATAATCAATAAACATATATATCAAATGTAGTTACATTTTTCTAAATTTTAAATTAAGTAGATAACGATGACATTTAAATAAAAAATTTATCATAATGATTAAGTAAAGAATGATGTCGTATAAATTTATATACATAATTTTCATATATCTTTGATAATTTTCATTTTAAGTCAAAATAATTAATATTACAATTTATAATTTCAAAAATACAATTGTTCAAAAGAATGTTCATGGTCGACGGCCTGCTCAATTAATCTCAAATCCCCGATCATTGTCGGCCGCTAAACCAATCCGTCACCCATGAAATTGCCGCGAACTGATAAGTAATAAACCCTAATTCTTTATCGATAATTACATCAATGACCTTTAACAAACTCATTAAACAACTTGTAGACTTTTGAAAAATCCACATTAAATGTCATTAAATAACATAATCTGTAATTCTAAAGTTACTTCCACCTAAGATTATGAAAATCTCCACACAGATTACAAAAATAGGGGAAACCTCTCCGGCAACACCATCGGCAAATGAGGGTAAAATGGTAATTTTAAATCAGTCTATTTCAACAAACTTTGTCAAAGGGGAAGTAATTTTTGAAAAAAACTTTATAGGATAGGTATCATGTCGCATTACCTTTTATTAGTTCCAAACGTATATTTTTTTTATTACTTCTTAAATACTTAACATAAATTTAATAGACCTTATTGTTAAATTCAATCACAATAATAAAAAATACTACATGACATATATACTATGAATACCCAAAAATTATTCAATTATAGAAAACCAAAAAAATCCAAAGCCCACCTGTATATCACTACAAGAAAAGCATCTTTGGCGACTAAAAAGCACCTTTGTCACTGAAAGTATGTTTTTTTGCGGACTAGAAAAGCATTAGAAAAGGTAGCCAAATAAAATTTTTAGCGACTAAAAAAATTTAGTAGCCAAAAGTATAGGTTTTGGTGACAAAATCTGTTTGGTCGCCGATATACGGCTTTTACCGGCTAAAAAAATTTTAGTAGCCTGAAAAGTGAGGCTTTTTTGCGACTAAAAATAATTTAGTAGCCAAACGTGAGCCATTGGGTGACTAAAAAGATGTTTGGTAGCCAAAAGTGAGGCTTTTTGGTGACAAAAAAGAAGTTTAGTCGCCAAAAGTGATAATTTTAGCACGGAAATTAAATTTTTTAACAACTAAAAAATAATTAGTAGCCAAAAGTATAGAATTGGCGACTAAAAAGAAATTTAGTCCCCAAAAGTGGTCTCTTTTTTTTTCTAGTAAATAATTTATTTTTACATAAATTATGTTCAATAAAAAATAATTATCTTTATATATATACTTTTATATTAATACGGATCTATGTACTATATAAATAATATATGTTGCATATATAATCATGTGGTGTTATAGAGGTGTAGTGGAAAGAGTATGTTGTGTAAGGTTTATGGTGTGGGAGGTTGATGGTTTGAATCTCCACAAAAGCAGATGGAAAGCTAGTGAGTGTAATTTTTTTTTTTTTTCACGAATGAGCTTTTGGCGACTAAAAGGTTTGGTCGCTGATTCCCTGACTAAAACATTGGTCGGTAAATGTATAATTTAAAAAAATATAATTGACTATTGGCGACTAAAACATTAGTCGGTAAATGTATAATTTAAAAAATATAATTGACTATTGGCGACCAATATACCAGTAGCACAATCTCCAGGTCAAATCCAGGCCCCAACTTATGGGAACTTGATAACTATTCTTAGCATTGATGGAGATGGCATTCGAGGAATCATTCCTGCCACTATCCTCACTTACGTTGAATCCCAGCTTCAGGTATTAACTCTTTTTTAAAAAAAAAAAATTTAAAGGTTGTGTACATATGGTATGAACTATGAGAGTTGCAATGTTACATTATATATATATATATATATTAGCAGTGGGCGCACACACAATGTGTGTGCAAATATATATAATTGAAATGTATGTTCATTCGTGGTATGATCCATATATCCCCACTAACGTTCAAATATATTGCACAAATTTAAATTTTAGACAATTTTTAAAATATTTTTCTTTGCGTGCATAGCATGGTTGATAGGAGAGAATAATGATTGAATGAAAAAATTTAGAGGAATTTACATGTCAGTGTATATTTAAAAAAATATTTACAAATTAATGATAAAATTTATAATTATTAAAGTATGAAGTGATAAACTTTATCAGCGATTAGTAATTAATTTTTACAGAATTCACTGAGTAATAGTTTTCCAAAAATACATTTTCTAGCATGCAAATTTAATCAGTTCAATACTAAATCAGTGGATTCGCATCAGTATATTTATCGGCAATCCAAAGTGACTTAATATACTAATATTTTTTTTTGTTTATTGATTTCATGATTTTACTAGGTAGATTTTGTGCAAGTTAATTTTCTATTCAAGTGTTTTAGTATCTAAATCCCCACTAGTATGTACCTATAATAATTATTGTGTTAATGTACTAAAAAGGAAAAATGATGGTGAAATTTATTGTGATAAATACTATTTTTCTTTTTTAAGATGTTAGTGGTGGTTATAATCTTTCATGTGCTAATAACTCCAAAATGGCAGTTAATTAGGGCTTTTAATTTTATTTTTTTGATTTTTTCTTTCTAAAATTGCTTTCCCGCCACTTGTCCATTCGAAACGAACCAACCCAGACACGTAATTTTTCTTCTCATCAATTTTTTTCTTTTTCTTTTTTTAAATTTTTTTCCTTTTAGGGTTCTAAAAAGTGTTGTGATTGTTTCCAAAAACCTTGAATTTTTGAAAATTTGGGATGGGTTCGGTGGATTTGATGGTGATGAAGCAAAGCACGGTGAGTAATGGAGTGGGCTTGGATTTGGAAAGGCCAGTGAATACAGGTAAGATTTTGATGTTGTTGATTAAGGCATTTATTGATTGTGTATGCATTTTCTCTCACTACATCTAACAACACATATACAGACAGATTCTGTTTTAGAGAGATTGAAAATGTGTGTGTATGTGTCTGTCTTAGAGAGAGAGAGTGTGTGTGTGTGTGTGTTTTTTTTTTATCAGCAAAAAGAAACTTTATTGATGAAGAAAGCAATATACATGCGAAAAACTTACATCAATAAAGAAATGAAGAGCAAATAGCATCATAACTAACCTTACCAATCCCAACTAGGTTGGCACCGACAAGGTAGCACAATCCTTTGCTAGCACTTAACCCATGATTGGTGAGGAACCAATCAAAAGAGCCAAAAAGAGATAAAGGAAAAGAAAACAACAGAGAAACTACACCTAGTGCAACCCAAATGTGGTACTAAACTTCACCTAGATTCATTCCATTCCTCACAGCAGCAGCCAGGAGATGTCAGTCAGGCTAATGCAAGACTAGTGCAAGCTAGATCACAACAGCTCACCCTCAGTTCACAACATCCAAATATAGCAACTCATTCTTTACCCCATAGATCAGCAGCAAACCTTAGAGCAGCCAGGAGGTGTCATTCAGAGCAGACAACACCTCAACTAGAACATAGCAAAAACAACTTACTGCCAGCAACCTGTAGGCCGAACAGCTCCATCCACATATCACACCAGCATACATATTACCAAACAGAACACCACAACTGCAGACCAGATTCCATCAAACATATCCCAACAAAACATAGATCAGCAAACATATCCCAACACAGATTCCAGCAGTAACATAGCAACTTACCCCCAGTAGGCCATACAGCTCCATTATCTGCAAAACACAGCAGCCATCCACCCAGACCAGAAGCAACAACATCATAGTAATGTCTGCTCACACAGATCATCCTAAAAGAAGTCTTCAACCTGAAGGAAGTCTCCAATAGTAGGCAGCCATAGAAATCAGTCCATGACCAGAAAAAGCCCAGCAGCACATTAGACTACACCTCTGCACTCAGCACCAAAATCTGAGCAAAACCATGCTAAACCAGCACAAAAGTTGAGAGCAACACTGCAGATATTCACTTCAGCACTTCATATCAGCAGAACTGTAGAACAAGCCACAAATTCTTCAGGACAGACCAACAAAACTACAGATTAGATGCAGAGCTACCACAATAGCAAACACACTTCAGAACTTCAACACACAGATGCAGAGCTACACACTTCAGTAAACACACTTCAGTATACTTACTGCAGATAATCAACAACACACAGCAACATTCATATGTCTACCACAGACTCACCCAAGCACATTCTAATTTACCTCACTAATTTGCCAGCAAGACAGCAACACAGAGTTCAACACAAAAATACAGAACATCACCTAGATACAGAACATCACCCATAATTGACCCAATCCAAACATCACAGTAAGGAGAAAAAAACCAAACAACCAGAGCACACCAGCAGTCAAAAAGTCACCAGAGCACACCAACATCACCCTGTTGAGCTGCAAAAAGTCACCAAAATTCCATTTTTATATTGCCTTCCATCTCTTTAAGCCACCAATGCAATCTGCTGCAGAAACTTCTAATCCAAGCACCTTCTAATCTGTTGCAAATTATGCACCAGATCATGGACAGTGTAGTTCAAAGTTGGGACATAGGACTTAACCCACAAGGCAATTCGTACCTTAATGGTTTCACACAAAGCTACAAAATTAGGCTCCACCCCATTGAACATAGAGTCATTCCTTTGTTTCCATATGGACCAGAAAATAGCATATGGTATTACACTCAACAGCTTCTTTTCAAGTTGTTGGGTATACCTCTTTATTGGAGTGTGGGACCCAATTGGTTTTGGAAAAAGAGTTTAATTTGATTTGATTTAGGTATAATATATTTTTATATATTATATTTGTGGAGGCCCAATCCAAGTTGGAAACAATTAGGGTTTGATTACAAAACCCTAGATTTACAATACATAATCATTGATGTTATTTTTTCCCAAGAAAAAAAAAATGGGCGGCTGCTATAGACACAAACTTTGATTTTTGGTGACTTTGGTTTTGGTGTATGAGCAGCAGGTTTACATCATATTTGGTGGAATCAAATTGGTTCAATTTTGGTTTTTGAAGCTTGGTTTTTGGGGCATCTTCGGTTGGTGTTTGATTCGTTATTTTGGGTCTTCTTCAACTCTGGTTCTGAAGATTTTGGTTCATCTATTTGGTGAGGTCTTTCCTCTTGTTTATTTGTGATTATTTGGAATTCACCTAAGGGTGGTTTTGTGAGACCATTAGTGTCTCGTTTGTAATCGTTTGGAACCTATTTGGTTGATAGTGGAATCGGATTTCGATCCCGTGGACGTACCTCACATTGAGGGAACCACGTAAGAATTCTTGTGTTGCCTTTGATTTAATTTTTCCGCATTAGTTTTTATTCCCATTGATTGATTTACTTGTGGGGAATCATCGATTTTCCCTAACAACTGGTATCAGAGCTTATGGTTTATTTGGGTCTATTTATTTGTGTAAATCAATGGAGGGGAATGTGGGTCGTATGTCTAGCTTTAATGGAAGCAATTGGGTAACTTGGAAAACTAAAATGGAGGACCTATTATTTTGTAAAGACTTGTATGGACCCATTGAGGGTGATAGTGGCAAACCTACTGATATGAAAGATGATGAGTGGAAGAGACTTAATCGAAAAGCCGTTGGTGTTATCCGTCAATGGATTGATGACAGTGTGTTTCATCATGTTGCTACTGAAACTTCAGCACATGATTTATGGAAAAAATTAGAGAGTCTGTATGATAGAAAATCAGCGGGTTCCTCTCATTCGGAAGCATTTGTTGTGAGAGGCCGAAGCAAAACAAGGGGGAGGAGTAAGACTCCTCATGGTCGTGATCAAAGCTGTGACAAATCAAAAGATGGTTCTTTTTCAAAGAAAGACGTTGAGTGCTACTATTGTCATGAGAAAGGGCACATGAAGCGGGAATGCCGAAAGCTCAAGAATAAGGAGAAAAGGCGTGACAAAAGTGTGGATAAGAAGCAAGAAAACACAACAGCAGTTACTACCGATGATCTCATGGTCGTTTGTGAAGATGATTGTATCAATTTTGTGGGCCAAGAGAGTCATTGGGTGATTGATTCTGGTGCTTCTTTTCATGTGACTTCTCGAGTTGATTTCTTCACTACCTACACTGCAGGAGATTATGGTTCTGTTCGAATGGGTAATGAAGGTTTGTCCAAGATTATCGGCATGGGTGATGTTTGTTTGGAAACAAATTTGGGCTGCAAATTGTTGCTTAAAGATGTGAGGCATGTTCCCGACATTCGCCTCAATTTGATCTCTACTGGGAAGCTAGATGATGAAGGCTTCAACAACAAATTTGGTGATGGAATATGGAAGCTCACAAGGGTTCTTTGGTGGTGGCTAAGTGCAAGAAGACTCATACACTTTATTCGATGCAAGGAAAAATTTGTAAAGGTGTTGTCAATGCACTTGAAGATGATACTTCTACCGAATTGTGGCACAAGCGGCTTGGCCATATGAGTGAAAAGGGGCTGCAAGTTTTGTTCAAGAAAGAGCTTCTACCCGGTTTGAAAGGTACACATCTTAAAACTTGTGTTCATTGTTTGGCGGGTAAACAACATAGAGTTTCTTTTCATAAAAATGTTGCTTCTAGAAAAGAAAATGTTTTGGAGTTGATTCATTCGGATGTTTGTCGTCCTTTAAAAGTTAGAACACATAGTGGTGCACTTTATTTTGTTACTTTCATTGATGATTATTCAAGGAAAGTTTGGGCTTATCTACTAAAAACTAAAGATCAAGTTCTAGAAGTATTTAAGCATTTTCAGGCCATGGTTGAAAGAGAAACAGGGCAGAAATTGAAGTGCATCCGAACAGACAATGGTGGTGAATACATTGGGCCATTTGATGAGTATTGTCGCAGCCAAGGTATTCGGCACCAAAAGACAGTTAAGAAGACTCCTCAACAAAATGGCGTTGCCGAGAGGATGAATCGCACCATTGTAGAAAGAACAAGGTGTTTGCTTTCACAAGCTAAATTGCCAAGATCCTTTTGGGGTGAGGCAATGAGTACAGCGGTTGACGTGATCAATTTGTCTCCTTGCTATCCTTTGAATGGTGATGTTCCTGAAAGAGTTTGGACTGGAAAAGATGTGTCTTATGAGCACTTGAGAGTGTTTGGTTGCCGAGCTTTTGTTCACATTCCAAAGGATGAGAGGTCCAAGCTTGATAGTAAGTCAAGACAATGTATTTTTCTTGGCTACAGGCGTGATGAATTCGGGTATAGGTTATGGGATCCGGTCGACAAGAAAGTCATTCGAAGCCGTGATGTTGTGTTTCTTGAAGACCAAACAATTGAAGACTTTGGTAAAGGTGATCAACCGGAGCCAAAAACTAGTGATCTCATTGATATGGATCCATCTCCTTCATCTTCAGTTGATGATGAAAATGGGGGAGATGTGCAGCCACCTATTGAAGATGTGGAGGATGATGCTAATCCTAATGAAGTTGAGCCAGAAATTGAGGAAGAGCATCCAACTCAAGTACCGTCATCACAACTTGAGTTGAGGAAATCTACAAGGGACCGACAACCTTCAAGAAAGTATCCTCCTAATGAATTTGTGTTGATTTCTGATCAAGGGGAGCCGGAGAGCTACCAAGAAGCAATTGAGCATGCAAAGAAAAGTGATTGGAAAAAGGCCATGGAAGAGGAGATGAATTCCTTGCTTAAAAACCAGACTTATGATTTAGTGAAGTTGCCTAAAGGGAGGAAAATTCTGAAAAATAAGTGGGTTTTCAAATTGAAGAATGATGGCAAGAATCTGAGGTACAAGGCACGTCTTGTTGTAAAAGGCTTTGGGCAAAAGAAAGGTATTGACTTTGACGAGATTTTCTCACCGGTTGTAAAGATGTCTTCTATTCGGGTTGTACTTGGCATGGCTGCAAGTATGAACCTTGAAGTTGAGCAACTTGATGTGAAGACCGCATTTCTTCATGGTGATCTTGAAGAAGAAATTTACATGGAGCAACCGGAATGTTTTGTAGAAAAAAGTGAAAGAGAAATTTGTTTGCAAATTGAAGAAAAGTTTGTATGGTCTCAAGCAAGCTTCGCGGCAATGGTACAAAAAATTTGACTCTTTCATGATGAATAATGGTTTTTCTAAAACCACTTCGGACCATTGTGTGTTTGTGAAAAATTTTCCGGATGGTAAATTTATTATTCTTTTGCTTTATGTTGATGACATGTTAATTGTGGGTCAAGATTCTACCATGATTAACAAGTTGAAGGTAGAGTTGAGTAAATCTTTTGCTATGAAAGATTTGGGACCGGTAAAGCAAATACTTGGTATGAAAATTGTTCGTGATCGCAAAAAGGGGCTGATTTGGTTGTCTCAAGAGAGCTACATTGAGAAAGTTCTTGAGAGGTTCAACATGGATAAAGCAAAGACAGTTGGTTGTCCACTTGCGGGTCATTTCAAACTTAGTTCGAATCAATGTCCTACAAGTGAGAAAGACAAAGAAGAGATGTTGAAAGTTCCTTATGCTTCAACAGTTGGTTCTTTGATGTACGCCATGGTTTGTACAAGGCCGGATATTGCTCACGCCGTTGGTGTGGTGAGTCGGTTTCTCTCTAATCCGGGTAAAGAACATTAGGCAGCGGTAAAATGGATTCTAAGATATCTTCGAGGGACTTCGAAGGTGTGTTTGTGTTTTGGGGATGGTAAGCCGATGCTTGATGGGTTCACAGATTCTGACATGGCTGGTGATGTTGATTCTAGGAAATCTACTTCGGGGTATTTGATGACTTTTGCAGGGGAGCTGTGGCATGGCAATCTAAATTACAAAAATGTGTGCTCTCTCTCAACTACCGAAGCTGAATTTATTGCCATTACAGAAGCTTGCAAAGAAGAGTTATGGTTGAAGAAATTTTTGCAAGAGTTGGGTTTGAAGCAAGAAAAGTATGTGCTTTATTGTGATAGTCAAAGTGCTATTCACTTGAGTAAAAATTCTACTTTTCATTCGAGATCGAAACACATTGATGTGAGATACCATTGGATTCGTGATGTGTTAGATTCGAAATTGTTGCAACTCGAAAAGGTTCACACAGATGATAATATTTCAGATATGCTGACTAAGACTTTGTCGAGGGACAAACATTTAAAGTGTCGAACTTTGGCGGGTATGGTTAATGTCTCCACCTAAGTCGGTAGGGGGAGAATTGTTGGGTATACCTCCTTATTGGAGTGTGGGACCCAATTGGTTTTGGAAAAAGAGTTTAATTTGACTTGATTTAGGTATAATATATTTTTATATATTATATTTGTGGAGGCCCAATCCAAGTTGGAAACAATTAGGGTTTGATTACAAAACCCTAGATTTACAATACATAATCATTGATGTTATTTTTTCCCAAGAAAAAAAAAAAGGGGGCGGCTGCTATAGACACAAACTTTGATTTTTGGTGACTTTGGTTTTGGTGTATGAGCAGCAGGTTTATATCATATTTGGTGGAATCAAATTGGTTCAATTTTGGTTTTTGAAGCTTGGTTTTTGGGGCATCTTCGGTGGTGTTTGATTCGTTATTTGGGTCTTCTTCAACTCTGGTTCTGAAGATTTTGGTTCATCTATTTGGTGAGGTCTTTCCTCTTGTTTATTTGTGATTATTTGGAATTCACCTAAGGGTGGTTTTGTGAGACCATTAGTGTCTCGTTTGTAATCGTTTGGAACCTATTTGGTTGATAGTGGAATCGGATTTCGATCCCGTGGACGTACCTCACATTGAGGGAACCACGTAAAAATTCTTGTGTTGCCTTTGATTTAATTTTTCCGCATTAGTTTTTATTCCCATTGATTGATTTACTTGTGGGGAATCATCGATTTTCCCTAACACAAGTTGCCTCATTCTACAACCAGACCACCACTGAATAACACTCTGAACAGAACCTGGTAAAGCCCATTGCAACCCCCACACTCTGACAAAATAAGACCAGATCAGCCACACACGAGGGCAGTAAAGTGTGTGTGTGTGTGAATTGTATATAAGAGACAGATGGGTAGGCAGTTCAGCGTGACTTGAGACTTTGAAATGCTTTGTGAGAGAGAGAGAGAGAGAAAAAGAGAAGAGAGTGAGACTGTCTGAACAGAGTCTAGAGAGAGAGAGAGAGAGAGTCTTTGTGTAAGAAGAAGGTATAGGTTCTTTATCTTTACCCATTATTTGTCTTTCAGAAATGAAGAATTAGTATGTTGATTTTATTGAAATGAAAATTTTGTTATGTGTCTACTATGGTTTTCAAATGAACTTTTCTTGTTTGATCAGAGAAAGGGAAAGTCTTTAATGCATAATTCATGAACACAAATTCTGAATTTAAAGAATGCTTGAAAGATCATATCACACTAAAGAAACACACACACACACACACACACACATATATATATATATATACAGAGAGGCATATAATGAAAAGATGGCTGATCATCCCATAGATGGTTGAAAGATCTATATCTATCTATACTATTATATAAAGCAAAGGCTCAAGTTACTGTCTTGAAGCTTTTGCTTTTATGTATGCTAACCCTTTATTATTTTCTACAAATCCATTCATAATCATGGTTATCAAAATCCTGAGTAAATCGTAGGATCTTACGATTCCATAATATTTGTTGGGCCAAAGGATCCGGATCGCACTAGGATCTATACTATTATATAAAGCAAAGGCTCAAGTTAGTGTCTTGAAGCCTTTTCTTTTGTGTATGCTAACCTTTCATCATTTTCTACAAATCCATTCATAATCATGGTTATCAGAATTCCGATCTAGATCGTAGGATCTTATGATTCTATGATCTTTGTTGGGCCAAAGGATCTGGATTGCACTAAGATCTCAAAATGACTATGATCCCAGTTCGTAGAATCGTGTAGAATCACACTATGATTGCGATTCTACTACGATCTCGATCCTACAAAAATATATATATATTGTTTATTTCTTACATATGTATGTTTGGGTTGTTAGAATCGTATGATTCACGATTTAATTCATATGAGTCGATACAAGTTTCAACAAAAATGATTCAAATCATGTTGTTAAATCGGAAAGTAAGTGAATCACACGATTCAATACAATTCTTTACGATTCATATGATTTATTGTGATTCAATTCTATTTTTATTTTTGCTTACATGTATGAATTGATGTCATTTTTGCCAAATTATGAAGATATATAGAAAAGATTAATTTGTTATATTGATAGACATAATTAATTTATGTTTTTTTTTTTTTTCTTTTGATTGGCAAAAGAGGAGTTTATTGATGGAGCACATACAAGGTATGAGAAGTTACATCAATAAAGAGGAGCTTGGAGCTAAATCAAGCTCCAACCTCCTAGTTGGTGAGAGACCAACAAAACAAAGCTGATGCAACAAAACCAAAGCACAAAACAGAGACAACAAGAACATAAAACCAAACAAAGCCCAGCAAAACTCAAACCTCCAAACAGAACTCTGCTTCCATGCCAATGATAAACAAACCAACCAACAAAATTTAGCAAAAATCATCACAAGCCAGACCATTGAAGTAGCCAATAAAACTCAACTACTAACTCAGAAACCAAAAGAAAAACTAGTAGCAGCTAAAGTAGAGGACCTGAAGCAGACAACCTGATCTGATTAAAATTGAAAACAATATCATCAACTGAATAATCAACCTCCAAACTCCATTTTACCCATATAGCAATCTGCACCTTCATTTTATCACAAAATTCATCAAAAATAGGTTGTGCCCCTTTGAAAATACATTCATTTCACAATCTCCATACAAACCATAACATAACAGATGGGACTAGCTCCCATAATCTAGAAACCCAGTGCTTACTCTTACCAGCAGACCACCAGTGCAAAAGGCCCTGAACTGATCCAGAGATTGCCCAAACCTGATCCCTCCATCTTACCATTTGAGACCAACACTTCCAAACTGGTGGACAAAACAGGAGCACATGATCCAAGGATTCCACCTCAGCTTGGCAAAAGACACACATATTATTTGCTGATGCATCTAGCACCCTAATCCTTTGAAGGAAGGTTGAAGTCTTAACTTTACCTCTCCAAGCCAACCAGCAAAAGAACTACACTTTTGGCAGAGCTAAACCAACCCATACCCCTTTAGGTACAACCTGGCCAAGCCCTATTGCTGCATCCCACCATCTTTTCACAGAAAAGACTGAAAATTGCCTTGAACTGTTTGCGAGCCAAGAACAAGAATCAACACAATCAGAGCTAACCGTTGTAGATGTTTTCAACAAACCCATCAATCTCTGCAGCTCCTCAGCTTTCCAAACTAATAACTATCTTCTAAAGCTAAGCTATCACACCCCCAAGTTACTCTTCTTGGCACTGATTTGCTGAAGGGTCTCCTCTTGCTCAGTGGATAAAATGTATAGTCTGGGGAATTGAACCTGCAGGTCTCTGTTGTTAAGCCATGTACCATGCCAGAACATGATTCTCCATCCATTTCCAACCTTAATTCTAAAATGGTCACCCTAGAACTCACCCAATTGTTGGTTTACTGAGAGAAGTTTCACAATGTCCAGCCATATTGTGGACACCCACCTAAGAGGCTCAAAGCTAGGACCCATCCTCCTCCAATCCTACCATACCTTGAACAAACCATAGCTTTCCACAAAGCTGTATCTTTATTACCATACCTCCACCACCACTTTAATAACAAGCATTCATTCATCTCACCTAAATCTCTCACACCCAAACCTTCTTGACTTTTGCTTTTGGTGACCTCCTTCTATTTGACCAAGTGCACTTTCCTTTTATTAACATTCCCTCTCCACAGAAAAGATAACTACAACTTGACTAAGAGTTTAGCAACACCCTTAGGCATTCTAAAAAGAGAAAGGAAATAGGTTGGCAAGTTAGTAAGGATTGATTTGATCAAAGTCAACCTCCCAGCATAAGATAGTAATTTCCTTTTCTAAGAGGACAATTTTTTTCTTCACCTTCTCCACAACTGGGTTCCATGTACTCTGTTTCCTAGGATTGGACCCTAAAGGTAGACCTAAGAAAGAGAATGGTAATTTCGTAGTCAAGCAATTCAAAATCTTAGCAAAATACTTAAATTGATCTTCTTGGAAGCCCACTCCACACACTACACTTTTATGATAATTAATTCTTAACCCAGACATCACGCCCTACATTCTTGGCTGAAATCAAGCATATTTGGGAGGTCACATAGGTGACAGGGTGGGCAGGGTATAGATTAATGAGGAAGTTATTCTTTCTAAGGAATCATTTAAAGGTGTGGAATAGGGAGGTGTTTGGCAATATAGATACTAATCTAAAGTCAGCAGAACAAGAGCTACATGAATGGGATTTGAAGGCAGAGTCTAGGCCTTTGGATGAGCTAGAAATAATAAGAAGAAGAGAGGTCAGATGTCAGGTTTGGAAGCTTAGCAGTAACAAGGAGAGGCTATGGCACCAAAAGTGTAGAATGCTGTGGGCTAGAAATGGAGACAAAAACATTAGATTCCTTCATATCATGGCAAGTAATAGGCAGAGATTGAATCTGATAGATTCTGTTATACTGGAGGGAGTGAGCTATGAGGATCCAGCTCAGGTGAAATAAGCAGTGGTTATGTGATAACCTTGTTCCATATTATGCTAATTAATCTTAATTATGATTGTGATTATGTGTTTAATATGATTTTGGATGTCGTTTATATGATTATATGTGATTTTGAACTTCTATCTGTTCACTGTAGGAAAATCTGTTCAACTTACTGTTATGAACTGAAAATTGAAGGCCTTATCGGCCACAGAAACCGAAATTGACTACGCCATTGTAATTGGCGTAATTTTTAGAACCTATGGTGAAATTTAATTGAAAACTGATTCAGAATGAATTAATTAGTTAAACTAATTGAATTAAACACTATTAATTAATCCTAATCAAATTTGATTAAGAGAGCCTATAAATAGGCCAACTTACACTCATATGCATCTTGCTATGAGCCCAAAATCTGAATTACACTCTAGTGAGAGAGAGGGGCCAGTTCTAGAGTGAGGAAGAGGGAGAATTATGCAATTTGGCTCAAAGCTTGAGAATTGGGGGCTAAACTCAAGAATTAACTATACTTTGTGAAGATTGGAGCTCCTAGGTGAGTGAATTCATAAGTTTGAGTTTGTAATTTTGTGGAATCAAAGTTAGATTGTGATCAAAAAGTGTGGTTTGAGTTGTATATAGAGTTAAATACATGAATTAAGCTAAGCTTGATAAATTTGAGATCATTGGATGCATGCATATAAGGATTGACCATAATTTTGCATGTTTAAAGGTAAAGCATGCTGATCATGTTATTTTGAGGGTTGTTTGATACATGCATGCCCGAATTTCCATGTATTGGAGCTTAATTTCAAGCTTTGAAGCTTGTTCATGCTAAATACAATCATGATTTGTGTATATATATATATAATTTATGGTTTGAAAGTTGTTAAACTCATGGAATTTTAAGCTATGGTTACAAATTATCTTCAAATGTATGTTTTGGGAGTGTACCTGCATATTTGAATGCCTTACACATGAATTGGACCCTTGGAATTTTGATTTGAACTTCAAATAGAATTCTAGAAAACCCAGAATTCGTCAAGCCCGCTCAGGCGGGGAATACGCCGCTCGAGCGTAAAATGTTAGTTCCTAGAACTTTTGCAGACATAGATGTCCGCTCGAGCGGGGAGAGTCATGCTCGAGCGTAAGTTACATTGTTTCGACTCTCAGCTCGAGCATCCAGGGTCACGCTCAAGCGTAAATATGAAGTAACCAGTACTTTTGCAGACAAAAGGGGTCCGCTCGAGCGGCGAAATCTGCGCTCGAGTGGGGAGCCCTGTTTTAGAAATTTTGAAAAATGGTTTCATGTTTCATTTTCCGTTCTCTTTCATTCCTAAGCACTCTTAGGCATGCATTGGGCATTGTGAATGAATTAAGAAGATATGAAAAAGGCCTAAGAAGAATATATGAATTTCGAACGGATTGAATTGCTTATGACCCATTGTGTCTATGAAATGTGTAGGATCGAGCACAAGGGCAAATCGTCCAGCGGATCACTGTGAGTAATATCTTAGTAAAGATATTTGAAATATGCTATTTGTCCAATTGCTTACTCTTATTTGAATTTCGTAAGTTTGTTAATTCGAATTGTGAACAAATGTTCGTTATGCCGAATGATTAGGCCAAAGGCCGTTGGATATGAATGATTGGGCCAAAGGTTGTTGGATATGAACAATTGGGCTGAAGGTCGTTGGACATAAATGATTGGGCCAAAGGCTGCCGGATATTAATGATTTGGGCCAAAGGCCGTTGGATATTAATGATTGGGCCAAAGGCCGTTGGACATGAATGAATTGGGCCCGAGGCCGTTTGATACGTCTGAATCTGTAGTCACTTGATACATTGGATGGAAACATAAATTGGGCCTAAGGCCGTCTGATGTATTTGTTTCGAATTCAATTCATGTACCTTCTTTAATTGATATTATTCACTGGGTTTTCACTTACTCTCATTCATGTGTCTGTAGGTGAGCCAAGAGATGTCTAAACCCAACCTTAGTGAAGTATGCGAGAGACAGTCAAGTTTTGAGGAGTCAACCCATACGTCTCACGTATGAGACTTGTTTTCGCCCTTTTGTTCTATTGTTACATTTTTGCTATGTTGGCGAGAACTTTGGATCACCTTTGTATATAAGCTTTTGGTTGGCTGACTATGACCTGAATGATCCTGTTGTGTAAAGCTTATGTGTTAACCTCCTTTGTGTGAGTTATTATAGAATACTTTTGGAATGATTTTGTTATGCCATGTAAGCACAGCTCTATGGACAAAGTTTTAAATTGCTTCCATTTTGGCCTCTTTACTCTGTTGAAATGCGTTTCATTTGGTCTAAGACCGTAAGTAATCTCATAATTATTGGCCGGTTATGTCCTTAACCCATATGGGCGGGTTAGGGTCATGACAGGTTAGCCATTTCAGAAAGTATTTCTCTGAAAATTAGATCTTCAGGCCTTAGATTTCAGGACCTTTTGTTACAATTACTTCTAAGGCAGCAATGAGTTTAGAAGCAATGTTCACTGAAGAAGAGATTTGGGCAGCTATTCATGACTATGATGGGAACAAGGCCCCTAGTGTAGATACTTTTAACTTAGCTTGCATTAAAAAATGTTGGAAAATAATGAAAGGAGATATAATGCAAACGTTGGATGAGTTTCACACAAATGGTAAGTTGTCAAGGGGTGTCAACAGTCTGAAATTGTTTTGGGTAAGCCCCATTGTTTAAATGAAAACTTTTCTAGCCATAAGGAGTCTAACAAAAATCGATTTATCCTATTCCACATATCCCCTTCCAATGCATTACACCAAGTGAATTGTCTGCCTAACATAGGCAGACCAGACAACTCCATCTGATCCATAAACTCATTGAAATCCTTCATCCCCCTCTCTCTTCTTGAACACCCTTTTCTCTCACACAATAATCTGATCTCATTAAAATTACTACCCACACACCATGGTTTTGGAAAATGGGGGTGTAAGCTCACAAGAGAATCCCATAATTTCTTCCTCTTCAACACTTCATTTGGAGCATATATATTAACAATCACACAGTCAAAAGATTGAGCCGAGATAATAAAATGCTTACTGCTGCAGCAGTCTTTTAGTTCAAAGACTTGTGGCCTCCAAATACACAGCAACCCACCTGCACTTCCTTCTGAGTCCACCATCATATAACCCATCTCTTCAAAAGGCCACATAGATCTCACAAAGTGCTCCTCCATTGATTTCTTTTTGTTTCTTGTAAAAGTAAAACATCCACACTTCTGGCCTTCACCAAGTTTTTTATTTTGCCCCTCTTTTGTGGCCTTCTCAGCCCTCTGACATTCCAGGATAAAATCTGTATAATAAACTTACAGTTTTCTCCTTAGTCCCCTAATGGCAATCAGTTAAAGTCTGACTGCTCATTCCTCACTTGTAATTCTTTGTAGATCATTTTCTTCAAGTTCCACTATCTTTGCTGGCTATCTCATCTTCTTGACCTTGGCATTGCAAACCCAACAATTTTCTAATCTTCACTGTTGCTTGTGCTTCCTCAAGTATATTTTTCCTCCTTTGTGTTGCATGACTTTGAGATGTAAACAAGAAGGTAACAGCTATTGCTGCTACTGCTGATGCTTTGAACAAGGCTCCTCTTTGAAAGCCAAGTCTTCTAACCATGCCTTTTTGTTTGCTATGGCCTCCGACAGAAGTAATGCCTCTCTTTATCCCCATATCCTTTTGCCATGAGTTATAGACTTTATTACCAGTTGCTGCCTTACTCTTTGTGCCTTTCCCAGCCTTCTTGACCACACTCGAATGGGATATGTGGAAGAAATGGGCCACAGATGATCTAAGATGGGACTAGGCCACACAATCACTCAAATCCGATCCTACCCCCATTTTAATCTGTTGGGCTCAGGCCCAACCTGTAGGCCTTCAAGTAATACTTCCAAATTTATGTTGGGTGTTACCCCCTCCAGCCCATTCACAACACCTACAAGTCTAGTATTGCCAAAAGCACCATCCAATTTTTGAATTTTACTTATCATTACCTATTGTAAGTTGACTTCCTGATGCATACCCTCCTCTTTAGACCCAGCACCTACATTACCATTTCCCATGCTAACCCCTATAACAGCTTCGGCTGGTGCATACTTACCATCATATCCCCTACATATCTCATCTGATCTACCTGCCACTGTTTCCAGAACCCTACTATCCTCATCAACTTCACCTACCACCTCTTTCTCCCTTGCTGCAGTAACTCTGTAATCACACTTTGTCTTACCACCATTGTCGGACACCTGATCCACTGCCATATTCTCATTTCCTTTGGAGTTCAACTGTTGCATCTCCTTACCTCGACTTTTATTGGAACTAGGAAATAAACACATTGGAAGTTCTTCACAGACCCTTATTGGTATATATTTACCTTTTAATTCCAGAAAAATTACCGAATTAATCAACTCCATGCACCTTGTAATTACTCGAACTTTTCCATGCTGAAGAGTTTGTGGGTTGTTGATATCTTCTTTGAATTGAACTACAGACCCCCAATGACTACCAATGCTTCTAAAAGTCGTAACACTCCAAAGATTGATTGGAATGCCAAAGCAGTTTAACCAGACACATCTCTCTTGCTCTTCAAATTGGCTCTTCCCCCGCTCTTCGACTGAATCACACCATTTCTTACCCCACCTGCCTATTTGTTCCTTCATTTCCTACATCTGTTGAGCAGAATTGAAACTTAGCACTACTATTCTTCTTCCACTATCCCTAGCAACTACATCCCTCATTCCCCTATTATATAGTTCTGCTTTGAAATCTTCAACAGCTAAAAAGCTGCTCAACTTCACCACTAAACTTTCATAAAGCCAGCCATTTCCTTCCTCATAAGCTCTTATCACCACCTTCTCACTGTCACTTGCTCCTCCTCTTACTAATGCTTCTGCATATGATTGCTTAACTCCAATACCCTGCCACTGCTGCCTTTGAGGCCGCTGGTACATTAATCTGCCATCATCCCTCTGTTCAGCACCCTCTTCTCCTAATGACCCAGAGCATGAGGTTTTTGAAACTTTGCTCTTTTAACCTTCAACGCCTTGTTATCGCACCACAGACCATCGGCCTTCTGAATCGCCATCTCTGCCGCCACCTCACAATCATATCGGACAAAACCAAATCTAGAAACTAATACTCTTCTCCTCTTCCCTGGCATGAACGCATCCTTGACAATGCCAAACTTTCTAAAGAGATTGAATAATCCCTTAGAATCCATGGACTCTGGGATGTTGTCCACAAATATGGTGACTACCATTGCCTCCTTGCAATATCCATACTGATTTCCTACTTTCCTCCTTCTGATCACTGGGGTCCAACCTCCATTCACCATGGTGCTTGTTTGCATAAGAATACAAGTACTGACCTTGCTAATCAGCGCCATTATTAATTTACGTTATTTTAAACATTGTATATATTTTTATATGTATATAAATATATAAAATTATATATTATATTAAATAAAATGAATTTTACGATTCATGATTCGACACGATTCACGATTTACTATTTTAGCAAAATGATTCACGATTCGATTCACGATTTGACGACAATGATGTATGTATATGTGTACATCTATATAAAAAAAATTGACTATAAACTCTTTCTCTAAACATCTCGGCTATTTTATGTTAACATAAAGATGCATTATATCAAATTTATCATTTTTATCTAATGATTTTAAAATTATTTAACATAAATTATCATTATTGATAATTTCTCATTTTATTTTGCATTGACAGTAGAATCCTATGATCCTTAATTCAATTCTACAATTCGATCTATAAGTCTCTCCCACGATCCCACCTAGGATCCCGATTTAACAACCTTGCTCATAATCCCGTAATTACTAACTATTGGGATGTTGATTTTGAATTTCAAATTTTGATAACCTTTTTGTTTTTTTCTTCTTCTATATCCCACTGATTTATTTTCCTAACACATCCATTGGGTGTGCACACTGTCTAGTTGATATATACATAGAGAGAGATATTTTTCTTTAATTTGGTCATTTAACATGAGAAGTAGTTTATCTGCATATATCTAATTAGCAGTAAACCTATATTTGTGCATGCATGCACATGAACAAAGAGGGAAAGTGTTTGATAAGGAGGGAGGAAGGTATACCATTTCTTGTTCTAGTTTTACTTTTACATATGCAGAAGTTAGGGTTTCATTTTTTATTTAAGTGAAAATGATGTTATTCATATGTTTGCATTGTATGTATTCACATTTGTTGCCGCTTCTTTTTGGTCATAGATGAAATTTTACAATTATGATTGTCTATTGTATGTGTGTTGTTTTACTTCTTTTTTTTTTTTTTTGTATTTTTTGTTTTGACGTACATTACAACAGGCATTCTTAATATCTATCTATTCTATTAGATAAAGCATACACTTGAGTTGGTGTGAACATTGTCACGCTTCTTTTTTTGTCTTTTTTCTTTTTTCAAGAAAACCCTTCCCATTTCCAAACTACCCTTATACAACTACCTCTATGTAACGACTACTTCATATTTTGATTTCAATTTTTGACTATTTCTTCAGTTTTTTTTCTCCATAACTGGTTGATTTTGTGCACACTGTCTACTATAGGTACATATGCAAACACACAAGCATGAAAGCTCAAGTGTGCGCACGCGCGCATAGCTTGGAATTTTGATTTTCATCTGGATAAGTGATACAGACATGATATGTGACATTTCAAAACAATATTTTTCAAAAAAAGCATGCTTGTGACGCATTAAACATTTATATTTCTATAAATTTATTACATGTCAAATAAATGAATATTTTATTTAAAGGTAATGAAAAAAAAGGGTAATATATCACTAATTAAAATTAAAAAGCTATATATTTCATAATGTTAACATCAAGATATCATTCACATAATAACCGCATTACAAATAATTCAAAATAATTGTAAAACATTAAAATACACATGATATATTTATTTTATTATTATTTTTGACAATCATGTTCTTGGTTTCATTATATATTGTACTATTTTATTTATGGTTTTTGTTGTGATGTATAGTGTATTGTTTAGTGAAGTTGCCAATGGTTCTTACGTTACCACGCATTTCATTATAATTATTCTCATTTTTTACTCTACTCCCTGAACTAGTTAAACTAATTTATACAAATAATGTTGTAATAAGTGACGGAGTCAGAAAATTAAATTAGAGAAGGCACTTATTAATTATAATATCGAAAATTTTTACAAAAATATTTCACGCAAGTTTTTACGATTGATTTCGAAAAATATCAAAAAAAATAATGTTATTTATAACTAGTGTATCATAGATAATATAAAAAAAATATAGATATAAGTCTTAAAATAAATTATAGGATAAATTACAAATACACCCCCTGAGGTTTGATAAAAATACGAATCGCTTCTTGTGATTTTGGAAATTACATTCTACCTCCGGAGGTTTCTAATTCCATAACAAATCGCTCCTTTTATTAATGAATCATCAAGTCAATTAACAATTTTTAATGATATTAGAAATATGTTTCAATTAATAATTTAGGTAATTTTATTATTGTATAGAAGAGAAATTATGAATTTCATTTTTTAGTTAATTCTGTTAAATAAAAAAATACTAACAAAGAGGTATTTGTAATTTTCCAAACCACACGGGGCAATTTGTATTTTAAGCAAATCTCATAGGGTGTATTTGTAATTTACCCTAAATTATATAATGATAAATTATTTTTTTATACAAAATTTGATTAAAAATTTAATATAATGGTAATAACACGTCATCATTAGTATGCGATATCACCAACTAATAATAAATAAACACATAGAGAGTGAACCTCATATGTCAAATGTAACTAACAATTCAATAAATTTCATATTTTTATAGTGAGATTACTTATACTTGCATGTCAATAATAATGACATCACCGTTACATTCAAAAAATTTCATAAAACTTTCATAAATAATATGATTTATAATAATCTCTTCATTTTCAATCAAAACAACTATTATTGTTCTCATAATTTTTAAAATGTCATTAATATTTAACTCTAATAATATTTTTATAATTTTTTATTTAAAATAATTTCTTTATATTTGTAAAAAAAAAAAAATTTCCAAAATCTAAGAGGGCCACGTGACCCCCCGGTCCCCAAGTCGCTTCGCCACTGGTTGCAATGATAATTTATATGCATGCTAGTATTTTTGTTTGCTCTTTCTAGTCTTCTGAATGCATGCTATTCTGTCTAGCTCCAAATGTTTTGTCCACTTAATTCTCTCTTTTGTCATTGTTGCTTTGTGTAATAATCCGAAAATTTAAGTTGTCCCTTAAATTTTATATCAGTATTATGATTATATGTAATAATATATTATTAAATAAATAATAATAAATATAAAATCTAATTTGGTATTGGATTATCAAATATGAGATTAATTAGGGATTATTATTTGGGACCAAATTAATAAAAATATAGAATTATAATATTAGTTGGGCCAAATTAAAGTTAAAGATAGTAAATAAATAAATATAAAAGTAAGAGTAAATAAATAATAATATTGATAACAATAATAATAATAATAATAATAACAATGGGTGTAGTAGTAAAATAAATAATTAATTTTCTATTAGTATACGGTAGAGTGAAATTTAATTAGGAATTAATTTATTTATATAGTTATATTAAAAATTGGGCTAAAGTGTAATTATCTTAAATATTTATTAAAGATAAGTATAAATATATATAATTTATGAATCAAATCTGTGGAGGATTCGTTGGCCATGCATTGACCTGTCAATGCTCTTGCCTCCTTATAAATAGGGAGGAGGTGCTGTGAGGGAAAGAAAGAAAGAGAGAAAGAAAAGGAAAAAAGGAGAGAGGGAGAGAGGGAGAGAAACGAAGAAAATGGAGAAAAAATAATGGAAGTTGAGAGGGTCTTTAATAGTGGAAAGGAAGAGTGAGGTATTAAAGTTAAGGTGAGTTATATTATACCTTGAGTTATCATAATATATTTTACGTATATTTTGACTTACCATATTTATTTTATACAAGTTATGTTTTATAAGTTATTATAAATTATATTAATATTTTAATTACGTGGATTATTTTCTGAATTCTATTTGTTAAAATGAAACCCGTGAATATGTTTGTTTATATTTTAAAGAATATTTGACTATAACCTTATAAACAATTATATTTTGTAAGTACCACCACGGGAGTCCCATGCCTTGGGGGACTTAAATAACCATCGGCTTCTGTTTGGTCACTTTGTGGCCCTCTGTTGTCATGGATCTATAAACCTCTGTTCTGTGCGGAGCAAAGTATTGTGTGGAGATAAGTGCTACACTATTGTGGGAACCACCTCTATAATCCGTACGAGCCACCTCTTGAATCTGTACCTCTGTTCTGACTGTCACTCCTGTGACATCTGTTCTGTTTTGTTTGGTACCATGGTTTGGTTATTTATTTACATAATCTCAGTTTTGCTACTTAAATGATTATTTGTTCAGACTAAGTTATCTTAAATATTTTAGTTACACAACTATCCATGGTTATTTTATGTCCCTTATACTCTTGGTATAATATTTCTCACTTTGCCATGTGGTTATAGCTGTTTTCCAATTTTCAGAAAACAATACAATTCAGAAATAACTTTTGGAAAGTCTTAGACGCCGAGCTGCGGAATAAACACACACAACACTTTTATGATATTTTTATATGTAAATATCGACCTTTTTGATTAATAAATTTTGTAATAAAAATAGAAGCTCCAATGATTATTTTGGTACCCTCACTTGAATATTATTTCTGCTCGTGTTTATTAATTTGTTCAAGAATTGGCCGAAAATAACTTCAGTTACTGGCTATCACGATACTTAACCCTTGGGTACGGGGAGCAAGTCGTGACAAGTGGTATCAGAGCAATGGTTTGTAAAATAATAAATAAATAAATCAACATTGGAGCATAGGACACACGCACATTTAAGTAGGATAGCGGGTAATTAGTACTTAAATATTATATTTTGTTAGTCGATTTAATTATATTATAATTTTATATGATTTTAATTATATTAGTATAATTTTATATGATTGTATATATATATTAAATTTTTTTTTTTGGTGTGCCTAATTTGTGAAGGATATTAGATATAATTTATATTTGTTATAACAAAAAAAAAAAAAAAAGAAACAGAGGATGTCAGGTTCAAGCACCCACCAAAATTGTAATATAATTAAATATATGGAATTTCCAGTTCAGTATTAAAAAAAATTCATTTCGATTTTTTTTAAAAGTGGGTTCAAATTTTAAAAATACTAATTTTGAAACTATTTTCCATCAGTGGAAATTTCACAGATAAAAGAAATGGAATCTCATCTCAAATTCCTTTAACTCTTGCATATGATTCCGTCAATTCATTTCTAATTATTTGTTTAATTATGTTCTCATACTAATGAAAAGTTTTTAAAGTCACCGATTGTTTCTCATTTTGGTCCAAAACAATTTTTGACAACTAGACAGTGAGTTATTTTTGGTAAAAAAAAGTTTGAGGTAATATTTTCTATCAGATTAATCATCTAATATATATTTATCAGAGTGCGCAGTGATAGTTTACACATATGACAAATTTCGAGGACGAAATTTCTAAAAGGAAGGAAGATTGTAACAACTCGAAAATTTAAGTTGTCCCTTAAATTTTATACTAGTATTATGCTTGAATGTGATAATATATTATTAAATAAATAATAATAAATACATAATCTAATTTGGCATTAGATTATCAAATATGTGATTAATTAGAGATTATTATTTGGGGCCAAATTAATAGAAATATGGAATTATAATACTAGTTGGGCCAAATTAAAGTTAAAAATAGTAAATAAATAAATATAAAAGTAAGAGTAAATAAATAATAACATTGACAACAACAATAATAATAATAATAATAACAATAGGTGTGGTAGTAAAATAAATAATTAATTTTCTATTGGTATACGATAGAGTGAAATTTAATTAGAGATTAATTTATTTATGTAGTTATATTAGAAAATTGGGTTAAAGTGTAATTATCTTAAATATTTATTAAAGATAAATATAAATCTATATAATTTATGAATCAAATCTGTGGGAGATTCGCTGGCCACGCGTTGACCTGTCAATGCTCTTGCCTCCTTATAAACAGGGAGGAGGTGTTGTGAGGGAAAGAAAGAAGGTGAGAAAGAACAGAAAAAAAAGGAGAAAGGGAGAAAAGGAAAGAAAGGAAGAAAATGGAGAAAAAATAATGAGAGTTGAGAGGGTTTTTGATAGTGGAAAGGATGAGTGAGGTATTAAAGTTAAGGTAAGTTATATTATACATTGAGTTACTATAATATATTTTACATATGTTTTGACTTACCATATTTATTTTATACAAGTTATGTTTTATAAGTTATTATAAATTATATTAATATTTTAATTACGTGGATTATTTTCTGAACCCTATTTGCTCAAAATGAAACCCATGGATATGTTTGTTTATATTTTAAAGAATATTTGACTATAACTTTATAAATAATTATATTTTGTAAGTACCACCACGAGAGTCCCACGCTTTGGGGACTTAAATAACCATCGGCTTCTGTTTGGTCACTTTGTGACTCTCTGTTGTCATGGATCTATGGACCTCTGTTCTGTGCGGAGCAAAGTGCTGTGCGGAGATAAGTGCTACACTATTGTGGGAGCCACCTCTATAATCCGTATGCACCACCTTTTGAATCCATACCTCTGTTCTGACCGTCACACTTGTGACCTCTGTTCTGTTCTATTCTGTATCGTGGTTATGGTTATTTATTTACATAATCTCAGTTTTGCTACTTAAATGATTATTTGTTCAGACTAAGTTATCTTAAATATTTTAGTTACATAACTATCTATGGTTATTTTTGATAATATATCTACAGAAGAAGAAGCTTCCAGCTCATGTTCCAGCTCATGTGAGCTTCCCAATGGCAGAGCTACAACAGCTACAGTCAGAGCTACAGTAGCTACAATCAAAGCCATTCCAATGGTAGAGCTACAGAAGCTACAGTCAAAGCCATAGCTAGATACAATTGAAGCCACAGTTATTTCTCACCAAATTGTTACAGCTGATGTTAGTAAAGTGCACGTGTTTACATATAGTGATTGATTAGTTAGAAAGTTGTTATGTTAACCTTACCTTAGTTAGTTAGTTAACCAGTTGATAGAGTTACTAATGATTGTCTATAAATACCTCTGTACTGAAAGAAGTTGTTGATCAAGTTGAATAAAATTCATTTTGTCTTTATGGTATCAGAGCTATTATAGCTCTTGCGAGCATCAAAGCCTCATCTTCAAGATCACAATGGTGAATCTTTATCAAGGATCAACAATGACAGATCTTCAAGCAACAACAATGATAACTTCTTCATCTGGTATAACTACCAGTTCTTCCTTACCTTCAAACTCACTTTGCTCATCTCCAATCTGAATTCATTTGCTCCAACAAAACTTGAGTCTACAAATTATCTGATATGGAAAAGTCAATTCCAAAACATACTACGAGCTACAAATCTAATTGGATTTGTTGATGGATCAAAGATCTGTCCTCCTTCCACAGTTCTTGATGAGAGTCATAATACTGTAGTGAATCAAGAATACACAGAATGGATCACTGTTGATGCACATTTACTTAGTTGTCTTATTGCTACACTGTCTTCGTCCATATTCACATCTGTTATTCATTGTATCACTAGTCATGAAGTATGGACTACATTGGCTACAAGATTCACCTCCTTGTCTAGATCACATGTACATCAATTGAAAACTAAGCTTAGTCATCTTACCAAGAAGAATTCAACAATGGAGGCCTATCTCTGTCAAATCAAGGCTATTGCTGATCAATTAAGTCTTGCTGGCTCACCAATTCATGATGAAGATCTGGTTTTACTTACTCTAAATGGCCTACCTGATGAGTATAATGCTTTTAAAACCTCCATTTGTATCAGATCTGAACCTATTTCTATTACTGCCTTATCTTCCTTATTATGTTCTGAATCCATTCATATTGAAGGCTTTCTTAAACAAGCTCACACATCAGATCTTCCCTTCGCTTATGCTGCTACCAGAACTCATTCTAGAGGCAGTTCTAAAGGTTACATCAGAGGAGGCTATAAAGGTAATAATGCAGACAGATTTTATAAAACCACTTACAGAGGTGGGGGCAGGTCATCATCTTCATTTTTGAATCCTTCAGATCAACATGGCCTGATTTGTCAAATTTGTGGTAAATCAAACCATTCAGCTATGGATTGCTGGCACAAAATGGATCAAGCTTTTCACTCCTCTTCTTCACAAGGAAGAGGATCACAGGGATCACAGTCTAAAGCCTATGTTGCCTCTTCTTCAACAATTTCTGCTGCTCCAGAATATCAATATGTCTCTGCTGCATCTGTTCCAGAATATCAGTCTGTCTCTGCTGCATCTGTCCCTGGGTCAAATTGGTTCTTAGATTCTGGAGCCATAAATCATTTCACCAATGATCTTAATAATTTCACTCATTTTCAACCTTATCAAGGTTCTGACCATGTCACTATAGGAGATGGTTCTACTCTGCCAATTCATCGCACTGGAAATGGTTTGCTTCCTACACCAAGTACTTCTTTCCATCTTCATAATTTGCTTCATGTTCCTTCCATTTCTACCAATCTTTTGTCAGTTCATCAATTCATAAAAGACAACAACTGCACCATTACTTTTGATGCTGATTGTTTCATTATACAGGACAAGGTTTCCAAGCAAATTCTTCATAAAGGTTCTCACTCAGCTGGTTTTAACTCTCTCTCAGCTTTATCTGTTGTTCCTGGAACTTCTTCACAACTTGCTTCAAATCTTCCACTACTTCTCTTGCAGCAAGATCACTTGGCATAGTAGATTAGGTCATCCTTCTAGTAATAAGTTGCAATTGCTTGTATCTCAAAATTTGTTACCTACAAATGTACCTAGTTCTAGTGACAATAAGCTGTGCACACATTGTTGTGTTTCTAAGAGTCATAGGTTGCCATTTCATCTTTCCAATTCCACTGTAAATCAGCCATTGGCTCTTATTCATTCTAATGTATGGGGACCCTTTAATGCATCTGTTTCACATTTTAAGTACTATGTTCTTTTCATTGATGATTACAGTAAATTTACATGGCTGTTTCCTCTTACCTATAAAAGTGAAGTATTCTCTAAGTTTGTTGAGTTCAAGGCCTTTGTTGAGACTTAATTTACCACTAAACTTCAAGTCCTTAGAAGTGATAATGAGGGGGAATATTTAGCAAATCAATTTCAGCAATTTTTAAAGGATAAGGGCATTGAGCATCAACTTAGTTGTCCTCATACTCCTGCTCAGAATGGAGTAGCTGAGAGGAAGCATAGGCACTTAATTGAAACCACTATTGCCCTAATGCATCAGTCTGCTCTTCTTTTGTCCTATTGGTTTGATGCTCTTGCCACCTCAGTCTTTCTTATTAACAGACTTCCCACTTCTAAACTCAATAATCTTACTCATTTTCAAACTTTGTTTCATCACTCACCTGATTACTCTTTCCTTAAAGTTTTTGGTTGTAGGTGTTTTCCTTGGATAAGACCTTACACAAGTCACAAACTTCAGCCTAGATCTATACCTTGTGTTTTCATTGGTTATGTTCCCTCTACCAAAGGGTACAGATGTCTTGATGTTACTACTGGCCATATTTTTATTTTTAGGCATGTTATTTTTGATGAGTCTCATTTTCCATTTCAGTCCCAATCTATGTCTTCTGCTCAGTCTGTCTCTCATTCTCTTTCTCAGCTTCAGACTTTCTTTTGGCCTGCCACTGGTTCAGTTGCTTCATGTTATGTTAATCCTTCTACAGTTTCTTCTATCCCTGCTGTTAGTCCTGTTTCCTCTGCTCCAGTTTTGTCTGGTTCTCATCTGTCTACTACTTCTAGTCCTATACCAGTTGAAGTTGCTGGTTCTAGTCCTATACTAGTTGCAGTTACTGATGCTACTGAATTTGCTGGTTCTGCACCAGTTGCAGTTACTGATGTTGTTGAAGTTGCTAGTTCCGTTCCATCAATTCCCATTTCTTCCATCTCCATTGATTTGCCTTTTTCTTCTTCTACTTCAAATACTCATCCCATGCTAACTAGGTCTAAGTCTAAATCACTCCCAGCTGGCTGCCTTCTCACTTCTTCTTCTACTCCTACTGAACCTGATACTTTTCAAGCTGCTGCTGCTTCTCCTCAATGGCAAGCAGCCATGCTAGATGAATTTCAAGCTTTGCAAAGACAAGGCACTTGGTCTCTTGTGCCTTTACCTCAAGACAAACTGGCTATTGGCTGCAAATGGGTGTATAGACTTAAGAAAAATGCAGATGGTTCTATTGCTAGGTATAAGGCTAGGTTAGTAGCCAAAGGTTTTCTTCAAACTGAAGGCATTGATTATCATGAGACATTCAATCCTGTTGCAAAGCAGCCTACAGTTCGTGTTCTTTTGTCATTAGCTCTTCATTTTCAGTGGCCTATTAGGCAGCTTGATATCTCCAATGCATTCTTGCATGGTGTCTTAGAAGAGGAAGTTTATATGCAACAACCTCAAGGCTTCATTGATGCTTCTCATCCTTCCTTGGTCTGCAAATTGCATAAAGCTCTTTATGGTCTCAAACAGGCTCCCCGAGCATGGTTTTCTACCTTTTCTTCCTTTCTATTGTCTTGTGGTTTTCTTTCTAGTCATTGTGACTCATCCTTGTTTGTCAAGAAGACTGCAACTTCTATTACTATTCTTCTCATATATGTTGATGATATCTTGTTAACTGGGAGTGATACTGCTTATATAACTACTTTGATTCATCAAATGCATGGTGCCTTTGCTATGAAGGAGCTTGGCTTGCTTAATTATTTTCTTGGCATTTCGGTGTCCTCTTCTTCTATGGGCTATTTCTTATCTCAGCAAAAGTATGCTTCTGAGTTGCTTGTTAAAGCTGGTATGGCTGAATGCAAGCCCTACTCTTCTCTCATGGCTATTAAATCTACTTTCTCTTCTCCCAATGATAATTTGCCTTGTTCTAATCCCTCACTCTACCGAAGTATTGTTGGAGGTCTTCAATACCTCACCATTACCAAACCAGACCTTGCATTTGCTGTCAATTTTGCATGTCAGTTTATGCACCAACCACTTGTTCAACATTTTGCTATGGTCAAGAGGCTTCTCAGATATCTCAAAGGTACCCTTGGTTATGGTCTTCAGTTTGGTCCTGGTCCTCTTACACTACATGCTTTTTCAGATTTTGATTAGGCTGGTAATTCTCTAGATAGAAGGTCCACTATTGGTTTCTGTGTTTTTCTTGGTCCAAATCTAGTCTCCTGGTCTGCTAAAAAGCAGCCTACTGTGGCTAGATCCTCCACTGAGGCTGAGTACAGGGCATTAGCTCACACTGCTGCTGAGTTAAGTTGGCTGGGCATGCTTCTATCTGATCTGCATTGTCTTTCTTCTTCTCCTACATTGTGGTGTGATAATCTATCTGCCATCTCTCTGTTTTCTAATCCTGTTTTTCATGCCAGAACTAAACATATCGAAGTCGATTATCACTACGTCCAAGAAAGAGTAGCTACTAAACAGCTCACCATTTGTCATATCCCAACTTGTGATCAGGTAGCAGATATTTTCACCAAGCCTTTGTCTATTTCCCGCTTTAACTACCTTTAGTCCAAGCTTATGGTTCTTCCCTCTTCCAATCGCTTAAGGGGGCATGATAATGTATCTACAGAAGAAGAAGCTTCCAGCTCATGTTCCAGCTCATGTGAGCTTCCCAATGGCAGAGCTACAGCAGCTACAGTCAGAGCTACAATAGCTACAGTCAAAGCCATTCCAATGGCAGAGCTACAGAAGCTACAGTCAAAGCCATAACTAGATACAGTTGAAGCCACAATTCTCACCAAATCTGTTACAGCTGATGTTAGTAAAGTGCACGTGTTTACATATAGTGATTGATTAGTTAGAAAGTTGTTATGTTAACCTTACCTTAGTTAGTTAGGTAACCAATTGATAGAGTTACTAATGATTGTCTATAAATACCTCTGTACTGAAAGAAGTTATTGATCAAGTTGAATAAAATTCATTTTGTCTTTAATTTTGTGTCGCTTATACTCTTGGTATAATATTTCTCACTCTGCCATGTGCTTATAGCTGTTTACCAATTTTCAAGAAACAATGCAATTCAGAAATAGTTTTTGGAAAGTCTTAGATGCCGGGCTGCGAAATAGACACACACAACACTTTTATGATATTTTTATATGTAAATATCAGCCTTTTTGGTCAATAAATTTTGTAATAAAAATAGAAACTCCAATGATTATTTTGGTACCCACACTTGAATATTATTTCCGCTCGCGTTTATTAATTTGTTCAAGAATTGGCCGGAGGCAACTTCAATTACTAGCCAAGATGATACTTAATCTTGGATACGGGGAGCGGGTCGTGACACTTTGCATTTTAAAATTTTTTCTTTGACCTTCCTGACTATGATGTTTGTGTTCCTTCTCTTATCCTTCTTGTCATTTCTGTATGTAGACACTCAATCTGTTGAGTCTCATGATATCCTTGATACGTAAAAGATATAAAATGTCCACCATTTAATTAAAAGTCACTTAATTAGGCAGAAATCATAACCCTATGGGACAATTTTATGGCCTGTGCATGTTAAAATTGTGTGGCATATTCAAGTCGTCTGTATGCATAGATATGAGATGATATGACTACATATGGGGTACCAGTTCAAGAGGCCCAATATCTCTTAGGACAGTCTATTTCTATATTCTTTATCTTGTCTCGCACATATATACGCTTCAGTTTGTGCTGTATGTGTCGTTTCTTTCAATGACCATCATTTTCAGGCTCAGATCTCCATCCTTCTGGTCTTCCTTATTAAGTCATGAAAATGTTTAAGTTTGCTTGCTTTTCTCTATTTTTGACTGTTATTTCTTCTGTTGGCAACGAACTTGCATGATGGAAGATAAGTAATTGAATATGATATTGTCATTCAATTTATTGAGATGCATTTGAAATGGAAAAGAATGTATAATGGAATATGATAGGCAGGAGAAGATGAGACGGCATCTTTCATGGGTTTTTTTTTATCATCCCTCCCATCTGTGCTGCAGTGATGTGTGAGTGTGCTGGTGGTGATCTCGCTGCCTACCTATATGTGTGTAACTATGCATGCTCGTGCATGTGTGTGCTCATTCAAGTATTTGAGTGTCATGGTTACAAATGATATTCTTTTTTTTTAAATTTTTTTTATTTATCTTTATTCTCTTGACTTACGAGGTTACGTTACTGAACCTCAGGTGTGCTTTGTTTCTTTTCACTCTTACTTTTTTCACTCATTATTGTTATCGTTTGTTATGCTTTGATTCATTTCCCCCTTTCTTTCTAAGCAAATAATGTTTGGACAGCACAGCATGCAATGTACATACTGTTCTTCATTCTAGAGGTGTATATACTTGAGGGTGAAGATTCCCTCCCCTAGGCCAATAGTGGGCATTTTCATTGAGTTGATAGTGAATAACATGCATGGGAAGGAAAAGAAATGAACCTTCATTTGTCAAGGGATTTCTACGTACCTCTTCCTTGTTAAATCTCTTACTATGAATTGATTACATGTCTGCCATAATTTTATTTTATTTATTTTTTGAAACTACGATAATTTTATAAAGGAACTTTAAATATAATCAATACAAGGGCCTTCCCCTGAACAAAACAACCAGGATGGAAACCTTCTTAAAAAATAATGGGACAATCATCAAAATTTTTCTCCTTCATTATTTTATACCGTCTTATCCACATATTTTTATTCTTCCATTATTTTCCTTCCTTTTCTTTCTTCTTGTAATAATACAACTAGTAGTTGGAAGATAATAACATCCAAAATTGCCTAGATGCGTAAATTTTAATGCTTAACATAGAAAAAAAAAATAGTTGTTATCAATTATCTTGGTTAATCATCTCTCCTGCACATTAATGTTCTTGCAAACATCCTGCATTTTGTACACAGTAATTATGTAGTTGGCTTAAATTTCTCGATATATATTTTGTTTATGCAGTCTTTTTGAAGTTTTGTGCACAGCTAAGCTAACTGGCACTTTCAAATTATATGAATTCACTGAAGGCATACACAAATATATCTTAGTTTATCAATATCATATTTGCATCTCTATTGCATTTATTTTCTTGGCCTACCTTGTGAATTTAATTTGAATACAATGTGTGCTTGCATTTCTTTTGCCTCACTTTTTATCTTCCCCTCTCATTATTGTTGTAATTCTTGCTTATTTCTTTTCCTTATTCTTTTTGATAACACGACTCTTACCATGCAACATGCCATAATGTTTTATAGTTTTGCTTCTTTGATGGTTAGTCTTTCTATTTATGATTTCATGTTTTGCTATCTGCATATTTTTCTCATGACACGTCTTTGTATCTCTTCTAACTTCTGTTCATTTATTTTCTCATGTCTCCTTTCTTCATCGTCGTCTTCTTCTTTTTCTTGCTATGAATTTGACTATGAAGATGACAATATAATAAGTTGTAACTGATAATTAATTGCTTAGCCCGGGAAAGTAGTTATTATTAATTAGATGTGGGAAAGATTGAATGCATTCCATGGCCCAATGCAAGCTTACGTTCAAAGATTGCATCTTCTATTTTTGTAATCTGTTGGCCTGTCATCTTTAGGGTGTCAAATAAGGTTACCAGGTCTCTCTTCTATGTCTCTTTCTATTTTTCTGCAATCTGCATTTCTTTTCATAATTTACCAGTGAACCTTTTGTGGTTGCTTGGTATCTTATAAACTTTCATGTCTGCACTTTTCTGTTTAACATTTGTTTGTCTCAGATGCTCAGATTCTTGAAAATGTCTAGGCATTCTAGTATGGTTTGTATTAAAACTTATATATCTTAATCACTGTGGTTTTATTTTCAAATTATTTGCATGCCTCTCATAACTTTTCTAATCTATGTAAATTGTATCTGCCTTCTTCCTATTTTTTAACCAGTCAGTTTTTTCTTGTCCTTTTGGTTAGGGATGAAGCAAAAGAGTTCACCGGGTAAACCCAAATCAAATGTTTCTGATGCTATTATGGAAGTGACGGCTAAACCAATGAAAACGCAAATGTCTGAGAGCACTGAAAATGTCTTAGGTTCTCGAAAAATGCTAAAGCGAGCTGCTGCCTGCAGAGATTTTGAGCATAAATCTATATGCATTCGCGAACCAAAATTAGAAATGAAAAGGGTTCGAGTAGTGGAAGATGAATCAGAAGCAATAAGCTTAACAATTGGTGAAAATCATCCGCGGCCAAATAGAAGATTGACAGATTTTGTCTTCCATGATGAAGATGGAAAACCTAGACCTGTAGAAATGTTGGAAGTAACAGACATTTTTATTACAGGTCTCATCTTGCCCTTGAAGGAAACAAATGAAAAAGATAAGGTGCAAGGAGTAAGTGAGCGTTTTGGGCGTTTAGAATCCTGGGCCATATCTGGGTATGATGATGGCTCACCAATCATATGGGTCTCTATCGAAATTGCAGACTATGATTGTGTTAAGCCTGCCAACAGCTATAAAAATTTGTACTGTCTTTTCTATGAAAAGGCCCATGCATGCATTGACATTTACTAGAAGCTTTCAAGATCTTGTGGAGGTGACCCTAATCAGAGTCTTGAGGAGTTACTTGCTAAGGTTGTCCGCTCAATGAGTGGAAGAAATAATTTTCCTCGTGGGATGTCTGTCAGAGACTTCATTGTTTCACAAGGGGGGTTTATTTTTTACCAACTAATTGGATTAGATGAGACGTCCAATAAAAATGAACAAATGTTTAGTGAGTTGCCTGTTCTTGCTGCTCTTAGGGATGAAAGTAAGAAAAACAAGGGTTGTGTGGTTAGAGAACAGATTCCATCTGATAGGGTGCTAGACACAAATCTGGAAATTAGAGACAGGCATAATTTAAATCAGTTACATGCATCCAGTAACGCAGACGAGGAAGATGAGAACATGAAATATGCCCGTTTGTTGCAGGAACAGGAAAACTGGCAACCACTGAGACAAAACAAAAGGTGGCTTGTGGGTACTTCACCAAAGATCTATTATATTAAGATCAATGAAGATGAGATCGCAAATGACTATCCACTTCCTGCGTATTACAAGAATTATGTTCAAGAAACCGATGAGTACTTATTTGATGGTTTTAATGATGCAAATAATCCAAACGAGCTTCCTCGGAGCATGCTGCAAAATTGGGCACTCTACATGTAACGCCCTCAAATTTAAGTATATAAACCAGTCATTTATGATATCCATAGACATAGGAGAAATAAACATATATTCATTTATCAGAGTATTTATTGCAAAAGTATTACATGTTGACAACAAAAGTAAATGCCCTACGGGCTTACAACTTTCCAAGTCAATACTTGGTTTAAACAAAAGAGAGTTCTAACTCTTAACATATTAAGCCCAAGGCTTGAATTACATGTAATACAAAAGACAACTACAAAAAAATAAGCCTTCAGCTTCTAAACCTCCCAAGTTACATCTTTGGCGGCGGCATATCACCTGTACCTGAAAAATGACGTCCCATATAGGGTGAGTCAAAACCCAGTAGAGATACGCTAAACATATTATGAGCATTAACTAAATTATTAGCATTTGATAAATGTTTAACTCATATAAATCAACGTACATCCCTTCCATAACCAATCCATAGTCACAACCATGTTTCAATCCCTTCCGTTTCATTATCCAATCCAATTCATAGATATAGTTCATTGTTTAACCGAACAGTTCAAAATGAGATTACAACTCATACTATCACCACTTCAATCATAATCAATTTATAATGAGACTACAACTCATATTATTACCACTTCAATACTTCAATTCATCTACGTTATGCAAACGTAATTAAGATTTCGGGACTTTCACCCTGGACACTCCGGCCAACTTAGTTATCAATGGAGTCCATCTCCTATCTCCTCCCAAACAGGTTTGGAAGTACATCTCGTATCTCCTTCCAAACCATGGAGTACATCCCCTATCTCCTCCCAAACAAGATACATATGCAATGTATTAAAATGCTCATCATATACAATGATCAATTTAAAGCACATATACAATGTATTAATCCAACCGTCATATTCAATGACATAACCCAATCGATTAGTTTCAATTTACCTAACCATCATGCAATTCTACAACAATCATGACTATTCTCCACCGATAGCCCAAAACAGTTATTTCTAAACAAATAATTAAATTTATCAAATAGATAAATTAATACATTTTCATAGGTGAGTGATTAATCAATCTAACTACACCATCCAATCTCATAATTTCCCAATTTCATGATTTTTAACCCAATTTCATATTTCCATATTTCCCCAAATTAATTATACAAATTAATCAATCAAATTAAATTAGGGCATTTTCCCCCTTTTTTTCAACTTTGGCCCTAAGGCTCAATTTCATCAATCCTATAACAATAACCTCATTTTCCAAGGTCTCATATACACACATGGAACTCCACATTAACAAACCTCTCTTTTATAATTTCATTTTCAAAACCCTAACTCCCCAAAATCACCAAATCTCACCATTTATACAAAATGACAAACGTTTATATTAAAACTCATAAGAAGGAGTAGTTTATCCCTACCTCAAGAAGAAAAGTCGAGTCAAGTAAGAGATGAACCCCAAATATGCCGAAATCAACTTCCACTAGGATGAAAATAGAGATCTTAAAGAGCTCAAGCTTTTTAATGAAGGAAGGAGGGTGAAGAGATCACTTGATCTAGGCTAAAATGTAGAGAGAGGGAGTATTTTAGAGTGAGAAGCTCTCAACTTAGGGTTTTGGAAAGTTTTAGAGAGAGGAAGGACATAAAAAGTGATTTAAAATATCACTTACGCGATCTGATATACGCGCAGTCCACTCGAGCGGATAGTTTGACCCTCGAGCGTCAAACACAAAAGTTTTGACCCACTCAAGCGCAATAAAGGCCGCTCGAGCGCCAACACACAACAACGAGGCACAACCCGTTCGAGCGTAGAATACACACTACCAGTATTTCAGATTTCAAACAGCCGCTCGAGCGCCAAAGAGACCGCTCGAGCTCAGACCCGCTCGAGCGCAATAAACCCCACTCAAGCGTGAAAAACACTTCTGCAGTATTTTCGCAGGCGCACAAAGTACTGAAGGATTGCAAACCCCGCTCGAGCAGAAGACCAAAATTCTGGGCAACAACCACTTGTTCCAACTCACAACTAACCTGGACCAAACTCATCCAACACGTCCCAAAACTCAAATACAAGGGATTTAAAGGACAGAAACAAGATATAGACAACCATAACCATGACGGAATCTAAGTCCGGAACACGATATATGGCGGGGAAAAACCGTGATCGCTATACTACAATTCAAACTCTAGGCTGATCTCTTTGGAGCTTCTCCCGATGAAACCTTGTGCTGATATTGATACCACTATTTATGGTTCAAGGAGTATGACAAGTGATGATGGAAGTGGGTTTTGTCTTGATGGGGAGTCTGACAAAACTTCTAGTTCTGTTGGATCCCATGATGTGGATGGAATTCCCATATATTTAATTACAATAAAGGAATGGATGATTGAATTTGGATCATTGATGATCTTTATTTCAATTCGGACAGATATGGCCTGGTAATAGTTTATATTCTCATACTACAAGTTTCAAAGTGCTACAAATCTGATAATTTAGCTTTTTTCATTTCTTCTACTTTCCTAGTGATTATGTTCTAAAATTTTGTATGATTTGCATCTATTTAGTTTTACACGTCCTTGAATTCTTCCATTCACAGTTATCTTGTACATGGTTGGTGCTTCCTTGGCACTGCTCCTAATACGATTTTGTTATGTCAAGCTATCTTAACAATATTCAAAGGGTTTTGGCATTAAACCCTTCTTAAACTGCACAATTAATTTTTTTGGCTGATTTATTAACTATGGAAAGGGATAAACTAATGATAGAAGCTTATATGGTCTTTTTTTTGAGTCTACAGGTACAGGCTTGGGAAGCCAACAAAGCAATATAGTCCATGGTATGAACCAGTTTTGAAAACTGCGAGGCTTGCAATTAGTATCATCACATTGTTAAAGGAACAAATTCGAGTATCACAACTTTCATTTTTAGATGTCATTATGAAAGTATCTGAATTTGACAAGGATCACCCTGGTTACATATCTTCAAATCCAGAGGCAATAGAGAGGCACGTGGTAGTTCATAAACAGATTATACTTCAGCAGTTTGCTGAGTTTCCAGATGATACTATTAGGAAGTGTGATTTTGTGACTGGTCTTCATGATAAAATAGAGGAAAGACATCATACAAAGTGGTTAGTGAAGAAAAAGGCGATTCTAGAAAAGGAAGCAAATTTGAATCCAAGAGCAGCCATGGCATCTGTGACCTCAAAAAGGAATGCAATGTTGGCCACAACAACAAGATTGATCAATAGAATATGGGGAGAATATTACTCCAACTACTCACCAGAAGACTCAAAGGAGAGTGATACATGTGCTATGAAGGATGATGATATTGAGGAACAAGAAGAATGTGAAGAAGATGAAGAAGAGGATGAAGAAAAAAAGGCATTAGTTATTGAGCAGACTGTGAAACTTGATTCGGGATCAAAACAATGAAAGTTGTGCTGTTATAATAAGGAAATAGAATGGAATGGAGAGGCAATTGGAAGCATGCCTGGGGGTGGAGATCTCTATAAACGGGCAATAGTTCATGGAAGTACGATTTCAGTTGGTGGTTCTGTCCTTTTGACAGGTGACTCAGAGGAATATTCCCCTATCTATTTCGTTGAGTACATGTTTAAAGAATCAGATGGGAGAAAAGTGGTTCACGGAAGATTGTTGATGAAAGGATCTCAAACTGTTCTTGGGAACACTGTTAATGAGAGAGAGGTATTTATGACAAATGATTGCTTGGAATTTAAACTGGCTGATATTGTGCAAACTATGGTTGTTGAACCCCGGTTGATGCCTTGGGGTTATCAACATCGTAAGTCTAATACTGCTAATGATAAGGCTGACAGGGTAAGAGCTGACAACAGAAAAACTAGAGGATTGCCCATGGAATACTTCTGTAAAAGTGTGTATTGCTCGGATAAAGGTGGTTTCTTCTGTCTTGAAATTGATTGTATGGATCTTGGTTCTGGGTTCTGCCAGTCTTGTAAAATAAATAAAGTCCAAAAAAAGAAGGAGGACTTTAACATAAATTCTTCTATGACTGGCTTTACACACATGGGAACGGAGTATTCCATTCATGACTTTGTATACTTAGGTCTTCATCATTTTGGAGAAGATGAGAAGACCAGTGAAAATTTCAAGGGTGGGAGGAATGTGGGTCTGAAAGCTTATGTCGTTTGTCATTTGCTGGAGATTGAAGGAGTCAAAGCTCGAAAACAAGCTGACCCTGAATCAATGACAGTTAAAGTTAGGAGGTTTTTCAGACCAGAGGACATTTCGTCAGAGAAAGCATACCGTTCGAATATACAAGAGGTAATTATTTTTTTTATCAACCATCATATAGTCCCATTTTATATTGGGAAATGATTTGCATTTAAGCCTCATTTATGAAGATATCTGTCCAATATGCTAAGTGGACATGCAGCTGTGTATGGTTACCCATGTGTTTATAATGGAGTTAAGTTTCTATAATGTTTATGGATATTCCTAATCTTCTCATGATTCTGTTATGGACATTATTCTTTATGTCAACTATTATAGATCTGTTGTAACAATTCACTTTAACTGAATTTGCAGGTTTATCACAGTAAACAAATAGTCACGGTTCCTCTCCTTGCCATAGAAGGGAAGTGTGAGGTCCGAAGAAAACAAGATCTTCCCTTCATGGATGCCCCTGGAATTTTCCAGCATATTTTCTTTTGCAAATACTTTTATGACCACAATAATGGAGCAATCAAGCAGGTAGCTTTCCCCTTATCCTTTGTGTGGTAGTAACGTTCTTGTAGTTCTTTTCTTTCTCTCTTTATTAGGCTTAATGTTGAATTGGAAACTCTGAAGATGTTTGATCACAACTTCATTTAGCATATTTGTCAAATACATTGCAGCATTCTTTTTAAAAATTCTATTTAACTCTCCTTTTGGATGAGCACCATTTTTTGTATGTTTTTTTTGCAACTGTATTTTCATCCTTTGAAGTTTGCAATTTCACTATGGACAGTTGTCGGCTCACATTAAACTAACTCCTTCCAAAGAAAGGGTTGTGGGTGATGCTACAATTAGAAAGAAGAAGGGGAAGTGTAAAGAAGGAGATAGTGATTTTGATGAACAAAAGGATGCATCTTCTTCAAATCGCCTAGCCACGCTAGACATTTTTGCTGGTTGTGGTGGGTTATCTGAAGGTTTACAAAAATCAGGTAGGTTCCTTATTTGTTTATTCAATATTAAGATCATTTTCGCCAAGTTCAAGTTTAAAGTTCTTGACAATCAATTTTCTGCACCTATTAATTCTTCAAAAATGTTAGGTATCATGAAAGAAATATCATGAAAAGTCTTCATGAAGATTCTCCACCCTTGGATTAGTTTATAGTATTTGTAGTGTTTTATTGTATGTTATGCAATCACCCTTAGATTAGTTTCATGAAACTTTTCATGATATTTATTTCATGATACGTAGTATTATTCTTAATTCTTGCAGGAGTGTCCTTGACTAAGTGGGCAATTGAATATGAAGAAGCTGCCGGGGAAGCTTTCAACTTAAACCATCCAGACGCACTGATGATTGTTAATAACTGCAATGTGATTTTAAGGTGGATGCTTGATTTTGCCTGAAGTTTGTATTCCCAATGACGCTAAGTTAACATTACAATATTACAGGGGCATCTGTTTGTTTGACCTTAGAATAATGCTACAATGACCATATTTACATACTATATTTGGTTCACCATCTCATTTGTCATAATTGTATTGGTTGAATGGGTCCCAATACTCATGTTTGTTACCAATGCAATGAGCTTAATCTCATTCGGTGCCAAAGAATACCTAGACGTCCAGGTGCTAATTGGCGTGACCTTCCTGATGAAAATGTAGTTTTCTGATCTACCTAGAGAATTTTATTTGTGAACTGCTCATAGTATTATACAACAGGTCTTTTATCCAAGCTTTATTGCAATATATAAAAGATAGTATTCATTTTTTTTTTTATTCCAATGGTTTGTGGTTCCACGCATTGTGAGGTGTTTGGTATTTTTTAATGTACTCTCAAAAAGGGCTTGGCCTAACAGCCGCAGTTTCAGTGTATAAGAGTGTGATAACATTGTTGAGCGGTTAAGTTGAGAGGTTCAAAGCTCTATAACCATTATTGTGCATAGTGAATTTGATCTCATCCTCTCCGCGAACGTAGGCACATTGTTGAACTACATATATTTTATGTTTTGTGTGTTAGCTTGTTTCTTTGTACGATTTTGTGAGAGGAATCATTTGACTTCTGATTAACACCATGCCCGTTTATCACTTGGTAATGTGTTTTATATATTGAGGCTTTACAATTGAAATTTTGCTGGTGGAACTTTTAATAGACTGCTATATCACTTTTTTTTTTTCTCCTGTTTCTACAGGTTCGTTTGTCTATAGGACAAGTTGTTGATTTGATACCTTGGTGCTTGCCAAACACAGCCAATTCCACCCCCAATGATGTGGAATTAGGGGAGCTAAAGGCGAGAGACAGAGAAGTGTGAGACCACTTTACATGAGTCTTAGCTACATCATTGGAGGTAAAATTAGGGGGTCCAAATTAGGAGATGTAGTGACATTGTTCCTTCTAATTCATCACAAAGTAAAAAGTCAACACTTTGACCAATAGTATTGTTATTCAAGCGAAATTGATCTATAATTTGTTATTAATGAAGTACACGACATATATCTAGACAAGATTCGACAAATTTTGGAGAAAAAATACAATATCCAACTAAAAGAAATCATTTATGAACCTAAGTCAGACTCACTGCCTTCTTAAATGATAATTGTTTGGCCGTATTCCGTACAAACTAACTTAAATGATGGTTGTTTGGCATATTCTGTACAATATGTAAACTGACAAGATCCGACAAATTTTGTAGAAAAAGAGAATATTCAATCAAAAGTGCATTGTAAATGAAATCATTTATGAACTTATGTCAAACAGTTAACGTCTCCCTAAATGATTGTTTTTTGGCAATATTTTGTTCAAAATAACTTAAATGATAGTTATTTACCCGTATTCTATACAACGTATTAACCGACAATATTTGATAAAATTAGGAAATAAAAAAACATAATAGTCAACCAAAAGAAAACACAATATTTGTAATAATATCAAAATTTAAATAAAATCATTTATGAACCTAAGTTAGACGAGCAATGCTTCTCTAAATGACAATTGTTTGGTCGTACTTTGTACAACATGTAAACTAACAAGATCTAACAAACCTTGGAGGGAAAACATAATATTAAACCAAAAGAAAGCACAATATTTGTAGAATGTTGTTAAATGCCCTTACATTCCTTTTTTGAACCCCCTTCCCTTTTATTTATTTTCATTACAATTTTACCCTAATATGAAATTCTTAATTTAACCTTGTTCATATCCTTCCAACCTAAGCTTTAACCCTAACCCTAATCCTACTTTGACCCCACCCCATTATCTCTAGTTAGCATCTTCCTCATTCGTCTCATTTCCGAGGATCCTTCCTACCTTCACCATGCCTATCTTTGCCATCTAACCCCAATTCCGTTATTCGTCAATCTCCCAGTCTCTCTCTCCCTCATTATTAGTCTCTATTGATTGATCGTTGCTCGTTATTGATTTCTTATGGCTCGCCATTAGTTTGGCATTGCTTGCCGTCAATCTTGCATTTTTCTCTATCTCACGTCACTTGTCGTCGATCTTACATTGCTTGTATAGTAGAGAGTTGCAGAGGGTGGGATTCGCAAGGGTTGGTGGCAACAGAGGATGGGGGAAGGAGGTTGTACAAGGTGGAATAGAGTTGTTGTAATGGCTAGACGAGAAGTTAGGTGACGTGGATGGACATGAGAGTTGTTAGGGAGGGTAGAGAAGTGTTAGAGGGGTCACTAGAGATGGTAGTGGCAAAGGCGGTCGGAGGTGGATATGATGGTGGTAGAGGTGAAGATTGCCGAAATAAAGGTGTTATCGGAGGAAAGAGGATTACTGGAGGAACTTTACAATTGAAATTTTGTTGGTGGAACTTTTAACAGACTACTATATCACATTTTTTTTTCTCCTGTTTCTGCAGGTTCGTTTGCCTACAGGACAAGTTGTTGATTTGATACCTTGGTGCTTGCCAAACACAGCCAAGAGGCACAATCAATGGAAGGGTTTGTTTGGAAGGTTGGATTGGGAAGGAAACTTTCCAACATCTATTACTGACCCACAACCAATGGGTAAGGTTGGGATGTGCTTTCATCCTGACCAGGACAAAATACTCACTGTATGTGAATGTGCTCGATCCCAAGTAAGTCTTTCACTCGAACATATTCAAAACTTTAGAATTTATTCAACTTCTTCCATTGCCATGAGCAAAGGACATCATTTCAAGATAGGGCTTGTTAGGAGCTTGAAATAAAGAGGACGTCATGGATTATCAAGAAACTATGTGCTTTTGATTTGTTTATTTATTTTTCCAACAATTTGTAATTCATTTGAGTAAAAAGAAAAACTAAAATTTTGATAGAGTGAACTATCAGTTTTTTCTGATCTATTTTTCATGCTGTGCATGCAGGGTTTTTCAAATGGCTACAAATTTGCTGGTAATATTCAGCACAAGCATAGGCAAATTGGGAATGTTGTCCCTCCTCCTCTGGCATTTGCTTTAGGAAGTAAACTCAAGGAAGCGGTGGAAAGGAAATGGTGAACCTAGTTGAATTAATCTTAGTGCACATACATCGCTTTTTTTATACATCATTTTTTTCTTTTGCTTTTTCTTTTTCTTTTTCTTTTTCTTTTTTTGGGTTGGGTTGTTATCTCAACTGTTTTTTTATTCATTTATTTATTTAGGAGAAATTACTCATAAATCCCATTTTGATAAATGTTGCTCTAGTTAATCCTGAATGTTTTTTTATTAAACCATTTAGTCCTAAATAACATCACCAACATCACTAAAAAACATCATAAAAACATCAACATCATAAAAACATCAACATCATCAACTACATCGTAAAACATCATCAAAACAACATCCTAAAACATCACAACATCATAAAAAACAACATCGTAACAAACATCGTAAAAAATTACACATCAGATTCATTTAAACATAAACACCAAAAATTAGATTCATTTAAACTACGGATTTCAAACATCAAATTCATTAATATAATGTAACACCAACCAAAAATAATAAACATTATATTCAAACATCAGATTCATTAATATAATATAGCACAAAAAATATTAACTACATTGATCATCAAAAACATTAACTACGACGTGTCTGGCATTCCACCACTCACCAGCGGTGAATCTTGAATGATTAGTAATAACCACATCTTTTATATATATATATATATATATATTAACCCTAATAACAAACTATTCTCTATCCAACTATTCTCTGTCATAGTATCCACATTCAAGAAACCATGTCTTCAACACCAGGTTTGATCGATGAGGCCGAAGAGGCATTCCCGATGAACAACTTTTCAGAGGCTGTAAATCTAGCAACCATGGCGAAGCAACAATATCCATCTTTCGACTACATCGATAAGTTCTTGAAGGCTTATTTAATCCACTCCGATGCAACCAATAACAAGCTTCGTAATGGGGAAATCGACTGGTACGCGGTTCTTGGCGGCGTAGATTCGAAGAGCGAGACGAAAGACCTCAAGAAACAATACCGATCTTGTGCATCTGGATGTATATATACATCCCCACCTTTTAAATTTAATTTTTAGAACATATACACATCTACATCTATTTTCTCCCTCTCTTCGAATCTGCAATCGAAGCCCAACCATCTACAATGGGTACAGTTTGGAACATCAATTTATTCTGTTTGGGACATCAATTGATGTTTGAAACACCCACGATTTTGTTTGAAATCAGATCAGAAACACCATTAAAGTGAGATTTAATTGTCTAGAAAATCGGAGATCAATGTTTGATGTTGCCGATTTGATAAAAGTTTTTTTTGTGAGATGTTTGAAGCAGATTTAATTGCAGATTTCTGGGTGTTTGATGTTTGAAACACCCACGATGATGTTGCCGATTTGATGATGTTGCTTGATCTACATTAATTTTTGTTGTTTGAAACACTCAAAATGTTTGATGTTGTTTTGATGATGATGATGTTGTGATGTTCGACGTTATTTTTTATTATGATGTTTGATGTTTGATGAATAATGTTTGATGTTTGATGAATAATTCTAATGTTTAATGGTTGTGTTTGATGTTTGATGAATAATGTTTGATGTATGATGAATAATCCTAATGTTTAATGGTTGATGTTTGATGAATAATCATGACGTTTGATAATGTTAGATGTTGGATGAATAATTCTAACGTTGATATTGTTCTCACCGAAATTATACGAACAATCCTGACGTTGGTAATGTTTGATGTTTGATAAATAATTCTGACGTTGCTAATGTTTGATGTTCGATGAATAATGTTAGACATAAAAAGCCCTATAGTAAGCTTTTAGAGAAATAGGACCTATTAGTCTAACAAAAAACATTCGGGACTAAATGGTTTAACATTTTCAAATTTGGGATTTATTGGTGCTTTCCCCATTTATTTATAAATGAACTAATAATATCTTTTGTAATTTCTTGCTCTTTTTTGCTCTGCCCATGGCAATAATATCATAGAGTTGAGTTTATATTGAAATTGACCAAGAATATACACTTTGTGATCAAAACGATTGTACATTTAGATCAATCAGTGGAAAGGGTGAAAAGAAATATAAGGGTGTCGCTAATGGGGCCATTAACCCTTTTGGTTTTTTTTTTTTTTTTTTTTTTTTTTTTTTTTTTTTAATTCTAAATTAAATGACTAGGTTGTGTTTTGAAAATTATTTTTCGAAATGAGTCATAACATAAATACACTTTCTATTGAATTTTTTTAAACAAAAAAAAAATTTAATTAAGAAAACTTATTTCGTAAATACATTTTCTAGTTAAAAAAACATATTTACAAATACACTTTCAATACAAATTTAAAAAATAAATAAATAAATAAATAAAATATTTACAAAATATACTTTTAACATAATGTTTTTATTTGAAAAGCGTATTTTGTAAATATGTTTTTAGCGTATTTACAAATTATAATAAGTTTTTTTATACTGATATTTACAAATCATACTTTCAACATAAAATCATTATGTTGCACTTCTTAAATCAAAATAATTTTTTTTTAAAATAGTACGTTTTTTTTCATGAAAAAGAAAAGCACGCTTTCAAAAAAATTACGTGAAAGCTTGGTTACAAAATTAAAAATAACACACTTTCTATTCAAAATTATAAAACTTGTGCTCAAAGTGTAAACACGTTTTTTATTTTTTTTAAAATACTTAAACTATAGTTTTTTTAAAATTATTTAAATTATAGGGACTAATAATGTAATTTATTTAAATTCAAATGACTAACGGATGCCTCGGGCACTTATTAAAGTGCATCTGATGACTAACTTTATACCAAAAAGTTAGTTAACCACAATTGTGTTGAAAGTAACGATAATAAAATGTTGAAGTGTTTTTTAAAATAATTATTCTAAAAGCGTGTTTAGCAAATATTTTTCGGTATAATTATTTTTTTAATGTAGATAAAAAATTTGTGAGCAACAGTAACAAAATAAATGTTGGATGTGTTTAAAACAAAATTTAAGCTAAAAGCGTGTTTACAAAACACGCTTTCAATATAAAAAAAAAATTAGGTTGAAAACATGCTTTATAAACACCCTTTCTTTCTTTTTTTTAAAGAAAAATTATATTGAAAGCATATTTCGTAAATAAGCTTTCTTAATTATTTTATTTTTTTTAATTCTAACAAAAAAAAACGTATTTTGTAAATAAATTTTAATCCATTTTGAGAAATAATTTTTAAAACAGCCAAATTATTTAATTTAACAATAAAAAAAAATCCAAAAAAATTAATGGACCGTTGTTAATAGACTCCCCTATTTACTTTGAACCTTCACTTTTTTTTTTTTGATTTCCACACACCAAAGTTGTTTTCCAACTTTGTGGTTCACTACCAGCTATAATTTCAACTCTATCATTTCTTTGGATCCTCACCTCTACACCCTTCCTCCAATAGTCCCCGCCTCTTGCTACCCTTTGGCCCTTCCCACTGATGACCCCCTCTCATGCCCCATCTTTTTTACTACAAACCTTTCCAGCCCCTTTTCCCAATGACCCCCTTCCTCCTTAACCACCCCTTCCTACCACTGGTGCCACCTTTGACGCAACACCTTGCCTCCATAAACCATTACCTTTACGAAACCCTTACCATTGCGTCTACAAAACCCTAGAATTGTACAAAAGAGAAAACTTGTTTAAAAAGCGACGGATCATGAAGATAAAGAAGAAAGGACCAAAGGGTAAGGGGGTTGTGTGGAGGGGAAAGGTGGTGGTGGGTGGAGTTAGGAATAGGGATAATATGAGAATTTTATGTTAAGTAAAATTAGGACAAAGCAATTGGCCTAATGATTCATGTAACTATCTATTGGAATAGTAAGAAGGTTAGAGGGAAAAGGATACGGGGGTCTACCATATAATTTAACACAGTTTTATTACAACTTTTTATATCCAATCTGTGTACTGTAGTTCGTGAAAATAAATGAGAGCACACTCAATTTGTTTTAACAAGAGAATGTAGAGAACATTCTCTGAATTATGTCAGGAATATGATACATGGCTTGGTCTAGATGTGTCACATCTATCCTGAGACTGTTAATTTATTAGGCATGTGATACAAGTACTATATGTATATATATTACACAACACATTACTTTGGGAGGAAAATGCCAAATTTTTTTTACCAAACATCATTACTAACGTACAATAGCTAAAGCTAACATTTTCAAACAAGTAAAGAAAGAAGGCTACATAACAAACGTAAGCGATGCCAAAGGATAATAAAAGTTTATGCTTTCAATCTTAAACCTTCAAAAGGGACACATCCAATGCATCGGGACACCACAAACACATTTTCTTATGTAGATTGTCAAACACGTTCTTAATTTCCTCACTAGTCGCAAAAGCTCAAGCCTTCCAAGAAAACAATAAAAAGAGATTGAGTCACAATAGAAGCCATGTTTGATGGCCATGTAATCTGATCATATCTTGTGAAACTCGTCGGTATGGTAACTTTCAAGTAATCTGTGACCAGAATCTTTTATGCTTGCAGTGGATCTAAAGGGATTCATAAGACCTTGTATGGATTCCGTAATAATATTAGTAAGATGCTTTACAGCTTAATATCAAATCAAATTCTGTTCCCTTGGCCAAACCGGAAAATATTACACTGACAACGCCAAAATTCTAAGTACCTAGCAATTGCAGCATTTTCTAGAAAATCCAGATTCATGGCAATGAACATTCAAAAATGATTCGAGATGCCAAAAGCTTTCATTATATGGTATCTGCACACAAACGAACGCTAGTGTATGATAGGGTCCAAGAATGTTGTTGGAAATTCGAAGATCTTCAAAAATCTTTGAAGAAAAATCGAATTCTCTAGAAATGATGAGAGACTTAGATTCTTCAATAGTCACAACTAAGAACACAAAAGCAAAGAGATGATGGAGATAAGAGATTGGGTGAAGAAGAGGACAAAGTAGCTAGAGAGAGAATAATGGCAAGGCTCTTCCATGGATCTCCCATTTTCACTCTAAAGTTGATAATGGAGAAGGGAAATTAGTTCTTTCTCAAAAATTATCTCCCCAAAATTCATCTCTTGTAAAGCTATGGGTGGGTGCTATTTATAGGCACCTTATGATGTAGGATGAAGCCCTTGTGCAAGGCACATGGGGAATATTCTCTCTAACCACCTTGTCCGAAGAGGTGACCTCTCTGAGGATAAGGAAAACCCCGAAGAGGAGATTAAGCTCGAGGCGAACCCTTCTTCTTAGCCACACCTAACCAATGATCCCCAATCATCCCAAAGGGTCAGGGGTAGTCCTAGAGGACGTCCTGCCGCAGAAGGGTCAGGGGTAGTTTAAAAGAACACCCTGCCACAAATATTGTCGAGTCTCAGGGACCCCCTAGATCGTGCCACCTCGACCTGGGTATAGGCTAGTTTAACCGAAGAGTGAGTTTATCTCCACTCACCGTCCTCGAGATCGGGTCCTTTGTTCGAACTCCAACACACCCATGGTTCTGGTGCGTAGATCCTAGAAAGCTCCGAGCCCACAAGTGTTCTGGGACTCATTAATGGAGCGACTTTTATATTTCATGCGAATCCGTTCGAAGCCAAGTGCTTCGAATCTCTAAGTTCGTAGATCCGAACCCTTTCGAGTCCGAGCTCAAATAGGTCTCTAGATTCGTGGTTCTGAACCCTTTCAAGACTAAGCCAATACCTCAGAGAATGGATCTCCTCCGAGGGTTTCATCTCTTCTGAAAGTAACGTTTAACCTTCTGAAACGCCCGTATGATACGCCCGTATGATCTCGGCCTCCTCGGATAGACTTGTTAGACTCTCTTTAGAGATATCTACTTGATGAGTCTTTCTCGGCCCAATTTGTTGGCTTTCTCGTGGGCCCGTTCAATGGATTTCATTTGGGCCCATTTGGCAATAATTTCTCCGGACCCACTAATTTTGGGCTTTTAGATTGGGCTTTGACTGGGCCCAATTAATTAGTGGGCTTAAGTTGACCCCTCTTATAGCTAGGATGTTGCTCAGGTGCTTCCTTTACACAGTGAGAGATGCACCATTGTCTGCCATTGTAAGCTCAGAAAATGCAAAAAATAGCAACAAGAAAATATAAAATAACAATTTGTTAGATGATTTGTCTAGAAGCTCTACTGGGATAATTTAATGGTTTTGACAGTTAGGAAGAGAGAAGAAGTACGAGAGGGTCGCAGCAGGAGGAATAACTGTGTAAAAGGATCCGAGGTTCTCCATGACAAGGTCGATCTTTTTTGGTGTAATGACCAGTGAATCTTCAAGCTTTTCCAGTCAAGCTTGAAGATTGGAGCACATCATCTCTCATTGAATTATCATAAATCAGTGACATAAAAAGATTTTAGTAGAGAACTATTCGCAACTACATTGTTCCTTTGTATCGGATGTTCAGCATTAGACTTTTGATGTACAACTTTTACTGTGGCTCAAGCAATTTAGGATTGTTCTCGAGAATAGACCATCTGACCTCTAAAAATAGATTTGCAAAATCAGTGGACATTGTACAAGTGGAGCTACTTTGCACCAGATGTTCATAATTTTTCTTTGATATGATTTTATATTTGATATTCTACCAAAAAAAGGCAATGTTCAAGGAAATTGGTATAACCAACAAATTGATTATACTACCAAGTAACTGGAAAAAAAGCAAAAAATAATTTTCAAGTAGTTGTCTGATCTTTCAATATAAGTATTAGATCTTTGATTACAAACCAAACCAAACCAAACCAAGCCAAGCCTTAAGTCCCATGAAATGGGGTCAGCTACATGAATCCTTCTTCTTCATGAATGATTGAGCCAAATAGGAATGTACAAAAGAAAATACAACCCTCATTAAATAAAAAATAAATCACTAAACTATACCAAATTCTATTAGAATAATGGCAAGTCCAGGTATCGATCCACAGGGACAATTGTAAAATTAAACTAATTTAATTGTTAAATTCCTAAATTAATTTTGATGAAAAGATTGATTGTTCATAACCTAAATTAATAACAAATAAATTAAACTAAGTAATTAAATTATCAATAATAAATGAAATTGGATTTACTGAATTTGGGGAAAACCTAGGGCAAAGAGTCTACCACTAGTCACGTAAATAGGGTTTCCAATTGAAAACAATTATGTTATGGTTCGAACGGATTAATGCTTTGCAACTACAAATTCAAAACATTTAACAAGAAAATCATCACGTTCAATGTACGAGCACGAACCATCTCAAGTAGTACGAATCGTTCACTCTAAACTAGGGTAGTGACACGACTCGTCCCTCGTAGTATGATTCGTCTCATACCTTTTATGTGAAAGAATAGAAAACTCTTGTATGGAAAACATTCAACAATCACAGAAAGCTGAATACTTGAAGAAATAATGAAAAGTGTATATATAAAACTTCTAAAACACCATACAATTGTTCAAACCTTTACATAATTGAAAATCAAAAAGAAAAAACTAATTACATGGCGTAGGTTTCATCAAACCCTAGAAAAGGAGACTAGCACACATGGAGGAGTGGAAGGAGGTAGATGGAGAAGAAGCCACCATGGAAGACATGCTTGAAGCTTCAAGTTCCTTCTCTTTTCAAACCCTAGCCTCCCTTTCTTGACAAAACAACTTCCGACCCCTAATCCAGCCTTTTTCTTGCCTATTTATACTTCTGGGTCTTTCCAAACAGGTTGAAAACATCTGGCACGTTTTCCTAGAAAAAGTCAATGCACATGCGGGAAAGTCAACTCTCTCCAAATTCTGTCTTTTTGCCCATTTTATGCTCCGACTATGTACAACCTGATTGACATTCAACACACATAAAGTATACATTTCGACAAGCAAGTGAAGTTAAGAGATCCTAATTAACGGTCTTAATGATGTACAATTCGGCCTTAATCACATCTCACAACTTACAACTTGCTAGTCCTCAAGCAAGTGATAAAAAAAAATAAAATTAAACAAAATCTAGTTATTTCCTCTTTTGTGGAAAAACGGTTGCATTTAGCATATGCAACAAGCCTTTAAACCACAAAGTTATCCCAAGTGGACGAGTAAAGTCTCGTGAGGGTTTCCAGAAATGATACCCACAAACATTTTCATATTCATATACGCCCAACAATTAACCACTCTACTCCACCTAGCAATCAACTTATGTGCCACTACAGTGTGATATTAAAACATAATGAGTCATTAAAGGCACAGTGGACAAGCATGAAGGAACCTATTGAGTCAAAACCACAATTCAATTAATACAAAAGTAAAGTCCCTCGTACTTGTGCATACTAGTAGACAAATCATCAGTACCCTTGGTGTAAAGTGCAATCTCCATATTAGTTAACTGTCCACTATAATAGCCCAGTGTAACTCATAATAACACCCAACATATACAGAAAAACTAACCTGTTGCAGCCAAGATTCTCAAGTTTTTTTTTTTTTTTTTTTAAATGACGGTGCAATGTTCTGATCCATTAAACTTTCTAATCAACCCATGTAGCAAGTATTGGGCCAATGACTCCCAAACCAGATGGTTTTAGGGCACTAGGTGTAGAGACACCCCTACGGGCTTAATAACTTGAGTTGAAAAGGCTACGAATCCAAACAAGTCATTCTCCTTATTTTTTCCTTAACTGTGCAATGTCTAAATTCCTTAAGCTTTCTAATTAACCCATGTAGCAAGTATTGGGTCAATGACTCCCAAACCAGACGGTTTTAGGGCACTAGGTATAAAGACACCCCTACGGGCTTAATAACTCGAGTTAAAAAGGCTACGAACCCAAACGAGTCAAGTGTTTTTTTTTTTTTTTAAGAGAATCTTGGCTCCGCATTTATTCTTTTCTGCAACCTAGCTATTATCAATGATGTACACCAGAGATTATAATAAAGAGGTTACCACTATGAGAGTGTGTTCATGTGAATTAAGACATACTTATGACAAGTGTACTAATACCACAAGCACAAACGACTCCCCTAGTGCAAACATCACATGCAAGTATCTACCCAATAAATCCTTTTCATACAAGTCTACTATGCTCCCCAATTAACATATACAAATATCATCACCCTACTAGCAACAAGTCACATCAAGTGAAGTAATGCAATCAAGTGAAACAGGTATAAGCATGAATGATTGAGCCAAATAGGAATGCATAAAAGAAAATACAACCCTCATCCCCCAACTTGAATATGACATTGTCCTCAATAGAAAAATAAAGAAAAATGAGAGAAGATTACTAGAGATTGGAGGTGCACATCCAGGTAGGTATATAGTAACACACACACACTCAACTTTTTTTTTTTTTTTTTTTTTGAGAAAGGAAATAACTTAAAAGAAATAAAAATAAAAATAAAAGAGATAAAGCAATATACAGTGGGTACTACGGAGAAGCTGGTGGCGGGAAATGCTGGGCAAACAAGGCTGTATCAAAGATCGTGTCTCAAAGGCTTCATCCTGAACCCGTTGCTGGATGTCAAGCTGGCGGGCGTGTAGCTGGTTGAAGGTCGCCTGAGAATAGTCTCGATGCACCTGAAAATCTGTGCGCAACTCCATGAGACTCTGGTGGTGATCACGAAGAGTACTGTGGACCTAATCCACAGAGTGCTGAAGCTGTAAGTACTCCTCGCGAGTCATGTAGAGTGGGTCCCCTTGGGGAGGCACGGGGGGAACAGGATGAGGTGGGTGGTCATGTACGGGGTCCTGGGCCTCATCAACTGGGGCACCAACTTGCTGTGGGATGCGAGATATGCTATGCTGCCATTCCCACTGGCCAAAAGTTGGATACGCTTTATCAATCTCCTCATTCTCAACAATGAGGAGGCCGTTCAGCTCAAACACAAGTGTCAACAAATTAGCAAAAGGCAGTGGCCAAGTCAGGTTCTGCATGCATAGGTTCAGGCCAAACTGCCTCTCGTAGAAATTTCTGCAAATGCATCCAGATGATATGCTCAAGCGAGACCTGATAGCCATGCTGATAACCGTGTAAAACCCGAACAAACTCCAAACGGCGTTCAGCTCTATGCCCAAGTAGAAGGACATTCTTATGGACCACGGAATCAATGAATAGCAAGCGGCTAGGCAACTTGCTCCGCCGCAAGCATGTGAAACTGTTGTCACCATGGGCCCCCGGGAAGTATTGCTGGATGAGGCTATGTATGGGTTGTCGATCCTAACTTCCGGGAAGGGCTGATGTAGACCGCTCGAACTCCGCTCCACGCGCGAGGGCGCAAATTATGGTTCTTAGCTACTACAATTCGGACTCATGTCACGGTTCTGAATCTAATCTCACAAAGTGCAATGTAAGACCGATAAATCACCAAAGAGTCCAAATACATCAAATCGTTTTGGAAAACAGATTTTAATCAAGAAGTGCCAAACATGGAGTGCTTTGCCAGATTTTAGAGTCGCCACCTAAATATTTTGTTTTGGGAAATTTAGGAAACCCTGACTCGTGCCTAAGGCCACGTGTCCGTCATCACCAAAGTTGCCTCGGCTCGGGAACTTGGGTACGAGAGGGGAAGGTCATGCAATGAGCACCCCTGCTCGCCCGATCAAAGATCGGCCTTTACTAACATGATATGTTATTTTTGAAAACACATGCGTTCTTATTCCGGTTTATTAATCTAGAATTACTACGTGATGCGCACAGTACAAGTATAGACTAAATCACTCAAGTTGGAACAAAGCATCTCATGTTTGCTTGTTTGAAAATGGTTGGAAAATGCTACTCGCAAGTAGGCTAAGACGTGGATTTTGCCACCCTCAAGTGGGCTTAGAAAACATGATGATTTGCCACTCTCAAGTGGGCTTAAAACTCGCATTTTGATGAATTGTTCCAATTCAAGCAATCCAACTTTCATCCACAGGCATTCATGCAGTTATATCAGTTAAGCAAATAATCTCATGGCATTCATGCAGTTATATCACTCAGGGATAGTATTTCTTCAACTTGTCCATGTTGATCGGCTGGGAGAACTCTAGGCCATCTAGATCCATCAGAACGACAGCTCCACCCGACCAGATAGACTTGATGATGTAGGGACCAGTCCAATTGGGTCTGAACTTGCCTCTAAGGTCGTGGATGGGAGCTCGGTTGTCTTTGAGCACCAAATCTCCTTCTTTCAAATTCTGGATTTAACCTTCTTGTTGAAAGCCCTGGCAATTCTTCGTTGATATCCCTGAACGTGATATAGTGCTTTCAGCCTTCTTTCATCAAAGAGCATGAGTTCTTCGAACCTACTTTGCTGCCAATCTGCCTCAGCTATCTGACACTCAGCCAATACCCGTAATGACGGAACCTCAACTTCGATAGGCAGAACAGCCTCCATCCCATAAACCAAGGAATACGAAGTTGCCCCAGTAGAAGTTCGAATTGAAGTCCGGTAGCCCCAAAGAGCAAATGGCAGCTTATCTGGCCAGTCCCTGTAGGTTTCCACCATCTTCTGCAAAATGCTTGATGTTCTTGTTGGCGGCCTCAACTGCTCCGTTGGTTTGCGGCCGATATGTAGATGACTTATGAAAAGCCACGTCGTACTTCTCCAACAAGTCGATCACCTCCTTCTTGAAATGAGAACCATTATCCGAAATAACCTCATTCGGGACCCTGTAGCGACAGATGATGTTGTTTCTGATGAACTTAGTGACATGCGATGCCTTCAACACCGCGTAAGATTGGGCCTCAACCCACTTCATGAAGTAGTCTATCGATACCAGAATGTACTTATGCCCGTTGGACCCCTTCGGAGTGACAGCCCCAATCACATCAATCCCCCAGACTGAAAACGGCCATGGCGAAGTCATGTTGTACAGCTTCGACGGCAGAATGTTCATGCGGTTTGCATGGATCTGACATTTGTGGCATCGCCGGACAAAACCAATACAATCCTCCTCCATGGTGGACCAGAAATAACCCTGTCTAAGGATCTTCCGGGCTAGCATCACCCTACTCGTGTGCGCTCCACACTCTCCTCCATGGATGGCCTCCATCAGGCGCTTGGATTCTTCAGCATCAACACACAGCTTATGCATCCCGAGATGACCCCTCTTGTACAGTTTACCCCCGCAGACGATGAACTGAGCAGCCATTCTTTGAATTGCCCTCTTATCTTTGGCATTTGCCCCTGGTAGATACGTTTCATTTTCCAAGAAGTTCCAGATGTCGTAATACCAGGGGTACTCATCTTGTACCTCATCTGTGGCAGCAATCAGCTCGTAGGCCGGCACGAATTTCTGTTCAATGATGATCGGACGCATCCAGACTCCGAAAGAGATGTCTATCATAGAAAATAGAGTTGCTAATGAATCTGCGAACCTGTTGTTCTCCCTTAATAGATGGGTGAAGTTCAGTTTCTCAAACCGAGGAATCAGAACGTCCAAGGTCTGGTGGTAGATTCTCATATTTTCTTCTTTGACTTTCCAATCTCCTTTAGCTTGAGATACAACAAGGCTCGAGTCCCCGATGACATCTAACCATTTTGCCCCTAGTTCCAGGGTGGCTTCTAGTCCAGCAATACATGCCTCATATTCTGCCTCATTGTTCGACACTTTGAACCGGAGTTTGAATGCTAGAGGAATACGAGAATTGTCGGGTGCTATCAACAACACCCCTATCCCATACCCGTATTAGTTTGACACTTTGTCAAAGTACATCGTCCAAGTCTCTTCCTCGACATGCAGAATGGCCTCGTCTGGGAACAGATACTCAACTGCTTCATCCCCTTCAACTGGGTGATCGGCTAGGAACTCCGCTACCGCTCTCCCTTTCACTAACTTGCACGTCATGTACTTCAGATCAAATTTGGAAAGCAAAAACAACCAACGGGCTAGCCTACCCGTAAGTGCCGGTTTCTCGAAGAGATATTTGATGGGATCTAATCTCAAAACCAGTATTACAGAGTGAGCTAACAGGTAGTGCCTCAGCTTCCTGGTAGCCCATACCAAAGTCAGACAAGCCTTCTCTAGCAGAGTGTAGCGGGTCTCGTAATCCAACATTTTCTTACTCAGGTAGTAGATAGCTTTCTCCACTTTGTCCTCAGATTTCTGTGCAAGCATGTAGCCCATTATAGTTTCAGTCACTGAAAGATACAGAATCCACGATTTCCCCGGCTCAGGCGATGACAATACAGGTGGGTTCTGTAAATATTGCTTGATCTGCTCGAAAGCAACTTGGCATCGGTCGTCCCATTGGAACTTATTTCCTTTCTTCAGGAAACCAAAGAATAGTTCACAAGTCAAGGTTAATTTTGCAATAAACCGTCTTATGAATTGCACTTTACCCAGAAAGCCTCGCACCTCCTTTTCAGTCCTCGGTGGTGGCATTTCTAAGATGGCCTTGATTTTAGGAGGATCGACCTCGATACCTCTTTGTGTGATCAAGAACCCCAGCATTTTCCCTGTTGTAACACCAAATGTACATTTCTGTGGATTCAGCCGCAACCGATACTCCCTGATCCTTTGGAAGAATTTCTACAAGGCGGTGTAGTAGCCCTCTCTTTCCTTGGACTTGACAATCATGTTGTCCACGTACACCTCAACCTCTTTATGGATCATGTCATTTAGGATTGTGATCGCAACCCGTTGATATGTTGCTCCAGCATTCTTCAGCCCAAACAGTATCACCATCTAACAATAGGTTCCCCACGGGATGGTGAAAGCAGTCTTCTCCCAGTCTTCGGGTGCCATTAAAATCTGATTGTAGCCTGAAAAGCCATCCATGAATGAGAGCAGTGCATGCCCAGCGGTAAAGTCCACTAATTGGTCGATATGCGGTAGAGGAAAGTCGTCCTTCGGACTGACTTTGTTCAAATCCCTGAAGTCTACACATATCCGAATTCTGTCGTTCTTCTTCGGCACCGGAACTATATTGGCCAACCAAGTTGGGTATTCAGATACCAGCAGGAACCCTGCGTCAATTTGCTTGGTGACCTCTTCTTTGATCTTCAGAGCCCAGTCCGGGCGGATCCTTCTGAGCTTCTGCTTAACAGGTCGGGCCTCTGGGTCAAGAGGGATCCGGTGCTGTACAATCTCAGGATCGATTTCAGGCATGTCTTGGTAGGACCACGCGAAAACATCTTTGAAATCTTTTAATAAAACGACTAAGCGCTCGCGCTCCTCTGAAGACAACGTGGACCCGATCTGGGCCAACCGCGGGTCCTTCTCAGTACCAACATTAATTGTGATGATTTCATCAACCAAGGGTTTAACAAACCTCTCCTGCTCTTGATCAAGCAAATATTGCAAAATCGGAGGAATTTCTTCCTCGTCGTTTTTATCAAAATTTTGAAAGTCTTGATTAATACAATAAATTAAAGGCACAAAAAAGTACTCGGAAGCCACAGCCGTACCATTCTCATTAATAAAATCCAGGCCGCCTGATTTCTCTGTTACAACAAACTCAAAGAAAAAAGAAAAAGACGACCTAGATAGGACTGTGGCATCCGGGTTGTCACCCCCAAGAATACCGGACTCAGACTCAGATGAGCTGGAACCTGATTCTGACTCCACAGACTCGGTGGAATCAGATTCCGACTCACTACCTGACCCGGTGCTGCTCGATAAAAAGCCCTCCTCGTATTGCCAGACGAGGGAGGGTGCAATGGATGCATCCAGAATATTTGAAGATGGGCTCACAGCCGCTTCATTCCCGACCATGGAAACTGAGAAGTCATCCCCCAAGCACTCCTGTGCGATCTGAGGATCTGAGAGTAGACAAGCCAGTGCTACCTCCATTTCAATCTCTATATTCTCGGAATCCTCCTTAAACTGCTCAGCCTCAGCTAGTGGGTCTGTCTGCTCTTCGGCAACGTCATCCCCGGACAATTGCAAGTCAAAGAAAATCTCAAATCCCGGCAAGCGCCGCTTCTCTGCATTTAGCCAGGGCTCTGGAAAGCCACAGAATGGGAAGTCTTCCCCTTCCCAGACAAAGCGTCCGTTCAGGGTACCCTGGATAGGTCGGTGCATCAACTCATAATGCTTCCCAACCTGCTTTGCTCTGGCTCTTCCGGTCATCTCTTTTCCTTTCCTCGCCCAATCCTCTTTGGTAGGCAGATAACCTAGGCCAAAGGTATATAGGTTGCGCGACACTTTGGCCGATGCTGCAACGCCTTTCCGGCCACTTCGCCCTAATCCTATCCCAGGGATGTGCTTGGAGCTTGTTCATAAGGTAGACAGACTGAGCGCTGACGTATAGCCCCTCATCAATAGCTAGAATGTTCTGTACAACCTGGCCCTCAGCTAGGGTAAACCCTGACAAAAATACATCCTCCGCGCCATGCTCAATCTCCAGAATTGGCGTAAAAACCTCTGGCGGCGGATGGATTGAAGAATTCCCAAAAACGATGGCTACCCCTTTCCCATGGGGGTACTTCAACATTTGGTGGAAGAGACCGCCTTTACCTGGTGCAGCCACAGCCGTCCCAGGAGTAGATTGAAGGTTGCGGGAACGTCCAAGACATGAAAATCTATATCCTGTTGTCCTGGACCAACCTGAGTCCGAATATGTACAGTCCCCATCACCTCTCTGCTAGTATTGTCATAGGCCCTTATCACCTGGGCGGTAGGCACAAAATCCGCAGGCTTCAACCTGATAGCATATGCCGTCCTCGACGGGCACACGTTGATAGCAGATCTTATGTCAACAAGGACCACCGGTATCTATTTCTCCCTACACTCGACAAAGATGTAGAGAGGTTTGTTATGATCTGAGCCCTCAGGCGGCAGTTCCTTATCAGTGAAGGTCAACGTCGGGGAAGCTCCTCCCGGAAAAACCAGCCCTACCAGCTGTTCGGGCGTGGTGTCAATTGAAAGTTTCGCCTTGTCCATTGCAGAAAGGACAGCTTGCCTGTGAACTCTTGAGACCATAAGCAGTCCCCAGATGGAGATGTCTGCTTGGATTTTCTTAAGCTGTTTCAGTACAGCCTCCTCCTCGAGCAGTTTTTCCTTCTGCCTCTCCTCTTCTTTGTCCTTTCCGGACGCCTCTGGTTGATCTAAGTGTGGGGGCTTGAAGTACCGCCCACTCCTCGTCATATGATCCACCTCTTCAATATACCAGGTATCATCCGGTTGGTTATGCCCCCAATCCTCATCGGTGTGGGCAAGACGTAAGTCGTCGTCTTTCCACCACATCCCGTCGGTAACCAATAGACAGCTATCCAGTTCCGTTGTAACTATTCCGATGCTCACAGCATGTTCCATCCCCGCAGGGTCTTTGGCCTTTCTAGCCCTCTCTAGATCTTCGATCTTTTCCTGTTCAAGCTACTTCAGCACAGTATTCTGTTCAGTATTTTTTGTATTCAAACTGCCCGGATCCCGAGCAAAATTCTTAACACCGGTGCTCTCCGGCGATTTCCCCTGATTCTCGGCCATTCCGGCCACTAATGATGTCCCAGTTCCTGATTGCCCCTGTTCTGGCTGAAGTTCTTCAACAACATCTGGTTGGTCGTCAAGCCACCCAGTATTCTCTGCTGACCCATCCAAGCCGAACAAGTTGACAGTCACGTCCCCTGAGTCCTGCTCTTCAAAGAACTACAGATTTGTGATGTCCTCTTCCAACTCTGCTAGGTCATCTAACCCCTAACTAGGTCCATCCTCTCGAACTACACTGATTTCTGCCCCAACCGGCAACTCCACCATTGGCTTAACCTGGTCCGTTGATGTGATATAACCACTCGGGTTGTACTCGAAGCTCGCAGACCCCTCAGGCTCTGAATCATCATTCTCATCTGCCCCCAAAGTGATCCCTGTTCTGTATTCGGTAGTCACTACCACCAGTTCAGGTTGGGTTTGGAAGATGCTAAACATACACAAATCCGTGCTATCCGGAATGAACACCCCCGGCTTGGGTAGGTGGGAGGGTGTGATATATATGCTAGGGTCGTATGACACAACCCCAGTTTGGATCAGGTTGATGCGTTTAGGTGGTGGAGCTTGGTTATGTGGTGGGAGAGGGTTGGTTGGAACATTTGGTTTTTCTGGAGATACGATCACCCTATTGTCAACGAGATCCTGGATCTCGTAACGCAGTCTATAGCACTGGTCGGTGTCGTGACCATGCTGTTGGTGAAAGGCACAGTATTTGGCTGGATTATGGGAGGGAGGAAGTTTGTCTGGCAATGGCCGCGGCTCCAGGGGCTTCAAGTGCCCTTTCTTGATCAGAACCCCCAGAGTTTTGGACAGGGGCATGTATAGTGAAGTAAAGGTTCTTTGGCCTCGGGGTACATATCTGGCTGTTTGTGAGCTACTTCCGGACGCACTGGAAAAGGGTGTAACTGTTAGGGTTTTTGAAGGGATGGTGGTGACCATGCCCACATCTGAAGTTCTGGCAGCTGCAGCATTGCTCGTGCCCGCATTCATACTGCAGGAAAATGCCCTCTTGGGCTGCTCTCTCTCGTGATCAATAAGACCCTGCTTCATGGCGTCCTCAATCTACACCCCAATCTCGTGTAAATCTGCAAATGTGGGAAGGGGTAGGACGATCATCTTTTGCATCAATTTGGGTTGGAGATTACGCACAATCATCCGTATCTGATCCTTGTCGACCGGCCTGGTGGTCATCATAGAAGCTTTGGCCCTCCAACGGGTTACAAAGTCAAAGAAGCTCTCTTTTGGCTCCTGTCTGGTTGTCTCGAGATCACGAGTTGTGATCTCGATCTGCGTGTTGTAGGAGTATTGAGCTACAAAGGCCTCAGCCATCTCCTTCCAGCTTCTCTTGGCAGAGTCCTCCAGCTTTGCGTACCATATAGCCGCAACACCCGACAGGGTTCGGCCGAATAGGGAAAGTTTCTGCAATCTGGAGAGGCCCATTGGCCTTAGGATATCCGAAAACAATCGTAGATGTACCATGGGGTCCCCAGAACCGTCAAAACGGTCTATGTGCGGCATCTTAAACCGATCCAGCAAAGTCACCGCCGAGTCGATGTATCCATCCTCTATGTCAGGTATGGAATTAATGCCTTGAATCTTCTTGAACAGTTTTTCTAACTTGCTCACTTTCAGCGCTGTTGGATCCACCTCAAATTCAAACGGTGTATCCACTAGATTTGTCGGTGCTTTGGACAATTGAGGTGGGATTGGGGGTGGAACCGGTCCCGTTGGAACGTCCGTATTTTCTTGGACGTTTGCGGTCTCCCCGAGTGTTGGAACTCTAAACGGGGGAGGAGGTGGGTGTGAAGCAGACGCTCCGGCTCGCTGTGGTGGTTGTTGTTGTTGAAGTCTGGCAATCAACTCCGTTTGCTGGGCTACAACCTCAGCCTGGCGGGCAGCATCCCGCTGCATGGCTTGCATAGTTTCCTGGAGCTGACGCATCATCTCTTCCATGTCTACCATAAGATGCTGGTCTAATTGAACAACCGGTATATCTCTCTCTACGGTAGAAACTGAAACCTCAGCCTGATTACTTACTGGCGGGGTGGATAAGGACCACTGATCCGGTAACCGCTGTACTGATGCACTGTGCCTAACTGACCTCCGTCTAATAACCGGGGGTAATGAAAGGAACACTGGTTGTCCATCTATCAGATCCTCAGATCGATGAAGTCTTCGACCTCTGGTCCACAGTGCTTGGGGAATATCTGCCTGGTCGGAAGCAATTGTGCTAAACCCTACCTTGTAATAGATTTGCAGAATCGTTGGACATTGTACAAGTGGAGTTACTTTGCACCAGATGTTCAGAATTTTTCTTTGATATGATTTTATATTTGATATTCTACCAAAAAAAGGCAATGTTCAAGGAAATTGGTATAACCAGCAAATTGATAATACTGCCAAGTAACTGGAAAAAAACGCAAAAAATAATTTTCAATTAGTTGTCTGATCTTTCAATATAAGTATTAGATCTTTGATTACAATCAACAAAAAATATCAAATTCACAAATGATTGCTAGGCAGCTTTACTGAGGTTGATGCTCTTCTTTTAATTAAATCCAAAATCTCAATTTTAACATAGCCACAATTAGAATTTCTTGCATTGATATGAATGATATTGAAAATAATATGCAAGAAATGTTATATATACCAGAATTGAAATAAGACAGCTTTCTAGAAGATGTAGATGAGGTGTTGTAATGTAAAACATATGAGAAAAAGAACAGAAATAAATACCATGATTCCAGTGTCTGGTATAAATCAGCTGAACTGCCAAAGCATGACACAAGCATGTCCGTGTTTATCACACCTGGATTGAGTGCAACAATTGCCATTCCACTATGTAACTCCTTTGCTGCTGACCTAGTTAGGCCCTCCACCGCCCATTTTGAAGCACAATAAGGTGCAACCTGTCAATATTTAGTTCCAGGAACACATCAATACTGAGGAAATTTAAAGTGAGCTGAACAAAAGATTTTCAGAGGACAAATACGGTTATCACAACACCAAATTACCCAAGTTGTCTTCAATCTATACTCAAAATGCAAAACTCTGAATTCATTGATGGTTCCACATTTCCCTATGGTGGAGAACACAAAAATATGAAATAAACTCGCAATCTAGGGTCAACTAAAATGCAAAATTTCTTAGTTCTACTTGAATAATCATCACAGTGACTCATCGAAAAGCAGATAATCACCAATCTCACTGCAAAACCATTGTTTTCATTAACCATAGCCTTATATCTTTATCAAATGGACAAAATATTAAATAAAATTTCATGCAGCACAAGCTGCACAACTATCATCAAGAACCATAATTGTAACGAGTAACAAATTTAAACAACATTTATCTGTGACACAGACAGAATATCAAGGTTTGCGCACACAGAACAATAACAACAAAAAAGAACAAATTTTTGGGATAAAAGTACACTGGCAACTTTTTATGTCATACCTGTGTAAGAAGGAAAAACAAAATGGTAAGCAAAAAGCAGTTGCTTCATTAGTTTCTGTCAGTGTCATCCTTGTAGTTTGGGTCGCCATTGGTGTCGTTGTTGTAGTGAATCACAATGGGAGCTCGAATACTGGCGAGAATGTATCTGCATCCACTAAGGTTGTCACTAGCGCATTTGTGCACCTACTGATTTCAAGGATGTATGCATGCATGAACAGCCATAGCAATGTCGCCAAGAATGAAAGCGCTTAACAGAAAAAAAGACTACATTGTAGCTGCAATTCTGCTGCAGCGGAAGACTGCAAAGAGTTATTGCAATATGCCATCCATGAGCTTCAACAGTCGTTCTCGATGGCGGGTGATAGCGACTTGTACACCATCAATGACCGTCTATCTGAAATTTTGAACTGGTTCACCGCTGCGATCTCATACCAACAAACATGCCTTCACCAAGACGATTTCTGCTGACGTTGTAGCAATCCGAAAAAGCGCCAAGGCAGATAGATCATCTAGGCCTCTTTTGTTTATTTTAGTAGATTAGAAGGGCAAATTACATATAACACTCGAGATTTAGTAAAATTATAGATACTCCTTGAAGTTTGAGAAATTACAGATACTTCCTAAAAGTTATATTTACATAACAAATTAGGAGGCAAATTATTATGAAAATATAAACCTCAGAGGATAATTTGTTATGAAAATATAAATCTCAGAGGAGTATCTGTAATTTTCGCAACCTCAGGGGGTATCTGTAATTTAGCTAAATCTCGAGAGAGGTATATGTAATTTGCCCAGATTAAGAATATTTGTATTTGAAAATGGAATTGGATTTTTTTTACAATTAGATGTGATATTTGTGAGAAAAAAATGAAATAATTATGAATTTAATTTGACATTTTATTTTATTAATTATTTTAACTTATTTTATATTTTATAAATTTTAGCCAAAAAAAAAGTAAATTACAAATACATCCCTGAGATTTGATTAAAATATAAATCGCCCCTTAATTTTCAAAACTACATTCCATCCCCTAAAGTTTGTAATTTCATAACAAATAGTACCTTTTATTAATAAATTATCAAGTCAATTAACAGTTTTTAATGATATTAAAAATATGTTTCAATTAATAATTTAAGTAATTTTATTATTGTATAATATAATAATTATGAATTTTATTTTTTTAGTTAATTAAATAAAAAATTTTAATAAAAAGAATATTTATAATATTTTAAACTACAAAAATAATCTATATTTTAAATAAATTTTAAAAAATATATTTATAATTTATATAAATAATAAAAAAAAATCTAAAGTTAGCTTCCCAAACACCCCTATGTTAGGCTGGGGTAGGGTGTACTATGAGGCTGTCATTGTACCCGAAAAGAAATTGGACGTATTCATGTACGGAGATGGGCCAAAGAGGACAATTGTCACCGGATCCAAAAGCGACCACATAAGTGAAGTCTCACTCAAGCTGACGGTGACGGCCACCTTTAAGTTCACCCATCCATCTATATTGTTAAGAGTAGTGATTTAGACCCCCTTTTTCTCACTCCCTTTTGACCCCTCTCTTCTCTCATTGGTTACACTTTCCTGCACCTTCAATCATCACCTGCCATGTGTCAAAGGGGGTTGTGGGGATGGTGTTGGGAGGGGGTGCCAATCTTTATTGTATTGTTAAACGGAATTGATTGGGGGCTCGAATGGGGGAGCCCCGAATCCCCCGAAATTCCACTTTAGGTAAAAAAAAAAAAAAAAAAAAAAAAAAAAAAAAAAAGAAAACAGTTTTCTAAAAAAGGAAATTAAGGGGATTAAGAGGAGGAAAATTAGGGGGATTTTCATTTTCCATTGTTAAATTAATATATATCTATATAATAACTCACAAAAGTTTTTAAAAATATCTAAAATATATGAGAGATACATTTTATTTGGATGGCTCAGATGAATCCTAAGTATATCAGTAGTTTAGATCAATGGGTGGTTCTCGCCCAACACATTTCATTTGATTTGCCTGTGTCTCCCTCAGTATCTACCCTCTGTCTTCTCATACCCTCTGTCTACCATCTGTCTTCTCATACCCTCTGTATCTCCCTCTCTGTCTACCGGCTGTCTCCTCATTCCTACTCTGCACTGACTCTCCCCTCAGTATCTACCTTCCCTCTCTATCTCCCTCTATGTCTACCGTCTATCTCTCCATTGCTGAATTCCTTGCTCTGTTTCAATCTTCTGGATGTGTTTTTGGGTTTACCTACATTGGAAAACTCCTACAGATTTATTATTGGTGTGATATATGTTGTGTGTGCAAATTATCTTATTGTATTGGGTTTGGATTTTGAATGATATATATATTGAGTTATACGGGTGATATTGAGCCAACTGATATATACGGGTGATATGGTTTGAGTTATACGGGTGATATTGAGTTATACGGTTTGGATTTTGTATTGGGTGTATGCAGATTTGGATTACACGAGTGATATGCATTTTATTATGGTGTCTTCTGGGTGTGTGCAGATTTGGATTAATGCTAGATTTGGAAAAGATACACCGTGCAACAGAAAAGAAATTCTGCACAGATTTGGATTAATGATATAGATATATGGAAAAGAAATTCTGCAAATCAGACAAATGATATATATTTAGTTATAGGGATTATATCAGACAAATCTATAGTTATTGAATTCTGCACAGAAATTATGCATAAACCAATTTATAGATATATGGAAAAGTATTTTTAACTGCTGGGTTCAATAGAATTATTGAAAACATGACTTTAACCAATTCAGTATTGTTAGGTTTTTATTCTTGACAATCTCGTTGACAAAACTCCTTTCAGTTGTACTTGCTTTCGCACTTTTTATTTCAGTGAGGCTATGAGTTTTTAGATGCGAATCCAACCCGAATTATGCCTTGCAGAGAAGTTTGTGATGTTAATACTTTCAAGATTGCCACTTCGCTGATTATGACGAGGATTGAGCTGCCCGGTCAGCTCGCGGAGGTCTAGGAGGCAGCGCCCAAGCGGGGTTGAGGGGCAACGCCCTCGAAGCAAAATGCAAAATTGCTTTCGAAGTTGCTTGTCCGCCCTTACTCGCTCGAGCGAAGGAGTTCTCACTCTAGCGAAGACTGCGTTTGTAAAAAAAACCTGAGAATGATGATTTTACGCTCGAGCGCAGGTTGTTTGGCTCGAGCGAAGCCACTTATGGAAAACACGCGTTTTTGGTTCCTCGCTCGAGCGAGAGAGTCTTTGCTCGAGTGAGCTTCGCAGTCCCAGATTTCTATAAGTACGTGTTTTTGTCAAATTTTAGGATTTCTGCTCCAGATCTTCTTTTTTGATATTAAGGTTTATATCTAAGGATATTTTGCTAGTTTTTTTTTTATGTTTAATTAAGTATTCAACTCATGGGTTAAGAAGAATACATCAAAGGTTTATTTGTTCATTCTATACAAAAGAGAGAGTTGTTCTTCGGTGGATTCTGAAGAATTTGAGCCTGAAGCTTTGGTAGATTCTGGAGTGGCTCATCATCAAGACAATTCTGAGGTGAAGACGGGGCTGGAAGAGGCACATAGGGGTTGGTTCAATTCGGGCGTGGATTTGCTAGGTAATTGAGAGTATACCTGTGTAATTCCTTTATATCTTCTTAGTAGATTGTTTTGTGGCTGTTGCCCGTGATTTTTTATCAAAATTGGAGATGCTCCAATTGTGATTTTTCCACGTTAAAATTGTTGTGTCGATTTGTCTTGATTGTTTGATTGGGATTGTTTTATTGCTTTAAATTGATACATAATCACAAATCAATATCTAACGGATTTCTAGACTTTTCAAGTATTATTATTTAGTGTTGAAAACATGACTTTAATTGCTGGGTTCAAGAGAATTGATTCGGGTAATTGAAAACATGACTTTAGTATTCTCTTATTTTTATCTTAATTGAAAATATGACTTTATAGTATTCTCTCATTGATTCGGGTAATTGTTCTTCTTCTTGAATTTTTTTTTTTCCTCTCTCAGCTTTTGCCTTCATCAGAGCTTCTGTGGATCACTCTGACCACTCTCACCGTTGTTCACTCCGGCTGCGACATCACTTTGGCTGCTGACTATTCATTACAGTAATTTTTTGTTCACTCCGGCTATTCACTTCGGCTGCTCGACATCCTGTTTGGCTGCTCGGTTAGTTCATTACTTTGGTTCTTATTTTTTTCTTTTGTTATTGCTTTGGTAACGTTTGGTAGGCATGACTATTGAGTAAAACTGAAGAAGAATTAAAAATTAAAGAGTAGTTGCAAAGGCTATGTTTTTTATCACCAAAATCAATTGACTCTGTTTTTTATCACCAAAATCACTTGGCTCTATTTTTTATCACCAAAATCAGAAAAAATTCTGCTCAATGTGTTTACTGTCAATTGTTTAAATTGGTGATGGGAGACAAAAATTCTGCTCAATGTGTTTACTGTCAACTGTTTATCACCAAAAAAAAAAAAAAAAATTTATCACCAAAAAAACATTAAGCAGAAATTAGTTTGGTGTTCAAAAAAAAAAATAAAAGGTTATACATATTGTGTTTACTGTCAACTGTGTATAATAGTTGGTCTGTCAATCATTGTCAATTATTTGAACTAAATTTCAAATTAAAAAAAAAACATTAAGCAGAAAATATTTGAACTAAATTTTATCAAAGAATTAAAAAAAACATTATGTGAATCAAATTTCTGTCAATTTTGATTAAACATTGAGCAGAATTATTGTAAACCAAATTTCTCTAAGAACTATTAAACATTGAGGAAATGTGTCTCTCATCACCAAATTTCTGTCAATTTTTAATCAGAATTATTGTCAATTTTTTTAATAAAAAAAAAACATTAAGCAAAAATTGGTTTGGTGTTCAAAAAAAAAAAAAAAGTTATACACATTGTGTTTTCTGTCAACTGTGTATAATAGTTGGTCTGTCAATTATTTGATATGAATAATAGTAAAACCAGAGAGACCCATTGTTGGTATCCTAATTAGTTACATCATCCTTAGTCTTACTTGCATGGGTGTGTTATAAAACATAGCTGATAACCTAATTAGCTGTCAATCCTGGAATTATAATTTTATACACACTCTATATGAACCCCAATTTTACATGCTCACATGATGAAAATTTAATTAGAGATAGTAAAACCCCTTTGTTTTTATGCTCACCTAATGAAAGTTTGATTTGAGAAATTGAGATAGTAAAAGAAGCATTGATATATTTGCAGTAAAAAAAATTGATCAGTCCGTCAAAAATGTACACAAAACGGTTACATTATCAATTCATGGATGTAAAACCAGGAAGCCACATAAAGCCATCATTTTTCAGAAGCTTATTAGTTCTGACAATGCAGTTAAATTTGGTAAATACACTGTCCATTCTAATTAAGTAGAAATTATTTGAACTAAATTTTATCAAAGAATTTAAAAAAACATTATGTGAACTAAATTTTTGTCAATTTTGATTAAACATTAAGCAGAATTATTGTGAACTAAATTTCTTTCAGAACTATTAAACATTGAGGAAATGTCTCTCATCACCAAATTTCTGTCACTTTTTAATCAGAATTATTGTCAATTTTTTTAATCAAAAAAAACATTAAGCAGAAATTATTTTTTCATCAAAGAATTACTGTCAATTATTTGAACTATTAAGCAGAAATTTGGTTCTTACACATAAGGTTGGTCTCAAAATTATTTGGCTATTATACACTGGAAAAACATAATAGATCCAAAATTTTCACTAAATCAAGGATGAACAAAAAATTTCACCAAATCTCCAATAATAATACTTTTAATCTTTTTTGATAAAATTTTAAAATAGAATATGGATAGGAGATGGTTTTCTTTCATAAAAAATGGTATGGATAGGAGATGGTTTTTAGGATAAGTTTGGAATTTTTGTGAAAAGATTTGAAGATGCGAAGAGAGTAAGGATTGGAGTATTCATATCAGATCAAGCTTTTAATCAAATTTTCACTCAAATTTGATGAACAGAGAGAGAGAGTAAGTTAAGTAATTTACTAATCATAACCATCATGGTTTGGTTGTCCTGACTCCGGTGGGTAAATTGAAGTGTAAAACATTTGCTAATTACGTCGCTATTCATAAAATTGGTCTATCTTAAATTTTTAAAATTTGGTCAAGATTTGGAACAAATAATTGGAAAATTTTGTTTAAATTTGGTCAATTTTGCTGCATTATTAGAAAGAAGTCAAGTACTCTCTCTCATACCCTAACCCAAGGACCTTCACAATTATTTATTTTTGGTTCTTCTTGGAGGCTTGAGTGCTAGATATAGTAGTAGTGGGTAGTTTTGTAGATTAACTTGATGTTGAAAATCATGTGTGCACTACTACTTGCATTGTGCCCTTAGTGAGGCATAGTCGGGTTGCGTCATCGTAGTTATGTGATGATATATTTTGATGTAATGTAGGCTTCTATTCTCCCTTTTACTGCTTCATCGGTTTTTTTGCTTTTTTTTTTCTTTTTTTTTTTAATATCTAGAGTTCCTAATTAAAAGAAAAATTTGAAAGACTTGGCATTTTAACATTTATGTGTAATATGGCAAGAGAGTTTATGTTTTTTTTTTTTTTTTTTTTTTTTTTGGCACCTTTTTAAGGGAGTATAGTATTCTATGTTGTATTTCAAAAAATTCTGGTCAATGTATATATGTGTGTATTACTTTAGTTGTCTTCATGAAAAAAAAAATGTATTAAACTTACAAGTATTTAACTTAATACAAGTATTTAACATAATCCGTTTTGCTTTGAATCAAATTCACCAAGTATTTAACTTAATCCAAAAAAATGTATTTAACATTTTGTTATAAAAAAATTTTTTTGAACCATTCAAGTATAGTATATTTGTTGTGTGATTCTAAAAAGAAAGGGACTGTTTTTTTTCATTTAATTTTTTTTTGAAAGACTTGCCATTTTAACATTTATGTGTAATATAACAAGAGAGTTTATGTTTTTTTTTTTTTTTTTTTGCACATTTTTAAGAGAGTATAATATTCTATGTTGTATTTCAAAAATTCTGGTCAATGTATATGTGTGTATTACTTTAGTTGCTTCATGAAATAATTATTCATTATTGCTTATGAAATGGCTTTGTTATCTGGTGAATTTTTTTTTTTTTTTTGGCATAAATTTATGTTTGGACTTTCCAAGTCATAAATGGTGAACTTCAAAATATTTATGATTATAATGGGTTTTGATTTTGGTTTTAATTTCATCTCTATAAAATTAAAGTTAGTTAAGAAAGAGAAAAGTTCAAATTCGGACGATTATTGTGCTCCAGTTTTAATTTATCATTTTAATGTGATTGTTAAAAAACATCTATTCTAAATGCTGGGTTGACTCGGAAAATGTGAGTTTGATTATGGGTTTCTCAAAGAATGTAGAGAGAGAGAGATGTTATTTGTGCTCTGTGTTGTACAAATGATAAATATTTTTCATATAATTTTTTTTAAATATCTAGAGTTTCTAATTGAAAGAAAAATTTCAGAGACTTGGCATTTTAATATTTATGTGTAATATGACAACAGAGTTTATGTTTTTTTTTTTTTTGGCACCTTTTTAAAAAAGTATAGTATTCTATGTTGTATTTCAAGTATTTAACTTAACCCAAGTATTTAACATAATCCGTTTTGCTTTGAATCAAATTCACCAAGTATTTAACTTAACCCACAAAAATGTATTTAACATTTTATTATTAAAAAAAATAAAAAATTGTACCATTCAAATGTAGCATATTTGTTGTGTGATTCTAAAAAAAAGCGACTATTTTGTTTCTTTTTTTTTTTTTTTTTTGAATATCTAGAGTTCCTAATTAAAAGGAAAATTTGAAGGACTTGGCATTTTAACATTTATGTGTAATATGGCAAGAGAGTTTATGTTCCTTTTTTTTTTTTTTTTTTTTGCACCTTTTTAAGGGAGTATAATATTCTATGTTGCATTTCAAAAATTCTGGTCAATGCATATGTGTGTATTACTTTAGTTGCTTGATGAAATAATTATTCATTATTGCTTATAAAATGGCTTTCTTATGTGGTGAATTTTTTTTTTTCGCATAAATTTATTTTGGACTTTCCAAGTCATAAATGGTGAACTTCAAAATATTTATGATTATAATGGGTTTTAATTTTGGTTTTAATTTCATCTCTATAAAATTGAAGTCAGTTAAGAAAAAGAAAAGTTCAAATTTGGACAATTATTGTACTCCAGTTTTAATTTATCATTTTAATGTGATTGTTAAAAAAAATCTATTCTAAACGCTAGGTTGACTCAAAAATGTAAGTTTGATTATGGATTTCTCAAAGAATGTAGAGAGAGAGAGAGAGAGAGAGAGAGAGAGGGGTTATTTGGGACTTGGTTTGTGATTAGTGCTCTGTGTTGTACAAATTAGTCTGATAGGGAAGGAACTGTTTGTTTGGAGCTATTTAAAAAGAAATTAAGGGCGATTTATTTAGTTGATCTTCCTGCAACAAAAACATTAAACTCACACTCAAAAAAAATTATTTAACATTTTATTTGCTGTGTAATATATTTATTTAATTGTACCATTCAAATGTAATATATTTGTTGTGTGATTTTGGTTTTAATTTCATCTCTATAAAATTGAAGTCAGTTAACAAAAAGAAAAGTTCAAATTTAGACAATTATATTGTGCTCCAGTTTTAATTTATCATTTTAATGTGATTGTTAAAAAACATCTATTCTAAATGCAAGGTTGACTCAGAAAATGTGAGTTTGATTATGGGTTTCGCAAAGAATGTAGAGAGAGAGAGAGAGGAAGGGGGAAGGGACTGTTTGTTTGGAGCTATTTAAAAAGAAAGTAAGGGTGATTTATTTAGTTAATCTTCTTGCAACAAAAAAAATAAACTGACACTCAAAAAAAATTATTTAACATTTTATTTTCTGTGTAATATATTTATTTAGTTGTGCCATTCAAATGTAATATTTATTTGCTGTGTGATTCTAATGTACAGATAATAAATATTTTTCATTTAATTTTTTTGTGAATATCTAGAGTTCCTAATTAAAAAAAAAAAATTGAAAGACTTGGCATTTTAACATTTATGTGTAATATGGCAAGAGATTTTTTTTTTTTTTTTTTTTTGCACCTTTTTAAGAGAATATAATATTTTATATGTTGTATTTCAAAAATTCTGGTCAATGTATATGTGTGCGTATTACTTTAGTTGTCTTCATGAAAAAAAAAATGTATTAAACTTACAAGTATTTAACTTAACACAAGTATTTAACATAATCCGTTTTGTTTTGAATCAAATTCACCAAGTATTTAACTTAACCCAAAAAATGTATTTAACATTTTGTTATAAAAAAAATTGTACCATTCTAAACAGAGAAGGCACGTGCCTTTGGTATCTGTTGAATTATTTTTTTTGGCATAAATTTGTGATTATGATTATAACGGGTTTTGGTTTTGGTTTTAATTTCATCTCTATAAAATTGAAGTCAGTTAGAAAAGAGAAGAGTTCAAATTTGGACAATTCTTGTACTCCGATTTTAATTTTATCATTTTAATGTGATTGTTAAAATACATCTATTCTAAACATTGTGTTGGCCTTTTTCTTTTTCTTAGAAATTTATATTTTTATTTATTTCTTCTCCTCTTGATTGTAACCCGTTAAGTATTTTCTATTCATGGCAGTTATTTATTTAAATAAAATTTTGAATTTTATTATTCGATTTGGTAGGAACAGATTTGGAAATAACATTTCATTGCCAAACATTTATGTTGACTTTGAAATCCATGTTAACTTTTATTATTGCTAATTTTTTGTTTCTTTGTGTCTAAAATTATATAACCAAACATTTTTAGGTTAAAGTACAACAGTTATGAATAATATCACTATTTTTGGTCAAATAAGTTTTTTTTTTCTTTTTTCTCTTCATATAAATTTAAATACCTCTCTTATAAATTTAAGTACAACAGTTATGGACAATATCATTATTCTAATTTATTTTTTTTTCCTCATACTTTATAGGTGGATGAGGACTTACACCGAACCGTAATATCACCTCCCTTTACTAATTTTCTTATTTATGTGTATAAAGTTTTATTTATCACTCTAAAGTTTTTGTATGTATAGGTTCGATTTCTTCAAGAAAGAAATGTTAATGTTGTTATTCGCGATGAACGTGACCTTAATACTATTCGCATTCATGAGGTAAGCCTAAAAGTCACTTGAACATTGGACATGTATTTTCTTATCATTTTAAAAATAATTTATAAATATATTCTACTTATTTTTATAGGCAATGGCAAAGAAAAAGACAAAGCAATATCAAAGGAAACAAAAAAACTATTCCTTATGGCAAGGAAAGGAAAATGCACATCCCATGGTATGGTTTTTCAACAATTTTTAAAAGTTTCTTTTTCGAATATTATATAGATTTTTTTAGGAATTGCATAGTGTCATATACTCTTTTTTATGTACATTTTTCAAAAGTTTCTTTTTCAAAAATTTATTCAATTCTTTTATTGAATGTGAAATGTTTTTCTGAAGCATGTTAAAGTAAGCATTTGTACAACATGCTAATGCATTTGTATGAACATTAATTTGAATTTTTAATATGTTTGTCTATTTGTATGATAAAAATATGTTGCATTTGTACAATATGTTGCATCTACAACATAGCATAATAAAAATATAATAGAAGAAAACGAAAAAGGAAAATAAGAAGAAAGAACAAATATGTGATGAAAAGGAAACTACTTAATATAATTTTTTTTTTTTTTCTTATAAGAAATTCTTAAGGAAAGAAGAAAAAGACAAAAATGCATTTTAATATAACAGAAACAACAAGAAGAGTGAAAAGGAAAGTACAAGACATTACACGCTAATATTCACATTTTACGTACCCAATGATCTAATATTTACCTTTTCAACGTACATTTTGTAAAGTGATGGGTATTGTCTTTAAACCAATAAGTGCGTGCATAGTGAGTTTGCAGTTTTGTGTACTTAATATGTTTTCGAATTATTTTTCTCTTCCTTTTTAAATTTCATCAATACATGCATTGGTTCTTATATGACTAACAACTTAACCGAGTGAAGATGAAAAGTTAGTTAGAAGGAAGAAAAATTCATGATGAAAGGGAAGCAAGTTAGTTAATCTTCACATTTTATGCACCTTCTTATATAATATTCTCATTTTAGGCACACAATAATAATGTGTTATCAAAAGCTGCATCAACGTGCACGGCGAGAACGTGAAAAAAATCAAAAGCCATGTTCTGAATACCAATTGGGACAACGCCTGCGACGAGAACGAGAAAGAGAAAGATCAAAGGAATGTATTAACCCAAGACAACCTTCTTTAACACCAAATTGGTAAAAGAAAAAGAATTTTTTACCCAAGACAATCTTGAATTTTTTACTCTTACTATTACCACTTTATTATATAGATTTTAATTTGTTCACAATCTATTTCTGTAGGCCTCCTCCTACAACTCCATCTAGAAATGTTGGTGTGGTCATCCGTGATGAGCACGACCTTAATATTATCCGTGTTCGTGCAGTAAGTACAAAATCAAGTCAAACATTGTATGTATTTTATTTATATAAGATTTTTTTAATCTTTTGAATATTTTATTTATATTTGTTAGGCAAAAGAAAAAGAACAGGTCAACCCAATGTCTAAAGGAAAAGAAAAGATGGCTCCTTCCGGCAAGAGAATGACAAATGCATGTCAAGTGGTATATATTCTTTTTTAAAAATATGATGCAAAACTAATCAAAATTTTGAATAAAATGAATTTATTGTTTTATGTTGTTTTTGCAGAATGTTGTAATATGTTTCCTGTAACTTGCTATTATTTGTATGTATTTTTCAAATTTATTTATTTTTATTTTGCATGGATACATCTGTATTTATAATGTACCATCCATAAGTTACTACTTATATAAAGAGAATAGGAAAAAAGAAACGAAGGAATAAAGAAAAAATATATAAAGAAAGTGAGAAACTAATAGGTTTTTAATTCTTATTTAATATATAAAATTGAAAACAAAGAAAGGGAAAGGGAAAGGGAAAGGGAAAGGGAAAGGGAAGAAATAAGAAGATAGAAAGGGAAGAAATAAGAAATAAAGAAATAAAGATAACACTATTAAATGTATAAAACAAATAAAATAGAAAACAAAATTAAGATAGTTTCATTTTAAGCACAAAATATTCACATAGTTTGCTTCAATGATAAAATATTTTCATTTTAGGCACAAAATGATAATGTAATATCAAAAGCTGCATTGGCCCAACGGGCACGGTGAGAGCGTGAAAAAATTAAAAAGTCATACTTTGAATTTCAATGCTTGCAACGAGAACAAGAGGGATTAGAAGAATGTGTTCAACTAAGACAACGTTCTTTAACACCAAATCGTCGCGATCGCACTTACTTGCACTACAAGAAATGTCACTTTTGGCTACCAAAATATTGGTCGCCAAAAGTCAAATAATTGGTCGCCGAAACCATTTAGCGACAAAAAATTTTGGTCGCTAAGGTCGTCGCCTTTACTCTGTCGGCGATAGTATTGGCGACTAAATTTTTTTTGGTCGCCGAAAGTATATACATTTGGCTACTACTTTGAGTTTAGTCGGCAAAAGATATGTTTCCGCCACTAAATAATTGGTCGCCGAATGAGGTTTTTGCCTACTAACTTCTTCTGGTCGGGAAAGGTATTACTTTTAGCTACTAAATAATTGGTCGCCAAAAGTACACATTTGGCTACTACCTTGAGTTTAGTCGGCAAAAGATATGTTTCCGCCACTAAATAATTGGTAGCTGAAAGTACACATTTGGCTACTACTTTGAGTTTAGTCGGCAAAAGATATGTTTCCGCCACTAAAAATTAGTCGCCGAATGAGGTTTTTGCCTACTAACTTCTTCTGGTCGGGAAAAGTATTACTTTTAGCCACTAAATAATTGGTCACCAAAAGTACACATTTGGCTACTACTTTGAGTTTAGTCGGCAAAAGGTATGTTTCCGCCACTAAAAGTTTCGTAGCCAAAAGCCTCCTCACATTCACTTCTTCATTTTTTGCCACCAAACATTGTAGCCGGCAAATGATACCATTTTTCCCGTGACTAAAAAATTTAGTAGCCAATACATTTGATTACATATTTAGCTACCAAAAAACTTGGTGGCCAAATACTTTAGCGTTTTTTTTTTTTTTTTGAACCACCTGTATCCATTATTAATATAACCTGTACCCTGTATAAACAATATAATCCATCAACGATAAATATGTTATCAAGCATTCAACAACGATTACACACATTTCAGTTCCAACCATCCAAAAAATTAATATTGAACGTCCACTTATATATATATATTACAAATTTCATAACAACCAAGTCTAATCCCACGTCAATTTTTAAATTCCATACATAATACTAGAATAACCACATTACTTGTGCACCTACAACTTCTGTACCACAACAAAAATTATATTCTGTACTGCCACAAAACTATTTTGTACCACATGCTATGTTAATTTCTACCAAATTAGCTGATATTTACTGTACCAAAAAAATATTTTGTACAAACCACTATATATACGGATAGAGATATAAAAACAATGCCCTCCCGTACTTGTCCACAAAAACATATCCACATTTGTATGTCCAAAAACATCTGCAAAAAAGGGAGAAAAAATCATTAGTTTGGTTCGTGTAGTGGCACTTCTGGACGACATATATATATCGTAATAATTTCAAACATTAAAAGACAAGGAGAGTAATATCTATTAACTAATACAAGACATCCAAACATGGACCCATCATGAGTTCTTGTTTTAGCTTTTTAATCTCTAAATCTATGTAAGTAAATTTTAGTACTTAAATGTGAAAGTAAATTGTGTAGGTATTACGAAATTACAGAAATTTTGGGTGTACTTACCATTGCATCCAAAAATTATTTGTTATAAAAATGTAAGAGAACCCATCATTAGAGTTTGTCTGGTATCCATAAAACTCACTATGCTTATGCTTTTGTGACCTCCATGAAGCTTCCAATTACGTTAAAACAGTGTTTTTGTGACCTCTACGGATGGAAATTATTATGGTCTTTTTCTTCATAAAAGATTATTATGTTCTCGATATACTCATTGAAATTTTGGAAACGCTTTCCTTAAAGAATAAACTAATTAGTGGGTTTATAGATGTAGATATGCTTCTGTTTGTGGATGAGTAATGCCTTGGGTTCTTTATAGGCTTAATTAGAGAGCTAATTCCCAACTGCATATCTACTTTTAGAAGCATATCTACTTTTAGCTTTTACACTGCTTTCAACTCTAATTCCCAACGTAGGCGTGCTATTTACATACCGTCTGTCCCTACATGTCACATTTATCACCGGAAGCTTCCCGTTACGAGAAAACAGTGTTTCGGGGCTGCTTTGCATTTTCGCCCCCCGAACCCCTTTTTTCGACTAAGTTTATGACATTTTCAACTCTAATTCCCAACGTAGGTGTCCTATTTACGTACCGTCTATCCGTACATGTCACATTTATCATCGGGAAGCTTCCCGTTACGAGAAAACAGTGTTTCGGGGGCTGCTTTGCATTTTCGCCCCCCGAACCCCTTTTTTCGACTAAGTTTATGACATTTTCAACTCTAATTCCCAACGTAGGTGTGCTATTTACGTACCGTCTGTCCGTACATGTCACATTTATCACCGGGAAGCTTCCCGTTACGAGAAAACAGTGTTTCGGGGGCTGCTTTGCATTTTCGCCCCCCGAACCCCTTTTTTCGACTAAGTTTATGACTTTTTCAACTCTAACTCCCAACGTAGGTGGTGCTTACGTACCGTCTGTCCTACATGTCACATTTATCACCGGGAAGCTTCCCGTTACGAGAAAACAGTGTTTCGGGGGCTGCTTTGCATTTTCGCCCCCGAACCCCTTTTTTCGACTAAGTTTATGACATTTTCAACTCTAATTCCCAACGTAGGCGTGCTATTTACGTACCGTCTGTCCGTACATGTCACATTTATCACCGGGAAGCTTCCCGTTACGAGAAAACAGTGTTTCGGGGGCTGCTTTGCATTTTCGCCCCCCGAACCCCTTTTTTCGTCTAAGTTTATGACTTTTTCAACTCTAACTCCCAACGTAGGTGTGCTATTTACGTACCGTCTGTCCCTACATGTCACATTTATCACCGGGAAGCTTCCCGTTACGAGAAAATAGTGTTTCGGGGGCTTTTGCATTTTCGCCCCCCGAACCCCTTTTTTCGACTAAGTTTATGACTTTTCAACTCTAATTCCCAACGTAGGCGTGCTATTTACGTACCGTCTGTCCCTACATGTCACATTTATCACCCGGAAGCTTCCCATTACGAGAAAACAGTGTTTCGGGGGCTGCTTTGCATTTTCGCCCCCCAAACCCCTTTTTCCGACTAAGTTTATGACATTTTCAACTCTAATTCCCAACGTAGGTGTGCTATTTACGTACCGTCTGTCCCTACATGTCACATTTATCAGTGGGCAGCTTCCCATTACGAGAAAACAGTGTTTCGGGGGCTATTTTGCATTTTCGCCCCCCGAACCCCTTTTTTCGTCTAAGTTTATGACTTTTTCAACTCTAACTCCCAACGTATGTGTCCTATTTACGTACCGTCTGTCCCAACGTGTCACATTTGTCACCGGGAAGGTTACCATTACATTTAAACAAATATTCGAGTTACTATTAAAAATACCACTGTTGAAGTTTACATGTTACTCTAAACGAAGATTGAAATTCGCTATGTTTTTTTAACATGTTTCTACTATAGTTAATCTTAATCAAGTACATATTTTAAATACAAGTTCATTGTTAAGAAAACTCAATACCAAACTCTAGTAACTACACAAGAAATCATAAACCCCAAATAACTGAAAAATTGATGACATTTTCAATTCTTGAAGCGAACATATTTAAACAAAGTAAGTGTGACATTAATGAAATTGTTCTTACCAAAAAACAAACGTCGGATGCCCAACTTAGATTCCCAAGAGTTGTGACAGTTTGGCGACTACGTTATTAAGATGCTCGACCTTTGTATTTGTCTCGTCCCTTGCCTTTTGTCCCTCCTCCCGCTCTTTCAACATCTCATTGGATAATTGAATGCGCTCCTCTCGTTCTTTCAACAGCTCATTGTAACATCTCTCGCGCTCCTCTCGCTCTTTCATTAACTCGTCATGATCCTTTTGTCGCTCCTCACGAAGTGCCTCCACCTCAGCTCGCATTGCCTCCATGTCCTTATCGTGTGCTCGTGTTGCAAATATGGTAGACGGTTGTGGGCCACTCCCAAATCCAAGCAAGTACCTTTTCTTCTGTCCAAGCACTTGCCTTGAAATCTCCTCTTGTGTCAATGGCGTCCCCGACTCGATGGCAGCCGCTTGTACATTGACCATCTCTTGCTGTCATTGCAAATAAATAAGACGAAAAAAACTTTGCCAACATATATGTATTATTCGGTACTAAGTACAAGAAAATATTGAATACATATATTTCCTTGTCACATACTTACATGCAGCTCACGGCATTTCGGATGGATCCAGTCTTTCGTTTTCTTTGAAGTGTGGCTGTCCTCATAGAACTTTGGGAAATCCAACTCTCCATCTTTTGCTACCTGTTAACACATCAACGTATAAATCAATGACACTTTATGCACCAAATAGACAAATTTTCATTAACAGATTTTTAAACAAATTGCTGGACAGATTTGGAGACAGATTTTTAGACAGATTTGCTGCCAGATTTTCAGACAGATTTGCAGCCAGATTTGGAAATAGAGGCAGCAGTATTCTAGTTCGAATTCAAAGAGATTATCATTAACAGATTTATATTTCCAACAGATTTTTGCCAACACATTTGTTCATAATTTCTCAAACAGATTCTGTCCAACAGATTTTCGCACATAGCCACTTATAATCACTTCAGATTATGTGTATTATAACTTGTGTATGTACAGGAATATCTGGTTTTTGTGAATGTATTAACTTAAATCTAAAACAAATAGAGCTACAAGACTAATAATCTTAAGTGAAAAACAGAGTATAGTTTAGATTTGGGGCAGTATAGTTCAGATTTTGCGAGACAGATTTCGAATGAAAAACAGAGTATAGTGTAGACAGATTTAGAATGCAAACATGTGGCAAGGGTATCATTCACATATTTTAAAAAGACAGATTTTTTGCAGACAGTAGATGTTTACTAACAGAGTTTAAAATATATATATATATATATATATATGTATCAGAACATAACATTTTTCATATCCAAACAACATATAATGGATTCAAGTTTACAAAAAAATCGAACTCACCATAGCAGCCATTGCGATAGGAAATGAGCGAGACCCATTGGTATGATTGTACGGCAATTGACTCCTATTACTCTTGCCAGCTTTTGACCGTTTCTAAAAAGAAGTCAAGCAGATAAACAATTTTTTGGTAAACATTAAGGCATATCACATTTTCACATAGATGTATGTACTCTATCTAGTCTATTATTTTACCTGGTGAGATGCATCTTGCCATGCCACATCGATCAAATGCTTCCAATTATCTAAACTCACCCCTACGGGCGGATGACCATAGATGTCATCACGTGGAAGTCCTTCTAACAATTCGAACTCTTGCTTCAAGGTGTACCTCCAATCTTTGTACAACCCATAGGCCTTCTTATTCACAATCTCCTGTGCTTGTAAGTCATTGTGGAAATCGTCTCCAATTTGAAACTTGTCCTACAAGCAAAACAAATTGAAATAGTAATTATTAAATATTAGTCTTTCTTATTAGCATACATAATACAATTACATCTTGTGGACAAGTAATATTAGTTACAAGAACTCCTTGGATGACGGCAGCTTTTGTAGTCTCATCAAGATCTAGCCATGACTTCACATCTTTCAAAGGGCACAACGTTCTAATTTGAATTCCTAACTCGTTAGTTGCTGGAGTGGCATACTTGCCAGTCATTGCATTCAACCCACGATCGATGTGAACATAACATTTTTCCCCTTTCTTGGCTCTAATTATTTTTTGTATGCCTTTGCCAAGTGTCGGTCCGCGTACACGTAGGGGCTTCGAAGTCCCTGTTAACAACATAACATCATGAAAATTGGCTTAAAATTGGCTACAAAAAAACAATGGCAATGGCATGTGCTAATTGACAAATTTTATACACTTTAATCTTACTTATGCCACTCGGCTGCGTTTCGGATGGGGCTTGTGTCTCATCAGAATCAACCATTGGTTGGCTAGTGACATGATGAGATGGTCCCACATTTGATCGGTCGGGTAGAACAGGAGACGGAGCAACGGGTGATCCTAAAGGAATAGCAGCTGGCGAGTCTGTTTTTAGCTGCGTGAGTGTCTTCTTCCGAAGCCAGGAACCATTTTCCAATCTGCAATAACACAAGTAACACTATATACATGAACTAGACAAAAATAATGCTTGATTATTGCAGACAAAAATAATACATGAACTATACAATAACACAAGTAACACCATTTTCCATTTTCCAATCTGCCATGATATGCCTACTTTAAAATAAATTAGACAAAAATAATTTAGTCGCATGAACTAACTCAACTAACACATGCTTAATTACATGATTTACCATGATATACATGAACTAAATTACACAAAAACAATAAAAATAAATAAAACTTAGTCGATGCAAAATAGTACACCCAAATAATGCTTGATTATTGCACTTTCAAGCTAGAAGAATAAGGAATGGATCACATCAGGGCATCTAAGTCTTATATAAAAACGGGAGAGAAGGAATAAGTTAACCGACCTTGAACTGTTTGCTGATCTGTTTAAGCTGATATCTTTGCTGTTGTTGATGAGTATTTTCTGCTGCTATTTGTTGACTTTTGATGTTTTGTTGCCTGCTGCTATTTGTGGAATGTTTTTACTTTGGATCTGTTTTTTGTTCTGGATTTGTTTTGTGTCACATGAATTAACTGGTAGTTTGCTTGTGCGTCCCACACCTTTATCTGTCCACAAGCAAAAGAAATATGTAATTGACCAATAAGCATGGAATGATTATAAACTAAATGGTCTGATTATTTTTCAGGCATGAATTATAGTTTGCTCAGTGGTCTAATTAACACCTATTGAACTGATGTCAAATAATTTTTAACAAACTTAAACATGAAATTGAACTAGAATAACTTGATTCATTCTACGGCCCTAGGTAACATATGCCTAATGTGGAAATCTGTAAAACCTAACAATGTGTAATTTATTTCAACTTACAAGATGCCACAAAGACACCATGCATCATTGTCTGTACTGCAACCTGAACTGATAGAACATAATTTAACTGTAAGCTAAAACAAATTAAGCAACCACTCAAAACATCTATTTAGCACTAGCAGCACAAGAACTCCTTTGTCGAGCCTCGAACTCCAGTTAAATTTCAGCTCAATATCATTTGAAACTAAACTCATTTATTCATGGTTAACTCTTCTATCCTCTTGAAGTTGGGATACCCGTGCCTAAAGGAAGGGTTAGTTTGAACAGATTTTGTTGATCCATCAGTTTTAAGCATTTCATCTCATAATCACTTCCCCAACACAAAGTAAATAAATAAGAAAACTTTAAGGTGCCAATGACTAACTATGAAGTCAGCCTAACAAAATTTTACACACTGAGCATGCAGAGGAAAACAAATTATACTATTGATTAATAGTTTAAAAAAAAAAAAAAAAATCTAAAACAGAGAGGTTTACACTCACTTCACTTTCAACATCCAGAACTCTTTCCATGAGATAAAGATCACATTTTGTAATCTCCAGCAGTACTTCCAGCACAGACGATCTCACAGTCGCTTGTTTCTGCTCAGAGCAACGTAACCACAATGTCAATCATTTTCTAATTCAGGCACAAAATGTAATTGACAGAGAATGTCACCACCTGAAGCTCCTCTGGACTAGTTTCCTCAAGAACCACACCAAGTAACCGGCATGTTACCTGGAAAGGAAAAAGAATGAAAGCATTAGAATCATAAATTGAGTTAAAATATACGAAGGATATTCTATCTTCCAAGTTCGTAAATGCAACTCAGATAAATGCAACCAAATCCATGCATAGGTTGTACAATATAAGTGTATCTTCAATAATTACATCACCATTAGTATTTTTTGTTGTTATTATTATTGTTGGTGGCGGTGGCAGAGGCTCTATTATTGTTGTCCTCAAGGAGGTTGAAAATGCATTAAATTTAGTACTAGGTACACTACTCGTAAAATAAAATAGCCAAACACAAATCAAATAACTTCAAGACATGAGGATGACAACAAAATTATCCATCAAACTTTAAAAGATCCAAGCCAAGGGGGAAAATGAAATTACAAACACTACGACAATCTCATAGTGAGGTATTAGTGGACAAGGAAAAAGGGTGTACTTAATATTTTCTACAGAAAAATTAACGTGTCTAGTTAAAGTTGCAAAGTAATGAAAAGCATAAGTCAAGAGAGGGTCAAGTATATCAAAAAGGAAATCATGAGAAAAATCAAAGATTAAAAAAGATAGAACCAAAGATTAAAGTAAAATAAAGAATGCCAAAGAACAAATCATGGAAAAGATTAAAATGATTCCCATGTGGTATCAGAAGACCTATTCTTCATTCTGCTGAGCTTCCCAAATTCTACCTGGCAAGAAAGATCATTTCAAAGACCCCATTGGTGAACCAAAAATGTCCAGCAAAATTCTAACATTATTGGAAAATAATCAATTTAGAATAATTGAGTTCTATGATTAAAAGTTTGACTTGCAAAATCTGTCGGGAGCATGCACCAGCCAAGAAAATTAAAATCATCTAATTTCTTAAAAAAGAAACATGCTCAAATTGATGAGAAAAGGATAAAACTTCCACTCACAACAGGAACCAGTTCTATCAAAAAATGACCGGCAATAGAAGTATAAAACATCATCATCTATAAACGAGCGACCTCTATTAAATAAGAAAAATACAAGAAAAACTAAACAAATTACCTTCCTTCCTTCACTCAGCTTCTGTCTAACTATTTGTCCTAAAGTTGGCTGCAGGCAGCAACAAAAAAATTAATTATAAATCAAATTAGTATGAAGCAACGTATAATCCAAAAACAGATAGAAAAATATTTAGTTGCCTTTATGGGCTGGAAGAACTCATCAATAACATTTTGTGCTCTTGAATCTTCTGAAGACAAGTCTCCGGAAAATGTCAAATTTGCATTTGAATGAGTACTGACGACACCAGAACTACTAGGATTAGTAGCTTGTCGTTTAGGCTGTCTTCTTTGAGCCGCACTAGTTGATCTCAATAGTCTCCATGTAAAAAGTATTGCAATGGCAAGCCCTGCTAAAGCCCCAATAGATTGTGTATCCTGCAAATAATTACAAAGTAAAAACCATCATACTAGAGCAAAACAAAATTATCCAGAATATTTTTTTTTATAAATAAATAATTTTATTGAAGGAGCATCAAGATGATGCAACAAAGTAAAGACTACAAAAGTAATTACCAACTCCTTACCAACCCAACAAAACTTTGTAATGCTATAGCTTGTAGATACTACATTGTCTCATTAAAGAAAGAAAATAATAGAACTTCGGTGTTATTTTCCTCACCCACCCCCCCGGGGTTGCTATTTAAAGTGCTAAAGTCAACACAAGAATCTACTAGTAACTGGCTCTCCTTATGGAGCGTATCTCTAGAAATAGACACACTACAAAAGATTTAGTGCCACAATTGGCTGAAAAAAGTGCCCAGCAAAAGATTCAGTTTCCAGTATAAACACAGTACTTCAGTTTCATGTTCAATGGAGAAATTTCTGACTCTCTTCAGTTAAACATATTTGCTGGACACACCAAAGGAAAAAAAAATAAACCCAAATAATTGAAGGACAAAGTAACTATCAATTTCTAGGATAAGGTCTAATCACGATAGCAAATGCTCTTCTTTTGCTTCTTTAAAGTCAATGTCCATGCTCTCTCAATAGCAAAAAATCTTCTAAAATGGTAAAGAAACAATACTCAAGAAAACCAACAACAATGACTTCAATAATGCAAAAACGACAAGAAATAAATTTTAAAAAATGACAGGTGTCCGTTAAACTAGATTAGGTTGTTTGAACAATAGTAAATTCTGACAAAAAAATACAAGTTGTCATGTAAGAGATATAGTCTGTGATTTTTCTTTCTTTCTTATTTTTGACAAGTATGATGGCCTATGATTTGGCCAATAATTATAATCCCAGGCATATCAGACTGGCAAAAGAGGATTCAGTAGCTGACCCTAAAGTGATCAAAGCCAGACTGTACAAAATCTGTTCAAAATCTGTACACATACATATTACAATTGAATTCAAACTAACCCTTCCAAACTAACCCTTCCTTCATTTATTCATGGTTAACTCTTATTCTAATCTCTATCTACAAAACCATGAAATACCAACAACAAAGCATAAACATAGCAGAGGCAGCCCCAAACTTGAACCCAACAACATCCACACAGTAGCATCACAACAAAAACCCATTGCAAAACAGAGCAGCAACCAGACAAAACCAGCTTTACAGCCATACCAGCCATACCAGCATAGCTGCAGCCAAACAAATGCAGACCAGCTCAGAGCTTCCTATATCAGATGCATTCCACCAAAAGGCACCCTTCAGTTACATTCCACCAGCACACCCCATAGTAACCCATTGCACAAACTGCCATGCTGACCATTAAATACACCAACCATTCAGATCTTCAATGAATGCAGGTTTAACTGGGCTGAACTCACAATCTGACCAGCATAGCTGCAGCCAAACCAGATGCAGACCAGCACCCTTCCATTTGACAGCAGCCCAACAAAACACCACATTTACAGTAGGCCAACCATTTGACAGCAGCTCCAGAGAATGTACTCCAGGCCTCCTCAGAAAACATTCTACTTGACACAGTAAGCAGCAGATAGATACCAAAGCTACACCATAAACTTCACTACCAAAGATACACCAAAAATACCTCCCACTTCATTCTGGACAATAACCCTTCCAGGGCAGATCAGCAAAGCCAGGCAGAGATAAACCAGAGAAAAAAAAACATAGAATGGCAGAGAAGAAAAACATGAGCCCAGGGCCTGCACTTCTGCACTGAGTGGGTACACCCACAGCAAAACTCCACCCATTTCAGTTCGGATTAGCTGCCTTAAACACACATTCATTTATGAGTTTATTGACATTTACGAAGATAGATCCCCCTTCATTATTTTGAGTTTCCTTTGCATTTGTGCACCAATTGAACATTCACATTGCTCAAATTATGGCATGAACTAAAGCATGATATACATCAAGATTCTACATCAACATCTGTTTCAAAATCACTTTGTAGGTCATATTCTTCGTCTGTGTCGTCACCCTCCCTCATTAATCCATCTTCATCATCACAGATGAAGGCATCATCTGTAACACCCTTGGCTTCTACCCCTCTGACAGATTGCAAAACTTCCATGGGAATAATTTCAGATTCAATATCATCTCGACGCAAAGCCACATCATCATCAATAGCCATAGTAGGTACGACCTCGGTGGTTTCTTCTTGTTGGAACACATCATCAGCTTGTACGACATCCATCTCCGGCACATCCCAAATTCCTCGATGTTGGAACTTTTCAACGACTCTCCAATTGGTACCTAATTTGGTGTCATTAACATAGAATACTTGTTCAACTTGACTTGGTAATACAAATGAGTCATCTTTGTACCATCGACTTGTTACATCTATTGTTGTGAAATGTGGCTCTACACGCATAGTTCTACTACTACCGCTGTTAAACCATTCACATTGGAACAATACAATCCGACGTGTGAACAAATAGTTCAGTTCCCACACTCTGCACAACTGTCCATAGAAGTGTATCAATTGCCCTTCATGCTCCCTTCCACGACTAATCCACTATTCTGACTTTTCCGACGGTTGTCACGGTCGATAGTATGATAACGGACACCATTACAAATACATCCTGAATATGTGTTCACTAAGCCACTAGGACCATTGGCTAATGACCACATATCATCAGTTGCTTCGGGGGAATCTTGGCTCCGCAATTCATTCATCTACATGAAGAACATGTGTCATGTTACTAGCATGCATGACATTTACGTAATGTACGATCTATGGTAGGATATGAGAATACTAGCTTACATGATCTTTGAACCATTTAGGAAATTCTTTCCGATGTCTGTTTTCGATGTCGAACGCACCGGCTCTTTGGTGTAACAAGTTCTTGTGCTCCCTAGTTACAAGAAATGCGATTCAAAAACTATTTACTAAGATAAAGACTAATCAATTTACAACAAAAACATTATAAATACGTTTGAAGGATTCATACTCTACGTGTTTATCCACTTCTGTGCTATTGTGTAGGACAAACCAATGAGCCAACTCGCGTTCAGCTACGGACACATCGGACGCCCTTGTCATTAGACCAAAGGGACGTACAGTTTGAGTGAATACCGCCAACCCTAGGCCACGGTCACCCATGTCATAATTCCTTTCTGGGCGGTTAAACAATGTTTCAACTCCATCCAAATACATTGAACAAAATGTTGTACATTCTTTGGAAATGTAAGCCTCGGCAATAGAACCTTCAGGATGAGCTTTGTTGGCCACAAACCCTTTTAGACGGCCAAGCAACCTAATTTTGCAAGCCGATGTCAATGTTATACTGCAATATTTATATCAGCAGTAAAGCATTAACTTAAATTTGACAGTAATACGAGGGCTGAGTTAATACCTCTCAATTGGGTACATCCATCGATATTGCACTGGGCCTCCAAGCATAGCCTCTCGAGGCAAGTGAATTGCCAAGTGGACCATGACATCGAAAAAAGCCGGCGGGAAAATCATCTCAAGCTTACAAAGTATGAGTACGATTTGTGTATCCAATTTATGCAAATCTGAACGCCTCAATGTCTTTGAACACAATTGTTTGAAGAAATTTCCCAACTCAAAAAGTGTCGTTCCAATTTCCTTATTAAGGTAGCCACGCATCCCAATTGGAAGAAGTCGTTGTATAAGGACATGACTGTCATGACTTTTGAGGCCAGATAATTTTCCAGCTTGAGCGGTCACGCAATTGGAGATATTTGCTGCATAGCCATCAGGGTACTTCATTGATTTCAAGAAATCACAAAAGCCTTCTCTCTCTTTCACCGACAATGTGTACAATGCGGGAGGCTTCTCAAAGGACCCATTAGAACGCCTCTTCAAATGTAACTCTTTACGTATTTTCATGTCCTCCAAATCTAAGCGTGCTTTGTCCGTGTCCTTGTTCTTTCCATCTACGCTCAAAAGTGTCCCAAGGACATTGTCACATATGTTCTTCTCAATATGCATGACATCAAGGTTGTGTCGAAGCTTCAACGTCTTCCAATAGGGCAAGTCAAACATAATGCTTCTCTTGCTCCAATTCAAATTTTGATGTTCATTCCTTTGTCGTTTTCGATTTTGTGGGTGCTTTCCATACGGCTTGTAAGTCCCAGAATCAATTTGCTCTAGTATTTGGTCCCCCGATAACTCCAAAGGTTTGGACCTATGCTCCGTTTGACCATTGAAGAGCTTACTTGTTCGCCAAGTGTGGTTCTCAGGCAAGTGGCGACAAGCACCCATATACCCTATTTTACTTCGTAATCCCTGGGACGATGCATTATTGTTACAATTAGGGCAAGCCAAGTAACCCTTTGTACTCCACCCTGACATGTTACCGTACGCAGGGAAGTCATTTATGGTCCACATTACCGCCGCATGCATTCTAAAAATTTGCCCGTTCGATGCATCATATGTTTGCACACCATGCTCCCACAAATTCTTCAATTCTTCTATTAGTGGTTGCAAGTAAACATCAATGTCTCTTCCAGGTGCCGAACGTCCGGGAATAAGCAATGACATCATGCAATATGGCTCTTTCATGCACTTCCACGGTGGGAGATTGTAAGGCATTAAGATTACGGGCCACATGCTATATGATGTGCTCATATTCCCAAATGGATTGAAACCATCTGTTGCCAGCCCTAGCCTTACATTTCGAGAGTCATCAGAAAACGTCGGATGTTGCTTATCAAAGTCCTTCCATGCTTCACCATCGGCCGGGTGCCTTAATATGTCATCATCCACACGCTTCTCATTGTGCCATCTCATATCTGCGGCTGTTTTTTTAGACATATACAGTCTTTTCAACCTCGGTGTCAAAGGAAAGTACCGCAATACCTTGTGTGGAATCTTTTTACCACCATCATCGTTCAACTTGTATCTACTCGCATCACATGTAGGGCATTTCTCCAAATTAGCACTCTCCTTCCAAAATAGTGCACAATCATTCTTGCACGAATGAATTGTTTCATATCCCAAACCCAAGTCACGTAAGAACTTCTTAGCATCATAGAGTGTCCATGGAACTGTTGGATCACATTCTGGTAGAATGTCCTTGAATACCTGCATAACCATATCGAATGACTTGTTGCTCCATTTGTTGTACACCTTCACATGAAGCATCTTAATGACGAATGATAACACAGAAAACTTTTCACATGTCGGGTGAACTTTGCGTTGTGCATCTTCGAATAACCTAGTGAACTTATGCAAATCCTCCCTCTCCAAACCATTAGGTTCCTCGTCGGTATGATCATCCATAAGACCACTCACATAAATTTCTTCCAACATAATAGGCAATTCATCCATGGGCGGATCATCGATATCTGTCATACATTCGCCACTACCTCCACATTGGTCATTTGATACACTAGGACGAGACACGGGAACATGTTCCCCGTGATGCACCCAAGTTAGATACGAAGATGCCATGCCTCTTCGGATCAAGTGCATCCACACAACTTGTCTGCTATATTTTGTGCCATTAATGCAATCGACACACGGACACCTAATTTCATCCTCTACGCCTAAATTTGCCGTAGCAAAATCAAGGAATGACTTCACCCCTTGTTGATACTCTTTACTTGTCAACCGATTATTTATCGTCATCCAACTCTTGTCCATTTTGTCACCTACAACTCACACAAAGATTAACCGAGGAACAAATGAGAACACGCATTTCAAGTTGAGATAGATTAGGTTGTTTTTCATTCACTGTTTGGCTTGTCACATAAATTTGCCGTAGCATATTCACACATTTCCAACCCAAGCTTTGGGCATAAACGAGCTTTCTCCTTCTTTGGAAATATGGACTTAAATTACTAAGGAGGCAACATGAGCAATATGCCGCCATGATGCAAGCATCATAAATTTCCGATACTTCTAAAATGGAAGCATCGAGGTTATATTCTCCTCAGTTCCCATACCAAGAGCAGCCTCCTTGTACTTTTTTATGTAATGATGTTTAAATATTACTCACATGTAATTATCATGTTTGCCAAGTAGTTTCCAAGAATTTAACAAGTCAATGCTATCCATTCAAGACAAGGCAATGCTATCCATCCACAAACTACCATGCTTATTTATAGCACAGAAGTAAACATTTACGCTAGGCAATGCTATCCATATGTATGATTTAATTGTATATCTAGCTCAAAACCATAAAAATTCCTTTTAAAAAGGTAATGCTTACGAAAATAATAAACTTACGAAAACAATTAAGTGTAGCAAATGGCTTGATTCACCCCAAGCCATTTGGAAGGTGCACTGTTTTTCCACATCCGTTTTTTTTTTCTTCCTTCAATTTTAAGTAGTTAAGTGTTGGGGAATATTGAAATAGGTAATACTAGAACGAAGACGTGATGGGTCATATGTTAAAAGATGCCAATTTGATGCAACCCGACATATAAATTATAATAACAAGTGAAAAGAGTTCTTTCACAAATGAAAGGGAAAAAAAAAGTTTATTCTCAAACAAACCAGATCTTGTTCTGATAGAAACCATTCAGAACCTGATTTAAATCACCCCATTCAGATTACCAAAAATAAACTTCCAATAAACTGAATTAAATATTCTGATCAGCAAGAACATAATGTTTTTTTATGGAAAAAATTCCATAGCATTGCAAAAGAGATGCGGCAACTGGCAATACAGGAGATGATTAATAAAATATGAATGCATCTCCGAAAGACTTTAGAGAACGTCAAGGAAGATATATTTCTCATAAGCACAAAGATCAATAATTGCACCCAGTCTTAAAGGCACCAGAGGGAAAAATAAGAAATGCAACCAATGATTTAAAACCCAAAAAAAAAAAACTAAGGTCAAGGACAAAGGATGAATGTAGCTGATCACAAGTACATAGAAAATAAAATCCATTTAATCTGAATAAAATCTTTTGGTTAGTCAATTCCCTGATGATGTATGTACAATATTATTATATTCTACAATCATATTTCAACTTAAAATGCAGAGTGACACCAACTCTTTAAAAAAAAAAAAACCATACATAGGTAGGCCAACAGATCGAAAGTCATGATCCATGGGTACCAACCTACTACTATATGTTCATTCAAGAACACAACATCAGCCGAAGAATCTGCAAGGACAATCTAATCCCTGCCCTTGTTTTACCAAAACTATGATCACTGCATCTCTTTTCCAAGACACAAAATATCCTACCTCAAGTGTGAATACTTATTCATTTGTTGATTTTAAAATCATTCATATGTCAAGATTCTCAACCTCCACAGATTACATCAATTTCATACATTGGAAATGCAACTATGAAGAAGAACAGTAGGTATGTATTAAGTGCCTCAACATTCTTACCAAGGCATCCAAAAGCAACGAGCAGCTAGTATATTTACTCAAAACCATAAAAATTCCTCTTTTATATGTACTACTACTACAAGACTTTGCCCTAGTTTATGTAGCAAATGGCTTGATTCACCCCAAGCATTGCCCTAATTTTTAATTTGAATCACATTTCATAACAATGCCCTAATTGAGGGCATTTCGTACTTCATATTCTGTGTGTTTTGACATACATATATATATATATATATATATGTATGTGTGTGTGTGTAAACAGAGACAGATAGAAACAGAGGGAAATCGAGAGGGAGATACAGAGAGAGGGAGAGACAGATGCGAAATTCAAACATACCTGGGAGGGAGTTCGGGGGATGATCTAGTTCGGGGGAGTTCGGGCGATGGAGACTATTCCTGTAGAGAAGAGGGCAGAGGCGTGAGTGTACATATGATTTGTGTATATAATCGAGTATATATGGAATCAAGGTTGTGAATAAATGATTCGTGTGTGTGTGTGTATATATATATATGCATGTATGTGTGTGTGTGTGTAAACAGAGAGAGAGAGAGAGAGAGAGAGAGAGAGAGAGAGGGAAACCGAGAGGCCCTTGTGAGATGTTTAAGAAATGGAGAGGGAGATACAGAGAGAGAGAGGGAGATACCTGGGAGGGAGTTCGGGGGATGATACAGCAACTCTTGCGATGGAGACAGAGCAGTGATAGAGGCGGGAGTGATAGAGGCGGGAGTGCGAGAGGGAGGGAAATGGGATACTTCTGCAATGAAAATAAAAGAGAAAAATATTTATTACCGACCAAAAATTTTTTTCGTCGCTAACATATATTATGAAAAAGTAATATTCCCTCCACAATTTCGTGGCACGTTTGGCTACCAAAAACATAGTCGGTGAAACTGCATAGTATTGGCGACCAAAATCCAATTAGTCGCCAAAACCAATTATTTCAAAAAACTAATTTTTGGCTACCAAAATGGTGGTCGCCAAAGGTAAAAACGTGAGATTTTTTTATCTTTTTTTTTTATTTTTGGGTACATCGGAAATTAGATTTTTTTATCTTTCGTTTTCATTCAACAAAACGAATCGAAAAATTATAATTTTTTTCTAAAATTTCAAAAAAAATTCAATAAAGAAAAAAATTAACAGAAAAAGAGTAAATATTTGTTGCTTATTTTGAATTTTTAAAACATACATATTTCTTAGATTCGGCTCGATAAAATGAATTGAAAAACATATATTATCTTCAAATAGGTGTTTTTTTAGATGTTGCCCAATGGTTCATGTGATACAAAAATAAAATTTAAAATATTAATTTATTATCTTAAAAGAAAATAGAAGTAAATGTTACAAAGTTTCTATACAAATTCAAACCAATGTTTTAAAAAGCGAACCGGTGAGCAAATCTAACCGTGACATAACAAATATATTAAAATTATATTTAAATAAAAATATAAGTTATAAAATTATAAATTAAAAATATTAAAATGTCCATCTAAATATAATTTGGCTCTTGGGCGGGAAATTCAGATAGAGTGAGAGAGAAGGTTCATCTGAGCTGTCCATCTAAATATAGAAATGAATTAGGACCATTAAAATGTCCTAATAGGACAATTGTCTCTAACACATTTTTCAAAAACCTTTGTGCCTTTTATAGATATTTTCTTATATTCTTATATTTTAAAATTTTATGACAGATATATTTTAAAATATTATATTCTTGTATTTTATATTCTTATATTTCCTTATATTCTTATATTTTAAAAATTTTCTTATATTCTCTTATATTCTTACTAGTGTATGCCCGTGCTTGAAGGCACGGTGTAAATTAAAAAAAAAGTGAATAAATAAATAAATAAATAAACAGGGAAATAAAATAAAAAAAAGAAAATGAAGAATGTGGAATCATGGGATCATTCGTGGATTCTTTATGAGAGAATGGGAAAGGTGGTTGAGAAAGACGGAGTGACTTGAAATATAAGAATATTTCAGATTAAAGAAAATTGACTTATTATCTTCTTTAATTCAAACTGTCATCATCAAAATTAAGGTCAATTATCATCAGGATTGCCTCTAGTCTATAAAAGTGGATCAGGCATGCAGTCTTGCTATAAGCCTCACCTCAAGTGATCTAAATTGTTCATTTTGTAAATCCCTACATATAAATCATAAATCAAACATAAAAAGAATCAAAATAATCGTAGCCACATTATTTCATCATTTAGTCAAAAATAAACATATAAACTTCATTGTAATTTTAAAATATGTAGCATATCAACATATTCGGTGACTCTGCAGCATATCAACACTACCATAAGATGCTAAACTAAAGAAAGATCTCTGTCTAGGACATAATAAAATATGTCCTTGGTATTTTCATGTCTCCGTACTTCACAAAGCTTCTCCTATGAATTCTTCACAGGATCAAAAATAGGTGTATCCACTAACTAATAAATGGTCTGAGAATCTCAACACTACTCATTTTAACAATGCAAATTTTTATAGTCAAGGAAATTGTGGATCATGGTGTCAGGTCAAATTTTGCTTCCAATAGTGAATGAACATGGGCAAGATAAGACACCTTGTAATATGGCTTAAATTCCACATCTGTGTATTCGGGAGAATCATACCTCCCTGTTTTGTCAAGCAAGCATGTAAATGCTCCCGCTCATTTCCCACAAGCAACCTGCAAAGACCAAGTGAAGGAGCTTTAATTTACACAAAAGCATGTTTTGATTCAAACAAATTTGCTAAAGAATGTGAAATTAAAAAATATATATATACAAAACAGCACCTCAAAATGAATCAGAAATGTTCTTCACAAATATGGTGCAAATGATGGAGAGAGAAATAGAGCAGAACTGACATCATCTTTAAGGTTATCCCCAACCATCATTACTTCATTAGGTTGAACTTCCCAAACGGAACAGATATGTAACAGTGGTGCTGGAAGGGGATTGATATATATTTAAGGGGGTCATCTCAGCCATCTATTCAAATAGACAAATGAATCATAGTCATTGAAATGTCTTAGTAGGACAATTGTCTCTAACATATTTTTTTCAGTTGTAACTAGCTTAGGCATTCCAGCTTAGGCCTTCAGTTCAATTAGCATTAAATCGCCAATTACTTTTATAAATCCCTCAAATTTTAAAAAAAAAAATATATCTAAATTAAGTGAGTACTTATTTTGTATTTTAAAAAAATCACAAATATTTTCTTTTTTAAATATATCTAAATTAAGTGAATCTAAAAAATTAGTGAATTTTAAAATCTGAAATAATATCAATGAGTCTTACAAATCAGATTTATTTACTCATAAGTCATGAGTGAATTTTTTTTACACACTTAACCCTCGTTTTGATAATGAAAATTTTTAAATATATGTTTTGTGTCTGTGAAATATTATTTCATTCGTACTGGTAATAATATTGAAAAAATTATTAAAATGATAAATTATTGGGATATTTTGTCTTTTATTTGTGAATTTTTTGTATTCTTAATTTATTAGTGTTATTGAAATATTATGAAATAATAATTAATTTTTCAAAATTACCTTTTGATAGTATATTTTTTAGAAATATCAAATTGTCATAATTGTACTTTTTGATTATTAATGGATTTAAAAAAAGGACAAAATAAGAAATTCATATTATTTAATAATTAATTTTTTTAAAAATTAATATTTTGAGATAATAAAAAAAAAAAGATATAATATTTTTGGATGGTGGGTGTACAACCTCTTAATAAAATAAAATTAAAATAATTAATTTTTTTATTTTCATTCGGCTACCAAACAATTTAGTAGACGAAAGTAGGTCTACAGCGAGTAAAAGAAATTTTGTTGCCGAAACTTGACATTTGGCGACCAAAATTTTGGTCGGGAAAGATTAAAAATTAATTTTTTTATTTTCATTCGGCTACCAAACAATTTAGTAGCCGAAAGTAGGGATACAGCGACTAAAGAAATTTTGTCGCCGAAACTTGACTTTGGCGACCAAAAGTTTGGTCGGGAAAGATTAAAAATTAATTTTTTTATTTTCATTCGGCTACCAAACAATTTAGTAGCCGAAAGTAGGTCTACAGCGACAAAAATTAATTTTGTCGCCGAAACTTGACATTTGGCGACCAAAATTTTGGTCGGGAAAGATTAAAATTAATTTTTTTTATTTTTATTCGGCTACCAAACAATTTAGTAGCTAAAGGTATCTCTACGGCTACTAAATTTTTATTTAGTCGCCAATTGTGATATGTTTAGCTACTAAAAATTGTTTTAGTCGCCAATTGTAATATCTTTAGCTACTAAATTTTTTTTAGTAGCCAATAATCAACATTCCCCTACTAAAAAAAATTAGTAGCTAAAAAGTTGACTTTTGCCGACTAATATTATTTTTGGTAGCCAATTCCATGACTTTTGGCGACTAAATTGGTTTTGGTAGCTAAAAGTGGTCGGCAAAAATGCTTTTTCTTGTAGTGATGGTACAACAACCTCCGTAGAAGGAATGATCCAAGTCTCTATAGAGGAGAAGAAAAGGTCCGCACAAAGAAGGGAAACAAACCTCTATACAGGAAGGATTATTACATCAATAAACTAAAAATTAAAATACCAAATAGAAAAAAATCAAATCCAAGTCACTACCAAACTCATCCAAAACTCTACTGCTCCGCAGCCTTCAACAGGAATCTAAAGACCCTAGCTCTACTGATCAAGATAAAACATTGAGGTTGAGGTAGTCGCCTAGTGTGAAACAAACGCGTTATCCAGTATCGACGTTCAGACTGTAAGAAGATCTTAAACCAGAGAAGATAAGGGTAGAGAAGATAAGGTGATGATGGCCTGATTGGTGAGGCAAACATCATATTCAGATTAAGGATTAGATCTAGAGAATGATCAAAAGGAAGGAGAGGGAAAATAAAGAGAGATCTTTCCGTAGAGAAACCACCACTGTCTGGCTATCTCCTTACATGAAAATCTAGAACTTTATTATTGAAAGTTGAAATAAAATTTTTTAATAAATAAATTTAATTCACAAGACTTGCATGCATTTAGAAAAAATAATACATGCAAACTTGATTCAATTTTATTTATATATAAAAAAAAAAAAAAAATTGTACATCCTACATGTTTACTGCTAGTTTCACACAGTAGAAAATAGGGACAAAGGACCCACGGGATTTAATTGGTTGATATTTGATAAGGTGGTGCCTATCATTTTTATTTTTTTATTTTTTTTGTTTTTTATATATCCAAACCCTATCATATTAATATTATGGGCAAATTACCTACACCCGCCTTAGGTTTCAAAAATTAAATCCCACCTCATTACATTTAATGCCATTAACGAAAATAGTAAATTGACTAAAATGCCCCTAACTATGTTATGTAGAGAAATGATGATATTTGACTGATACATCATGTCAAGTCAGTTCTCTTGTCATACCATTATGAATATGTTTCTTTATTTTTATTTTTATTTTTTGAAATTTTGAAAGGAACATGAATGGTTTTGAAAACACAAAAAAATAACAATTTAAAGGAAAAATATGTGGATCGATAAAAAATTTTCTCTAATTTTACTCATACTGATATGATAGATTGTGTGTCCACTTTTGATTGTTACAAATTTAAGCAATCAGTTCTCTTGTCATGCCATTATGAATATGTTTTGAAGATTTAAATTGTAGTTCTCTGGTTACAATTAATGCGTAGCAAATTTGGCAGCCATCACTTTTTTAAAAAAGAAATTATTATTATTTTTTTTTTTGGTGGTCTTTTTTAAGACTGACTAGTATCCGGATTAGAGATTAGTTTGTGATGGCCTGAGCACATCCATCCAGATCACAACTTGAGTTATGTTTGGTTGGAAAATTTTGAAAGAGATTTAGAAAGGAAAAGAGAAAAAATATATGAAACTAGGTGAAATGTGGGTATATTTTATTCACATTTCATCTATTTTTTCCATTTCTCTTTCTAAATTCTTCTTCAAATTCTCCAACCAAACACAACATTAAAGTTTTCGGCCTTTCTAACTTTAATTGGTTTTGTGGATTGATCATAGGCCCATTATCAAGATCAAACATGTGTTTGGGCTGCATATAGACTGACATATGTCGACCCAACCCAAAATCCGCCAAAGACCAAGCCCTTTGTCGCCATTCATGAGCTAATTCACACCATTCATTAAGCCACTCCTGCATTTTTTTGAAATTTGTTTTTCATATCTTCAACTGAGTTGAATGTTAGAACCATATCTCTTCCACCACCCATTCTCACATTTACATCCCCAAAGCCTCTCCTTACTATTTCCTCCTTAAAGTCAACCACTGAGGAGGATGGTTTTAATCTTGCTACTACACTTTCATACAACTAACCATTGCCTTCCTCAAAAGCCTGAATAGTTCGGATTGTAGCTGTTTGGATACCTCTACCTTTCACAACCTTAGCAAAGGACCTAGTCCTTTGATATCCAACATTAACCATGTGATTATCATTTGCAGCCTTTCTTGCCTGTGGTAATTGTATCGACCTGGGCTTCGGACCAAACTCCTTTCCAAACTCTGCCATTTTGACCTTTAGTGCTCTGTCATCACACCAAAGCCCATGTGCTTTTTGTACTACCATGTCCGCTACTACAAAACAGTTGTATCATACAAAGCCAATGTTGAAATAATGTTCTTGTTTAATTTTGTATCCAAACAATCACTTATGCTTATTTAATTCTAGTTATGTTTTGGGTTGGTTTTGTTAATTAGAGTTAATGTATATGGAGGATATTGGTCCAGATGTTTTATTGGTACTTGGGTTGATATAATTTCATATATAAAACTTGTAAGGGAAGCTAAAAAGTTAATAGAAAAATCTGAAAAAGGGGCTGTTCAGTTTAGACCCCTCTTCTCCCCTGTTTTGACTCCTCTTCTCCTCTATTTTCTGCACAAAAAATTAGATCAGATTTTGTGTGTTTTAGATTGATTCCTTTGTAGTTTAAACACACATTTGCTTCCAAAACACCCAACATAAAGTGGTATCAGAGCCTAGTTCGAAATGGAAGCTTGGATTCGAAAAAGAGGGCTGAAAATAGAAGGTGTGTGAAAAAGAAAAGTGGGTTTTGCAGAAAATCTCCATGGCTAACTCAAGCAATCAAAGTATAGGTATCCAACAACCATCTATGCCCATTTTTGCTGGAGAAAATTATGATTATTGGTGTGTGAGGATGAAAACCTTATTTCAATCCAAAGGTTTATGGAACTTGATACAAAATGGGTATGATGAACCCAATTCAACAACTACATTAACTTCAGTACAAGAGTAGCAGCTAGAGGAAACCAGGAAAAATGATGCTAAAGCACTCTTCTTCATCCAACAAACACTCTCTGATGAGTTGTTTCCAAGAATCATTGAAGCCAAGAAATCAAAGGAAGCATAGGACATTTTACAACAAGAATTTCAAAGAGACAAAAAGGTAAGAATCATCAAACTCCAAACTCTTAGAAGGGAGTTAGAATATTTGAAGATGAAAAAATCTGAAACTTTAACTGATTATTTCTCTAAACTAATGGAGATTGTCAATCAAATGAAATCATATGGTGAAAGAGTTGAACAAAAGAGAATTGTTGAGAAAATTCTGGTTAGTTTACCAGAAAAATATAACACAATGGTGGGAATAATTGAAGAGACAAAGGATATCTCTGAAATGAGTGTCCAAGAATTGATGGGTTCTTTGAAAGCTCATGAACAAAGGTTGTTAAAACAATCAGAGAAGCCTTTGGAGAGTGCATTCCAATCAAAAGTTAATTTGAATTCTAAAAGTCATGGAGAATCATCAAGTAATGAACAAACAAGAGGGGAATCATCAAGAGGTGGTAGACAAGGAAGAGGAAGAGGTAGAGGAAGAAATTCATCAAGGGGAAGAGGTAGAAGCAACATTCATAGAAGTTCAAGTGTGGAAGAAAATACAAGAAAGTGTAGAATTTGTGAAAGGGGAAATCATCTAGAGAATGATTGTTGGTTCCGAGGGAAACCACAATGTTATAAATGCAAGAATTTTGGCCACCTCCAAAAGGATTGCAAAGTCAAGAGCAATCAACAAGCTAATTTTTCAGAGGAGAAAGATGGGAAGGAAACTTATTTTATGCTTGTCAGGCAGCTTCAGAACACAAAAACGATGTTTGGTACCTTGATAGTGGGTGTAGCAATCATATGACAAGTGATAAGTCTATTTTCTTGGACATGGACACTTCAATTTTCTCTCAAGTTAAAATGGGAAATGGAGTGTTAGTAAATACAAAGGGAAAAAGAACTATAAGAGTTGAAACAAAGAAGGGGACTAAGTTTATTCATGATGTGTTGCTTGTTCCAGACTTGGAGCAAAATTTGCTGAGTGTTGGACAACTTGTGGAACATGGATATGCAGTCCATTTTGAAGCTAACAGCTGCACCATTCATGAAAGAAATGCAAAGCAAGTGGTGGCAAAAATTCAAATGGAAAAGAATCGAAGCTTCCCACTCACAGTCAACTATGCTAGAAATGTTGCTTTGAAAGCTCATACGAATGATGAGTCATGATTGTGGCATAGAAGACTTGGGCATTTGAATTTTCATAGTCTCAAAGTGCTTTACCAAAAGAATATGGTCCAAGGACTTCCAAGTATTGAGGAAATACATGATATTTGTGAGGGGTGTGCACTTGGAAAGCATCATCGGCAACCTTTTCCTAAAGGAGTTACATGGAGAGCCAAAGAAATGTTAGAGTTAGTTCATAGGGATATTTGTGAGCCTATGAGAACTCCCTCCCATGCCCAAAACAAGTACTTTATTCTTTTTATTGATGACTATACAAGGATGACATGGGTGTATTTCATGAGGGAAAGATCCGAAGTGTTCACTATTTTCAAGAGATTCAACAGCATGGTGGAAAAGCAAAGTGGGCATTACATAAAGACTTTGAGAAGTAATAATGGCAAAGAATACAACTCTAAGGAGTTTGAAAAATTTTGTGAAAATGAAGGTGTAGAAAGGCAACTAACAGTGGGTTATACTCCACAACAAAATGGAGTATCCGAAAGAAAGAATCAAACGGTGATAGAAATGGCCAAATCTATGATGCATAAAAAGGGGCTACCAAAAAAATTTTGGGCTGAAGCTGTTTACATAGCAGTGTACTTGATAAATATGTGTCTTACCAAAGCCGTTTGGAACTAAACTCCCATAGAAGCTTAGAGTGGGAGAAAGCCATCAATAAAACATCTCAAAGTATTTGGATGTGTTTGCTATGCTCAAATTCCAAAGGAAAGAAGAAGCAAATTAGATGAAACAAGTGAGATATGTATCTTTGTGGGATATAGCAGCAAATCCAAGGGTTATCGATTGTATAGCTTGAAGAAAAATCAGATAGTAATCAGCCGAGATGTGCTATTTGATAAGAATGCTTCATGGAATTGGGAAGAATGTAAAATTGAGAAGTAATCTGTCCCAGTTGATGAGGAGCAAGAAAATTCAACACATAAAGATAAAAATAATGAAGATTCACACCAATCCTCACCAAGGACAAATTCATCATCATCTTCCAACTCTTCTCCAAGTTCAAGCTCAAATTCTAATTCATCCTCACCTAGCTCAACTCCAAAAAAAAAATTGAGGAGTTTGAGTGATGTGTATGCTAGATGCAATTTTTGTGTAGCGGAACTTGGAAGTTTTGAAGAAGCAATTAAAGAGGAAGTCTGGAAGAAAGCAATGGAAGAAGAAATTGAAGTCATTGAGAAGAACAACACATGGGAATTGGTTGAAAGACCACAAGGCAAGGAAATCATTGGAGTGAAGTGGATTTATAAAGTAAAGTTAAATTCGAATGGTTCATTCCAAAGAAACAAGGCAAGGCTGGTCGCAAAAGGGTACACATAACAGCCTGGAATCGATTTTCAGGAAACATTTGTACCGGTTGCTCGACTTGACACCATTCAAGCTCTCATTGCTTTAGCAACCCAAAAAGGTTGGTCATTGTATCAACTTGATGTTAAATCTACGTTTTTAAATGGAGAATTGAAAGAGGAAGTGTATGTTGAACAACCCCAAGGGTTTTTAATGAAAGTAGATGAAGACAAGGTGTATAAATTGAAAAAAGCATTGTATGGGCTAAAGCAAGCTCCAAGAGCATGGTATAGCCAAATTGATTTCTATTTCATCAATATTTTATGTGGACGATTTGTTATTTTCCAGTAATGCTGAGATAATGATTGAAGAATTTAGAAATGACAAGATGAGAAGATATGAAATGAGTGACATGGGTTTGTTGAATCATTTTCTTGGAATTGAAATCTATCAAGTTGAAGATGGAGTATTTATTTCCAAAAGAAATATACTGAAATATTTTAATGAATTAGGCATGAGTGGTTGTAAGCCCATGGCCACACTACTAGTTGTGAATGAAAAACTTACAAAGGAAGATGGAGAGAAAAAATTCGATGGTTTGTTGTATAGAAACTTGGTTGGAAATTTATTGTATCTTACAGCTACAAGGCCGGATATAATGTATGCTGCAAGTTTGCTTTCTAGATTTATGAATAATCCCAGCCAAAATCATCTTGGTGCTGCAAAACGAGTTTTGAGATATATTCGAGGCACAACCAGCTATGGTATCAAGTATTGCAAAGATTCAACTGTGAAATTGTTTGGTTTTTGTGATAGTGATTGGGGTGGCTGCACTGATGATATGAAAAGCACCTCCGGGTATGCATTTTCCTTGGGTTCTGGAGTATTTTCTTGGGCATCAAAGAAGCAACAGAGTGTGGCGCAATCATCTGCAGAAGCTGAATATGTTTCAGCGGGTTTGGCAACTTCCCAAGCAATTTGGTTGAGGAGAATACTTGAAGATGTTTGCGAAAAGCAAGAAGATGGTACAGAAATTTTTTGTGACAACAAATCAGCCATTGCCATGGCTAAGAATCCTGTTTTTCACATTCGCACTCGTCATATTGCAATTAAACATCATTTTATTCGAGAAACAATTGAAGAAGGTGAAGTGCAGCTCAAATTTTGCAGGTCAGATGAACAAATTGCAGATATATTCACTAAGGCTCTTCCCAAAGAAAAGTTCCAGCATTTCAAAGAGTTACTTGGAGTTATGGAGCAGCACATTAGAGGGGAGCAATGTTGAAATAATGTGCTTATTTAATTTTGTATCCAAACAATCACTTATGCTTATTTAATTCTAGTTATGTTTTAGGTTGGGTTTTGTTAATTAGAGTTAATGTATATGGAAGAAATTGGTCCAGATGTTTTATTGGTACTTGGGTTGATAGAATTTCATATATAAAACTTGTAAGGAAAGCTAAAAAGTTGATAGAAAAATCTAAAAAATGGACTGTTCAGTTTAAACCCCTCTTCTCCCCTGTTTTGACTCTTCTTCTCCTCTATTTTCTACTGAAAAAATCAGATCAGATTTTATGTGTTTTAGATTGATTCCTTTGTAATTTAAACGCACATTTGTTTCCAAAACACCCAACAACCAAAACGAGATCGTGTCATCTTTCTTCTCTTGTTTGGAATAAAAACGTCCATGACTACACCGTAGTTGGAGAAGATAGTGTATAACCCTCTGGTCCCCATAGATTCTGGAACATTGTCCACAAAAACAGAATGTATGGTTGCGTCTGCCCTTCTGCTCCACACTCCCCTGCCGCCATGTCGCGGACCACTGGTTGCCATCCTCCTCCTTCATTCCCATGACCATATTGGTTGCCTTCTCGGGTCATTGTTCCTTTTAGGAGATCACTTATCTTCTTTTCTTTATAAAATTCACACACATGTATACATGTATAATTATAAACAAACCCCATGTACATGTGTAATTATAAACAAACCCCATGCGTAGAATACTAGTGAAAAGGTAATCCAAAACCAAGTCATAATTTATGTGATCAAATCCATGTATCTAGAAAGAATATTCCCATACAAGTAATCTGTATCAAAACAGAAACCAAAAAAATCTCATTATTTTTTACCAACCTACCTCTATAAATCTAAACCTATTGTATTCAAATCAAAACTCAGATATATTTCTCTGCATTGTTTTTCTTGTTAAATTCTTTGATTTTCCTTTGCCATGGCTATAATATGGTTCTGGTTGATGACATGTGTGTTGCTACATATTGCTGTGTTGTGTAATGCAGGTGTCACAAGTGGTTTTGTCAGGAAAGCTGCATGGTCGGTTGATATTCCAAAATCACATTTTCCTCCGCCTTCTGGCACCAATGCACCCGAGCAAGTATATATATATATATTTTTTTCATTTACTCATGAAAAAACACTTTCAGTTTTTACCTACTCTCCGTTTGTTTGGATGATAAACATTTTTTAATGGAAATATTTTTTATGAATTTTTTTTCAGAAAATATATTTTTATGTTTGGTGGTGGTGGTGGTGGTGGTGGTGGAATGAATGTGGAAGTGGAGGTGGAGGTGGAGGTGGTGGTGGTGATGACATAGTGGTGGGGTGACAGTGATGATAATAGTGGTGGTGACCGTGGTGATGATGGTGTGGTAGTGTAGGTAAGAATGGCGGTGGTGCTTTGGAGACATTGGTAAAATTTTAGTCTGAAAAACGTTTTCGGCCTTTTAAGAGTAGAAAATATTTTTTGTTCATATAGGCTTATTTTTCATTAATCAAGGAAAATATTTTCCATTTCTATCGTACCAAATACCAGAAAATACAGAAAACATTTTCCAAAAAATATTTTCCGCTCAAACAAACGGAGCGATAGTATAAAAAACTTAATAAAAACAGATGTGTCAATTTTTTTTAATTATTGTTTATTGAATACAATTTTAAATCTACTTTAAAGATTCGCAATATGATTAGTTAAAAATGTTAATTTTAAATTCTATTGTTGTTGCAACATTTATATTAATTTTTCTATTAGGCCATAAAAAAGGAGCTTTCCATTATTTTTGTTCCCTAACATTTACAATGAAACTTCTGAAGAATAATGGGATTAAATCAGCTATTGAGCAAAAACATAACTCATATTAGTTGATTATATCTTTTTTGTGACATGAGTTATCTAATCCAATGGTATTGAGGGTTTACCAGAATAAGAACGGAACATTTTTTAGCACAAATATTGAGAGACTTGATTTAACTGTATGTATGTGTAGATACAAATTGTACACCATACACATCATTTTCGGGTAATTGTTTAGGCAAAAATTCATAGTAGATCAATTTTTTGAATATTTTTTTATTTTTTCCTTAAACTGGCAGGTTCACGTTACTCAAGGTGATCATGAAGGCAGGGGTATGATCATTTCATGGGTGACTCCGGTTGAGCGATACCCTAATGTGGTCACATATTGGGAAGCAGACACTGAACATGAGCACAACAAACACAAACACTACCATAAGCACAAGACTCATTCAACAATCACCACTTATAGATACTACGATTATTCTTCGGGTTACATTCACCATGCTACTATCAAACATTTGAAGGTATAGATATATATACAATAAATGTATTTACTTTTAATCTAGTGTTACTTTTGAGATTAGATTTTTGAGTTTTGTAAATTTTTTCTTACAGTTTGATACAAAATACTTCTACGAAGTTGCATCCCATAATGTTACCCGTCGGTTCTCCTTCACAACGCCTCCCAAGCCAGGACCCGATGTTCCCTACACCTTCGGTGTCATAGGTTAGGACATGTATAATTAGTAATTTTTAGTTTATTTATTTAATCCATCATTCATTATGTTTTGTATATTGTTGACATTATTTTTGTCAAGGTGACTTGGGACAAACTGCCGATTCAAATCAAACTCTAGAGCATTATGTGTCGAACCCAATAAAAGGCCAAGCTGTGCTATTTGCTGGTGATCTTTCATATGCTGATGATCACCCTAACCATGACAATACCAAGTGGGATACATTTGGTCGTTTCATTGAGAAGAGCGTGGCATACCAACCCTGGATCTGGAGTGCAGGCAATCATGAAATCGACTTTGCTCCTAATTTGGTAAGACACCAAATAAATATGTTTTGCTCAATGTCACCAATCTCATTTTTATGTCATAAATCATTTTATGGATTATATGATCTTCTCTTTTAGGGAGAAAGTGCTCCTTTCAAGCCATATTTGCACCGTTATCATGTACCCTACAAGGCATCCCAGAGTACTTCCCCACTTTGGTATTCAATTAAGCGTGCATCGACATATATCATTGTTCTTTCTTCTTACTCAGCCTATGGTATGAATCCACTTCATTTTTTATTTTTCTTTCATATTTTATGCTTTTATGTTTTGTTTTGTTAACAAATTTTTATGTCTGTTTAGGGAAATATACTCCGCAATACAAATGGCTTGAACAAGAGCTCCCAAAGATTAACAGGTCTGAAACTCCATGGATCATTGTTATTCTACATGCTCCATGGTACAATAGCAACCACTACCATTACATGGAAGGAGAAAGTATGAGAGTCCAGTTCGAGCCATGGTTTGTTCAACACAAAGTTGATATTGTGTTTGCTGGCCATGTTCATTCCTATGAGCGTTCAGTAAGCTTTATTTCTAATACAAAATGCATAATTTATTTTCATATTGTTTATGAAAACTAATTTCTTATCCTATGTTGTAGGAACGCATATCAAATGTTAAGTACAACATTACAAATGGACTGAGTGGACCAGTTAGAGATAGTTCTGCTCCAGTGTACATAACAATCGGTGATGGTGGAAACATTGAAGGCATAGCTGACAAGTAAGAGACTCTGTAATTCTTTCTTAGGACAACTGATTCTCATACTAAACCATTTTGTAAAATTTATACTAATAAAACTGACCTTTCATTTTGCAGTTTTATAGATCAACAACCGAGTTATTCTGCATATCGTGAAGCAAGCTTTGGGCATGCAATTCTTGAGATTAAAAACCGGACTCATGCTTATTATACTTGGCATCGTAATCAAGACAACGAACCCGTTATAGCAGACTCTGCGTGGTTTTTTAATAGGTTCTGGTATTCCGAGGATGAAAGTAGCATCAATAACAAGGAAGCTTAGTAGATTGCAGCCTCAATAACAAGAAGGCTTAGGAGATTTTTGTTTGTAGAGATTTTAGTTTGGATTTATTGTTATTATTATTACTTTTTTTGGTAGGTTGTTTTGTTTTTGCCGGTGCTTTGTAAATAGGTCCAATAATGTTTAGAATGTCCATTATGGCTAGACTTTTAATAAATAAATGAAAAGTATAGTATGTTTGATTTTAATTTTTTGAATTTAATTTTTTTAAATTAAATTTTTTATTTTTTTATTTTTTTATTTTTAGTGAATATTTCTAAAATTTTAAATAATTTTTTAGTTTTTTTTAGATACACTTAACTTAGATGTACCTAAATAGTAAAATATTTGTGAAAAAAATTAATAAATACACAAAAATAAGAAAAAGGTACTGAATTTTTTTTTTTTTTGTATTTTGGTATTTATTAAATTTTTCAAAGATTTTTTCACAAATATTATACTTTTTAAGTGTATTTATGTTAGGTGTATTTTAAAAAATTTTAGTGAAAACAAAAATTATGGAAAACGAAAAAGTAAAATTTTCTGAAAATTGAATTCTAAAAATGAAAACCAAATAGAGTTGTTTTTGGAGATCCTTGAATTTTGTTTAGATGCTTTATAACAGTAGATAGATGACTTAAGAAAAATGTTTGAGACACCTAATTTATTATTCTTAAAAATCACCCCTAATAATGAGTCAGATAAATGCTAAATTTTAATTTGTCAAATATTTTATTATGAGGGGTCTAACCTCAATGTCACATCATTAGAAGTGGTTTAAGGGTGGTAAATTAGGGGGATGTATCATTGTTGTAACAACAAAGCAATAAAGGCAAATTGCATTGATAGTTCCTGTATTTTAGTCTTTATATTATTTTGGTTCCTATAATTTTAATTGACTCGATTTTTACCTTGAATTTATTATTTTGCCTCAATTTAATCGAATTAATTACTTACAATTATTAATATTTTTTAATGAAAAAAATGCACGTAAATAACATATGTCATGCTTTTCAAAGCAAAATTATAAATTTGTTCAACTCAGTAAATTAATTTCAACTAATTTTGCGATAATTTTCCATCAAAGACACTAACATCGTTATTAAATGGACCAATATGACATAAAATCTAAAATTAAGAATCAAAATTGAACTAATTAAAAATGTAAGAATAAAATAATACAAGGGACAAAATTAAAGATGGGTAAATTATTCATAAGTCCTATTTGGAAGACTATACAAGATATGGTCCTATGAAAAAACTTATAACTCAATAGGTCTTGTGATTTTCTTGTAAACACATCTACCCTCAATCTTAATTAATTAATAGCCTGATTAATGATAATATCATATATAGGAAATACAATGTTACTATAGATTATGATCATATCTATATGATTAGAAATTTAAAATTCAAAATAACCTAACTAATAGCAATACTATATAAGGGAAATCCAATGTTACCATAGATTGTGATAATATCTATATGGTTAAAATTTGAAATTCAAAATAACTTAATTAATAGCAATATCATATATGAAAAATCCAATGTTACTATACATTTATTGTGTTTGGTGCAATTTAAGTTAACCAGCTTATAGCTTAAATCAAGCTATTTCTCAGCTTATCTCAAAAGCTGGTCAAGGGGTGCTTAAATTTTTGACTTAAGTGCACAGCTGTTGTGGGGGGCTAAAATTACTTAAATGCGCTCGTCAATACCTAAATATTAATATTAATTAAAAAAATAAAAAATTGTATATTTCTGAAGAAAAAGAAAAAAAAATCAATATTAATTGAAAAATAAATAGGAATTGGTATTAATTATTAATAAATTCATATTGTATATTTTTATATTAATTAAAAAATAAAAAATTGTATATTTTTGAAGAAAAAGAAAAAAAAAATCAATATTAATTGGTATTAATTATTAATAAATTAATATTGTATACTTTTGTAATGAATTAATTATTAATTGATACTAATTAATAACAATTGTTGATTATTAATATTAATTGATACTAATAAAAATTAAATATTAATATTAATTTATACTAATTAATAATTTTAGTATTAATTGAGACTAATTAAGCCATTAATTGATACTAATTAAGCAATTAATTGATACTAATTAATTTATAATGAAAATAATTGTGACAATAATACTTCCATTACATTTTTAGTAAATGTATCTATTTTTATATTAATTGATACTAATTAATACTAATTATATTAACTTTTATTAATGAAATATTTTTTTTATAATTAAAACTGAAAAAATGACAGAATAATCATTTTTATATCATATAAGGGCAGAAAGGACAATTATACAGTAAAAAGTTATTTTACAGCTTATTAACCAAACACTACTATACTGCTTAAATCCATAATTTCGCAGCTGCACCAAACAGGTTAACAGCTTATGTTCACAGCTATAAGCCATAATCTGTTAAGTTATAATCTATAATCAATTTTCTACAGCTCTACCAAACGGGGCCATTATGATCATATCTATATGGTTAGAAATTTGAAATTTAAAATAACATAATTAATAGTAATACCATATATGAGAAATCTAATATTACCATAGATTGTGATCAAATCTATATGGTTGGAAACTTAAAATTCAAAATAACTTAATTAATGGCAATATCATATATGAAAAATCCAATGTTACCATAGATTGTGATCATATATATATGGTTAGAAATTTGAAATTCAATACGTAAATGTAACATGTAGCATTCTAAACCTAATTTGACATTTCCAAACCCAACGTGACATTTCCATATGCTTCTGAAATTCAAAATAGCTTGATTAATTGCAATACCATATATGAAAAATCCAATATTACCATAGATTGTGATTATATCTATATGGTTAGAAATTTGAAAATCAAAACATAAATGTAACATGTAACATCCCAAACCTAATGTGAAATTTCCAAACCCAATTTGACATTCTTATATGCCTCTTATCCTAAACCCAACGTAAATGTAACATGTAACATACGAAACCCACCGTGACATTCCTATATGCTTCTCATTCCAAACCCAACATGACATTCCAATACTCTACCGTTGAATTATGAATAATATAACATTCTAAATGTAACATTGTTGGCTTTTTGGCTTTCGAAGGGTATTTTTGTAAATGCGAGCGTGCCAGCAAGGATCAATCAGTCCTTACAGAAATTATAATTGCCAACCAATTATCAGACGATTGTGTTTTAGTTCTTTCAGCCTCAATGAAGAGGACTTTTACTGGTGGCTTGACTTAAGAGAAATTAAGCAAAATAACAGATGAATGACGAACAAATGAAGTATTTCATTAAGATGAAAACTTACAATGATCCAAACTCAGCCTCGTAGAGGTTTACAGCGATAATCTACTCGAAACTACTCCTATGAACGAAGTGCAGTGCAGGAATTTAAAGTGCAGGAATGTAAAGAACAGATATTTAAAGTGCAGGAAATATAAAAACTGGAAATGTAAAACTGGAAAATAAAATATGAAGTAAATGACTAGTTTTTTGGATCTGAGTCTGGGGATTTTTTCTGGGGGCTTCCCTGCTATTTATACTTGTCAAGGATGACCTTCGAACTGCACTTCAAACCGTCGAACTGCTCCTCCATGATCGCTGACCATGTTGTCTTATAAGTGGTTCCACTACACCATCATTTGCAGTTAGGCTTCCCTCCTATATTTGAATTTGAATGTGAGTAACCGTTGGAGCCACGTCACCTTGCATCTCTTTACTGATCTAATGCCACTCAAATCATGTAAGAACCAATATTAACTGCCACGTGTACGATCAGGATCAAAGACTTGACTAGTCTTCCTATATTACCCTTACTCTGCCACGTGTCGAATTGTGATTGGCTTTTACAAAATATGTAGCCAACATTACCCCCCGCACTAATATACCCAATACTTGGTGATATTAGTGGATCAAAGCTTTTTTCCCGCGTTTTTTAGAACGTGCATGGGGTCTAAATTCTGGAAATGCAACCATTTGCATTAATTCACTTTCAATCTTGTGAACGCCCCAATACCTTAGCACTCGCACAGACTGATACTCCTTCTATGGCCGAATCAACTTTCTCCTCCATTTATTGAGCACACGAAGAGTCATATGATGATGCTGTTCCTTCTCGAAAGAATTTTCATGCATTAATTAGCCACCTTTATCCACCTTTCCATATTCAGGTTATGGATGCCTTTACAAATTATCGACCTTTGGATTACGAGCACATTGCTCTTAATCTTTCGATTTAGAAACTTGCGAATATAGATACAAGAAGTTCCTCCTCTGATTCACTCTTGTGCTTCGAACAAACTACTCCCAAATCTTTGATTCAGAAAGTTGCAAATATGGACTTGGGAAACTCTTCTTCACAAACCTCTGCATGGGATAAAGCTTGTAACTTCTTCATCTTCTGGGGTTTCTGGCTGGACAAGTTGGTCAACCCCTGAGACTTATGATTTGAGGGAACGAATCAACCATCATTTTGTTGAGTTCATTGACCCTTTGGAGTTCCCTTCCTACGTTCGAAGTTCAGTGGTCTACCCCTATGTGCCCATTGACCATCGACGTAGTTTGGAGGAGAATCTGCTTGTGGCATGGTATACATCTTCCATGCCCACAACGACAGTACTTGTTGCCCGACGCCCAGAAGAGGCACAAGGGTACAACCCATCATTCTTAGCCCAGAAGGCGAAGATTTGTTCTTCTGACTGGCTTGATTATATTAATGCCTTTGTTCCTTCCACCCTCGTGCCATCTCCCATAATAGAAGCATCCACACCTTCTTCTCCATCTTCTGAAGCAGAAGCATCTACACCTTCTCCTCCACCAACTCTTTGTTGGACAGAGAAACTGAGGCTTGCCCTCCCCATGAATCAAGTCTTTTCACCTTATAAACCTCCAACATCCCCTACTCCAGCTGAGCGGAAAAGAGCTCAACTTCTGCATGCAGCTTTCTCTCACTTGCCCTTCAATGTTCTTGAGGACGCAGTCCCTCTCAAGAACTTTCAATGGGCTTGTGATATTCTGACTAGGGGCCATGTCCTTAATCCCCTTGGCCAAGCAGAACTTCATATGTTCCTGGACCAACTTCCATTGCTCCTCTACTGGCATCGAAATTCTATGGCTACTACACAATCTTTAGACCAACTTTCGTCTCTTCGAATTCATGCCCAGTACGAAGCAGAGAACTTCATCGAAGAATTCGATGATTTCAAGAATAAAGATTCTGCGTATTGGGATGATTTGGTCATAGACGAATTGGAACAAAGATTGAGAGAGGAAGCCTTCGAAATAAAGGCTGAAGAGCTCTACTACGAAGTGAGAGCACATCAACTCATGCAGCCAACATTAGAAGAAATAGAAGATATAATAAAGAAGGAACAAAAATTCATTGATCACTGTTGGACCAAATTTCATGATCTTGTTATTTATTCCATTCTTTATTTTTATGAGCTTGCGTTTATACCCAGATAGGGTTATTCGATGTAATTGCCTTGGCTTGAATACAAACAAAATTCTTCTGTATTTGGCATTGTTTGACCCTGTTTCCTTTTGTCTTCAAAAGCCAATTCAGAGCTTCGAACTGAACAAACTCATTCTTCGAAACTGGACACAATTGTTAAAACACTAAAATCAACATGAATTCTTCCAACTTTTGGAATAGAATTGACAATTCTGCTGATTTTCATTTAGAATCAGTGCTTCGAATTTAACAACCTTATCCTTCGAATATAGATCCAATTAATTCCAATAAGGATGCTGAGATGAATTATCCAATTTATGGACTATGGTTACCAACTCTTGTTGATTTTTGTTTGAATTGGTGCTTCGAATTTTAACAATCTTTCCCCTCAAAGCCTGTTTTAATCATAACCAAAATATAGTCATGGTTAATACTGACTAGTTTTGCAACAGTCCATACTTACAACAATATGGAAATTGCCCTTGGGGTACACTTTTTAACCGAACAAACAATTCTCTGTGTATATACAAACCAACTATTGGTTTAGATGTTTCGAACAACAATTCACATCCTTAAGAAGCCTTAAGTTTTGCCTCAAGGGTATTACTTTTGTTAAGAAACCTATTACAGGCCTTTAATCTCTTCTAAGTAAACCCACCCTTGAGTATTCTTACATTTTTAAGCATCTAGTATGCTTTAAAGCCGACTTCTGTATTTCGAAGCCGTCGTTGTTTGATTTTTGGCGCCAAAATCTGGTTTCAAAGCCAAACACCTTATTTTGAAGCTAATCTCAGCATCTGGGCTGTGTTTTTCCCTCCAAAAGTATCAATATTGAAGGAAACTTTTCGTATTCATACTTCTAGTACTTAGCGACTTACGCAATATATCTTTTAGACACAAAAGCTTTAAAAACCCTTTTATTTTGTGCTCTGAAATCACTTGCTCTTTTAACGCACAAACCCTTCTTTCTACCGATCTTCTGTTAACCCTCTCTTCCTTACTGCTTGCTGCCAATGGATCCCTCCTCGCTAAAAGTGCTTGCTGGCGACCGTATCAGCCCTACCATGGCTTTGAAACGATGTATTGATGAAGAAATCGCCAAACTAACAACTGGTGGGCCAAGCGCCATAGATGGACGTCTCTTTGTTCCTCGTCACAGCAACCAACAAGAGTACGTTCTAGGTCCCATCTTTCGGGAAGCTCCTGACCAACTCCCAGCTTTATACCCTCGTTTGGAGGATCACTTTCTTCTCTACGAAGGAGGACTTGACTGGAGCAATTGGAGAATGACCCGGCCTCATCGCTGCTGGCCGACATTGAGAGCTGAATGGGAGGAATGGTATGACAGGGTTGTGCCTGCGAGAGAAGATGACCTACAGGAGCTCTGCATCCTCAACGCTCTTCGTCTTTCTAGGTTCATCATTCCTGAGGATCCCTTTTTAATCCCTGCTGCTCTATGTTTTTGGAATATGGCTTTTAATTTCTTCCAATTTCGGTGCGGCATGATGGCCCCCACCATTCTTGATATTTGCCATCTTTTAGGGCTTTCACCCCATGGTTCTCCTTTTACTCCCAACTACCCGGACCTCCCTGTCAAATTTTCCCTTCCAGCCTTAAACTCTTCTTACAGCGACTTCGTAAAGACTGAAAATAAAAGGGAAGGCCCCGTGAGACAGAGAACTATTTTCCTTCATTTTATACTGGTTGTGCAAATTTCTCTTTTGCACCTCATCTCAGAGGATTATGCCTGAGTTCGCTCCACTTGCGAAGCCACTTGTCTTGAAAAAACATATAGCTCTTGCTCCTTATCTTTTAGGTCATGTTTACAGAGCTTGTTCCCAATTTTGTGAAAAACCTCTTGATGTTAACCAAGGAGGTCCCCTTTGGGTGCTCCAGCTCTGGCTTTTTGCCTATTTCACTGATTTGCACCAAAAATGCCTGAAATTCCTTGTTCAGGACCCTAGCACCTATGGGGAAAAGTATGCTAGGATTGCTCTTTACCCTGCTTCTTTTGCTTATTACTTTGCCTTCTTTCACCAACTCCTTATTTCTCCTCCTGCTTCCCTTTTTTGTCCCTTTGACGCCAATAAAGGACCTGCTTGGCTGCAAACTTTTCTAGCTGATAAAGAGTGCTCCACCTCACCACACAAAGATATGTAGGCTTCAATTTTGTTACCGAGGGAGCTGTTCATTGGCACTTTAAACCCTCGAGGTTATAAATGCATATCTGAGGTGTACTGCCCCTCTCAGTTTGCCAGACAATTTGGGCTCACCCAAGGGATACCTGTTCCACTTTGCAGTCTCTCGAATGTCCACCTTATAGCTAGAGACTTGAGAATATCTAAATCAAAGCTAGAGGCGGCAATACTCAAACTGCTGAAGGAATTGAATGAATTTCAATTTGTCACTTTTCTCCCATCTGGCTTAGTTTTGAGAAGATTCCAGAACTGGTGGACAGCCAATATAGAAGTGCGCCTATCTGCACACCCTCATGACTTGTTAATAGGGTTAGGAGTGCCTTCGAAGGCTAAGTCAGCGACAGTTGAGAACATTCCTTCCTTTTCTACAGCTACCACAACTTCTCCTACAGCCTCACCTCCTCCAGCTAGAGTTACCAGAGCTGCTTCGAAGAAGAGTAAGCATTTCTAAGTTCCTCTTTCCTTCAACTCTTTTATTTGTCTCCTCTATATTCACATATTTTGGTGCAGGATCTCCACAAGAAGAATCTCCCAAAAGAGCTGAAACTCTAGCTGCTCTTAAGGCCAGACAACAGCAGAAAAAGAAAAGAAAACTGGTACTCACTCCTGAAGAATCTGAATCTCAAAATGAAGAGAGAGAGATTGAGCAAGAGTAAAAAACACCATTACAACGAAAGACGAGAACAAGGGTGGTTGCCCCCTCTTCTGATTTGGTCGAAGATCCTAATTTCGAGACAGTTGACAAAGCAATGAAACAGGAGCTTACTTCTGAAGAACTTGATCCCCAAATTGAAGAGAGAGAGGTTGAGAAGGAGCCAGTAGTATCATGGCCAAGAAGGAAGAGAAAGAAAGTGACTGTTCCTGCTACTGACTTGATTGAAGATCCTATCCATGAAGCTGTTGCCAAGGCAGTAGAACAAGAACATTCCAAAGCAATTATCGTCTTTGAGAGGGCTGAGAAAAAACGGCAGCAACAATTTCTGAGGGATAAAGCTGCTGCTGCTGAGGCACTACAAAGAGAAGCTGCAAGAAGGCAACAGACTGCTGAACATTACTCTCTTCGCAGCTTTCACATCAGTGCCAGCGCTTCTGGAACAAGTAATTTCTTTCATGCTTCTACTGTTTTGCCTTATCAAATTTTGACACTAGAGCTTGACCTTACGTCTCTTTCTTTTTGCAGCAACAACTACTGAGGCTATACTTCCAATGAGGACTCCCTCAATTTCAATTGAAGTTGATCAAATGCAGAATGTGAAAGCCATTCAGATAATACTTGTAGACACCCCATTTTTGACCGACCTTAAGACTCAGACGTCATCGATTGAGCGCTTGGTGATGTTGCATATTGTGCTCGTTCTAAGGTTGCGGAGTCCCGGCTGCGAGCCTTGCCTCCGGACTTCCGGACTCTTTTGTGCTTTGCCTCGGTTTGCGAACCAGACCCTGTTTTCTCTATTTTCTCTTCCCAAAGGGAGGGAGAGGTCTCGTAGATCATCTCTCAGTGGCCGTAGGCTACGTTTCGTGGTCGTAGGCCATTTTTCCCGTTTGGAGCCCGGTTTCCGGTTTTTCGGAGCCGACGGCCGTGTGCCTCGGTTCGAGACCGCTTAACCACCTCCATTTGCTCCAGTTTTTAGCACACACCTTATTTCCTCCCTTTTGAGGGACACTGTGGTCCGAGAGACCAACTTCGTTGTCGGACACCACTTCCGGTGCCTTTGCCCACTTTCGGGGCCCCGAACTACGTGTTTTGGCTCCCGAACCTTCATTCTTCATTTTTGGGCTCCGACCCAAACTTGAGATAGTCATATTTTGAGATCCTTTTCATGTTTGATTAAGGACCTTTTGTTGTTTGAGATCTCCTACTGCCACTTGCTTCTTTACCGCTCTTTTAGGCCTATTTTTGCACGGTATTTTAGGCATACTTGTGGGCTGTGTTGGACTTGGTCATAAACTACAAAGTGTCTTGTTTTGAGCCCTATTCAACTTTGTTGAAGGGCTCTCTGCCATTTGGATCCAGCATCTACCACTTACCTTTATATCCCACCTTTTGGCCTTTTTGGGGGGGAAATTTGAATTTCAATTTCCCCCCCATTTTTCCCCTCTTTTGCCTATATAAACCAGACCCTCAGCTTTGTTTTAGGGGTTAGAGATTTTTGTATAAGCCTCTCACATTAAATTTCTCTCTCTCTCTACTCTAAACCTCAAAACCCCTTAAGTTCTTAACCATTTTTACACACCATCACCTAGCACCACACCACCACTTCCATTTCCAGCAGCTTGGAGGTCTTCTCAGAGGCTAGGAGGCAGCAAATTTGGTCCAAGAAGTTGCTAAAGATTGGTCTACAAGGTGAGTTACCATTTCCCTCTTTTTAGCTCATTTTTTGCAACATTTCTTAGCCTCTCTTTCTTGTATATCTGAGCTCCGGCCATAACTGAAAGTAGTGTTTTTTTAAGCTCTATTTCATCTTTCATTAAGGGCCTCTCACTGTTTGAGGCCCCCATTTTGCACTTCCTTCTTTATCTCTTCTTTAGGCCCTAATCTTGCATAGTATTTTTGGCCTATATGTAATCTGTTTTGGGGCATGATGTAAACTGTAAATGAGCTTATTTTGAGCCCTTCTTCAACATTGAAGAGGGATCATCACTGTTTGGGACCTCCATGTACTACTTGCTTTGATATCCACAATTTGATCCCATTTTTGCATAATTTATTAGCCTATCGAGCCTCCGTTTTTGGACCTTGGTCCAAACTGAAAAGGGCCTTATTTTGACCCCCTCTCCATGTTTCATTGAGAGTTTGTTGCTGTTTGGAGCATATTTTGTATACTTCATGTTATATCTCTCTTTTTAGGCCTTATTTTGCATTGCATTTTGAGCATATTTGTACACTGTTTTGGGCTCGGCCATCAACTGTAAAAAGTTATATTTTGGGCCTCTATTCAACATTGTTGAAGGGTCCTTACTTGTTTGGGACCAGAATATATCAGTTGCTTCTTTATCTCCATTTTGGCCCTTATTTTGCATAGCATTTTGAGCATACTTTTATCTGTTTTTGGGGTTTGTCATAAACTGTGAAACACCATATTTTTGGCCCCTCTTCAATATTGTAGAAGGCCCCTTCCCTGTTTGGGGCCAGAATCTGTGAGTTGCTTCATTATCTCACTTTCGGGCCCATTTTTGCATGCTAATTTAGCCTTACTTGCGCCCACTGTTTGGCCTTGCTTTAAACTGTAAACATGCTTGTTTTGGTGCTTCCTTGCTTCTGTCTTTACACTTCATGTACGAATAATGCATGCATTGCATAGCTATAGGCCATTTCATGCGCCAAAATTCATGTTTCGGGACTCGTTCCATGCATCGGGTTTCATTTCACCATGTTTCGAGGCTGTTTTGCATCTCATTTTGCTACTGAAATTTGCATGTTTGCATATCATATCCCATGTCTTGCCATGTCTTGTTAGAGTGGCATTTCCATGCCTTAGGGTCGGTCCTCGGTTTGCGTGCACTTGTGCACGTATCCCGAGTTGTCTCATTTTCATCATTATGGCCTCCTATGTGAGTGTGGCCGAGGTCCACTTGTGTTGGTGTAAGCCCATATTGCATTGTGTATGCCATTTCATTCCATAGCATTGCGTATGCTAGGCCGTATATTAGCGCATTGTGTATGCCATGTTTCCTCGTGCATCGTGTATGCCATTTCATAGCCTTTCGCATATTAGGTTGTATCTTAGTTGCATTTCATGCATATCATGCATATTGCATCGTGTTCGGGATGGGAGTTAGCCCGGGCACGGGAAACGAGGTACGTTCTGTACTCCGAGTGACGGAACGTGTCTCAATTCCCCAGTCACCCACACTCCGGATTATCCATGACGGAGTTAGGTTTTGTTGTATTTTCATATGCATTCATTTCATATTGAGTCGTGCAATTCAACTCATCGGCCATCATGCATCGATATGCGTAATTGATGGCACGAGGATCGAGACATGCATACATTTGTGAAAATACATTGCCATGCCCCTTTTCTGCTCTCTGTTGCAGCAAAACGCAGAATCAGTAACTTTTCAGAGCTTGGCACGCATTTCAAGAACAGGTGCAAACAGAGGCTAATTGGAGCATCGTCATGGATTTCCGCACAAAGGCAACCCGAACATGCATCATTCATCACCCGGAGCGGAATCAAGGCAGTCTCTGGCTTGCATGCCAGTTTTACAGCTTTCTTAGTTAATTTGTTAATTAATTAGGAATTTGTACATTATTTGGACTGTATTATTTGGACTGTACTATTCTTTTATTCGGGACTGTATATTTATTCGGACCCTCTGTGCGAGGGCAAAATTGTAATAAGTGTGGGTGAGTGTGATGTATGTCTTCCAATCCCACGTCTTTCTTCCCTTTTATTTACCTGCTTATGATGGTTAGATTAGGGCATATTTCAATTAGCATACAGTATGATAGCATGTTTGCATTCATTCATCTGTTTTACACGCACCGGGCTCGGCGCATCATACTAACTGAATTTGTATTTCAATTTCAAGTTGAATACATGATAGCTGTAGCATTCCATATGCCATGTTTAGAATAGCCGAGCCTGCTATAGTTTGCATCTTTGCATGTGTTGCATTAGGCAATCCTGTATATTTAGGATCATGCATGATTTCTAATGAGTTTCTGTTTTGGCTTGGAGTACTCGGTGAGTTTGTATGCTTTAGCATCCTTGCATGCGTGTGAGTGACTGCCATGAATAGCATGCTTACCATGAGGCTAACTACTTAGGTGATATAACTGCTTGAATGCCTGTGGGTGGAGGTTGGCTTACTTGGATTGGAACAATTCATCAAATGTTTGTTTTAAGCCCACTAGATAGTGGCAAAATCATGTTTTTCTTAAGCCCACTCGAGGGTGGCAAATCCACGTCTTAGCCTACTTGTGAGTAGCACCATCAAACCATTTTCAAAAACAAACATGAAATATTTTGTTCCAATTCAGGCGATCCAGTCTATACTTGTATGCTGTGCGCATCACATAGTAATCTAGGCTAATAACTGGAATAAGAACACACAATGTTTTCAAAACAAGATATCATGGTTAGTAGAGACCGGTCTTTGATTGGGCGAGCGGGGGTGCTCACGAAGTGACCTTCCCCAATTGTACCCAAGTTCCCGAGCCGAGGCAACTTTGGTGATGACGGACACGTGGCCTTAAGCAAACGAGTCAGGGTTTCCTAAATTTCCCAAAAATAAAATATTTAGGTGGCGACTCTGTATTTGGCAAAGCAGTCCATGTTTGGCACTTCTTTCAAAAATCTGTTTTCTCAAAACGATTTGCCGGATTTGGACTCTTTGGTTCAGATTAAGAACCGTGACACAAAATCGAATCCGAACTGTAGCGAGGTCCCCCGCGGGCATGTTACAGTTTCTGGCGACTCTGCTGGGGAATTAGAGAACTTGACTCGAACTCATGATATCATGTTTTGACTACACTTATGTGTTTTTTTGCATTGCATTTACATTGGTGCGCCTAGGACACCGTGTTTGCCATCTGCTATTCCTGAACGGTTTTGCCGAAGGCTTGTCTTGTCAAGGCATGACCATAAGGCTGACCAGTTGTGGGCTCTGCCAGTATGGGAACACAAACCCCGGTTTTACCGGGGCACCCTTTTTGACCATTCGACCTAGTGCATATTCGGATCCATAGTGATCATTCCAAACTAGGACAGGTTGCTTACCCGTTTATAGGTTGTTTGAAACCACTGCGTGCGTAGTGAAACCCTAGCTCCTGACAAAATAGGACAGGGAAACCCTACCTCAACATAGGGGTGTTTTGGCTCTCACTTGTCTGCTATGTGCTTTTAGAGTACATCTCTACAGGAATGCATGTATCGGTTTACAAGTCTGGGCATCAGTCATGCGGGCATTACTATCAGTATTTGGGAGTCAGCTTTACCTATGGGTATCAGACTCAGATTTGAGGCTAAATTTTGGGGGGCAGAATTCAGCAGAGGGCACAGTCATCCTGTTACACTCGTATCTGTTTTGGTGAAGTTGAGCTGAGGTGCTGTCTGTTTTCTCTTTTGTTAGGTAGTCTTGGAACCATAGCTTCAGAAGGCTCTGATATCCCCCGAGGTTCATCGAACTTGTGCTAATAGACTTTGTCAGGTCAGAGATTCAGTTCAAGGGCAATCAGTGGCAGGGTAAAAGGGCCAGTCAGGCACAAATCACCAATTCAGCAGTTACCAGATCAGGGGCCCTTATCCACCCCACCAGTGAACAGTCAGGCTGAGGTCTCAGTTTCTACTGCAGGGATAGATACCAGTCAGTTAGATGGATCAACAGAATACGTCAGGGGTGGAGGCAATGATGCGTCAGATACAGGAAACTATGAAACTCATGCAGCAAGACGCTGTCCGCCAAGCGGAATTCTCCAAGCTGCAGGCTGCAATCATGGCTCAGCAGGCCGAGCTCATCACCAGGCTGCAACAGCAAAGCGGCGCGTCCGCTTCACAACAAGTTCCTTCCCCAGCAGAAGCTCCAGCACCTCGGGAGACGCCAAATGTCCAGGAAGGTACGGACATTCCGGTAGGACCGGCTCCGCCCCCAATTTTACCCCAACTATCCAAAACACCTACCAATCTACCGGACTCTCCCTTCGAGTTCGAGGTCGACCCCACAGCGTTGAAGTTGAGCAAGCTTGAAAAGTTGTTCAAGAAATCCCAGGGGGTAAAGTCCATCCCGGACATTGAGGACGGGTACACCGACGCAGCTGTGACACTGCCGGACAGGTTCAAGATGCCTCACATCGACCGTTTTGACGGGTCAGGAGATCCCATGGTCCACCTGAGTTTGTTTTCAGATGTTCTGCGCCCGATGGGCTTGACAAGATTACAGAAGCTTTCCCTTTTTGGCAGGACCCTATCGGGTATTGCGGCCATTTGGTACGCCAAATTGGAGGATTCAGTGAAACGAAGCTGGGAGGAGATGGCCGAGGCCTTCGTCGCACAATATTCATACAATATCCAAATCGAGATTACAACCCGTGATCTTGAGACGACGAGGCAGGAGCCTAAGGAGAGCTTCCAATCCCACGTCTTTCTTCCCTTTTATTTACCTGCTTATGATGGTTAGATTAGGGCATATTTCAATTAGCATACAGTATGATAGCATGTTTGCATTCATTCATCTGTTTTACACGCACCGGGCTCGGCGCATCATACTAACTGAATTTGCATTTCAATTCCAAGTTGAATACATGATAGCTGTAGCATTCCATATGCCATGTTTAGAATAGCTGAGCCTGCTATAGTTTGCATCTTTGCATGTGTTGCATTAGGCAATCCTGTATATTTAGGATCATGCATGATTTCTAATGAGTTTCTGTTTTGGCTTGGAGTACTCGGTGAGTTTTATGCTTTAGCATCCTTGTATGCGTGTGAGTGACTGCCATGAATAGCATGCTTACCATGAGGCTAACTACTTAGGTGATATAACTGCTTGAATGCCTGTGGGTGGAGGTTGGCTTACTTGGATTGGAACAATTCATCAAATGTTTGTTTTAAGCCCACTAGATAGTGGCAAAATCATGTTTTTCTTAAGCCCACCCGAGGGTGGCAAATCCACGTCTTAGCCTACTTGCGAGTAGCACCATCAAACCATTTTCAAAAACAAACATGAAATATTTTGTTCCAATTCAGGCGATCCAGTCTATACTTGTATGCTGTGCGCATCACATAGTAATCTAGGCTAATAACCGGAATAAAAACACACAATATTTTCAAAACATGATATCATGGTTAGTAGAGGCCAGTCTTTGACCGGGCGAGCGGGGGTGCTCACGAAGTGACCTTCCCCAATCGTACCCAAGTTCCGAGCCGAGGCAACTTTGGTGATGACGGACACGTGGCCTTAGGCAAACGAGTCAGGGTTTCCTAAATTTCCCAAAAATAAAATATTTAGGTGGCAACTCTGTATTTGGCAAAGCAGTCCATGTTTGGCACTTCTTTCAAAATTCTGTTTTCTCAAAACGATTTGCCGGATTTGGATTCTTTGGTTCAGATTAAGAACTGTGACACAAAATCGAATCCGAACTGTAGCGAGGTCCCCCGCGGGCATGTTACAGTTTCTGGCGACTCTGCTGGGGAATTAGAGAACTTGACTCGAACTCATGATATCATGTTTTGACTACACTTAGTGTTTCTTTGCATTGCATTTGCATTGGTGCGCCTAGGACACCGTGTTTGCCATCTGCTATTCCTGAACGGTTTGCCGAAAGCTTGTCTTGTCAAGGCATGACCATAAGGCTGACCGGTTGTGGGCTCTGCCAGTATGGGAACACAAACCCCGGTTTTACCGAGGCACCCTTTTTGACCATTCGACCTAGTGCATATTCGGATCCATAGTGACCATTCCAAACTAGGACAGGTTGCTTACCCGTTTATAGGTTGTTTGAAACCACTGCGTGCGTAGTGAAACCCTAGCTCCTGACAAAATAGGACAGGGAAACCCTACCCCAACATAGGGGTGTTTTGGCTCTCACTTGTCTGCTATGTGCTTTTAGAGTGCGTCTCTACATGAATGCATGTGTCGGTTTACAAGTCTGGGCATTAGGCCTGCGGGCATTACTATCAGTATTTGGGAGTCAGCTTTACCTGTGGGTATCAGACTCAGATTTGAGGCTGAATTTTGGGGGGCAGAATTCAGTAGAGGGCACAGTCATCCTGCTACACTCGTATCGGTTTTGGTGAAGTTGAGCTGAGGTGCTGTCTGTTTTCTCTTTTGTTAGGTAGTCTTGGAACCATAGCTTCAGAAGGCTCCGATATCCCCCGAGGTTCATCGAACTTGTGCTAATAGACTTTGTCAGGTCAGAGGTTCAGTTCAAGGGCAATCAGTGGCAGGGTAAAAGGGCCAGTCAGGCACAAATCACCAATTCAGCAGTTACCAGATCAGGGGCCCTTATCCACCCCACCAGTGAACAGTCAGACTGAGGTCTCAATTATTTCCGTAGAGATAGATCTACCAGTCAGTTAGATGGATCGACAGAATACGTTAGGGGTGGAGGCAATGATGCGTCAGATACAGGAAACTATGAAACTCATGCAGCAAGACGCTGTCCGCCAAGCGGAATTCTCCAAGCAGCAGGCTGCAATCATGGCTCAGCAGGCCGAGCTCATCACCAGGCTGCAACAGCAAAGCGGCGCGTCCGCTTCACAACAAGTTCCTTCCCCAGCAGGAGCTCCAGCACCTAGGGAGACGCCAAATGTCCAGGAAGGTACGGACATTCCGGTAGGGTCGGCTCCGCCCCCAATTTTACCCCAACTATCCAAAACACCTACCAATCTACCGGACTCTCCCTTCGAGTTCGAGGTCGACCCCACAGCGTTGAAGTTGAGCAAGCTTGAAAAGTTGTTCAAGAAATCCCAGGGGGTAAAGTCCATCCCGGACATTGAGGACGGGTACACCGACGCAGCTGTGACACTGCCGGATAGGTTCAAGATGCCTCACATCGACCGTTTTGACGGGTCAGGAGATCCCATGGTCCACCTGAGTTTGTTTTCAGATGTTCTGCGCCCGATGGGCTTGACAAGATTACAGAAGCTTTCCCTTTTTGGCAGGACCCTATCGGGTATTGCGGCCATCTGGTACGCCAAATTGGAGGATTCAGTGAAACGAAGCTGGGAGGAGATGGCCGAGGCCTTCGTCGCACAATATTCATACAATACCCAAATCGAGATTACGACCCGTGATCTTGAGACGACGAGGCAGGAGCCTAAGGAGAGCTTCTCAGAATTCGTGACCCGCTGGAGGGCCAAAGCCTCAATGATGACCGTTAGGCCAACGGATAAGGATCAAATAAAAATGGTTGTGCGCAACCTCCAGCCCAAACTAATGCAGAAAATGATCGTGCTCCCCTTCCCTACCTTTTCAGATTTGCATGAGATGGGAGTACAGATCGAGGATGCTATGAAGTAGGGCCTCATTGACCAGGAGAAGGAGCAGCCCAGGAGGGCGTTTACCCACAGTTCGAATGCGACCACCAGCGGTGACGCAGCTGCAAGATCTTCCGAAGTGGGCATGGTCGCCACTAATGAATGAAATCATGCTTGTTAGTGTGAGTACTGGGAAAGATCCTGGCTTGATCCAGATTGGTTCTACACTGTCTTCAGCGCGAGCGATTTGTCGCTTTCTTAAAAACTTTCAAAAAATGTTTTGCGCGGTCCTGCGAAGACCTGTGTAGAATCGCTCTTGAGATTTTACAGCTTAGGATCGCTCTCAGCCTCGAGACTTGACCCCTCACTTTCAAACCTTGAACTGGGATTCAGAATGTTCAACGGTCAACTACAATGTGAGGCCTGTGTGGCCAGATTTGAAGCAGCCCTCGAACAAGAGGCACCAAAGTCAGATCAAGGAGATCAGACCTCATCAGAAGAAGGTTGCGAAGCCAAATCAGAAGCACCCCTCGAACTAGGGGCAAAAATATTCGATGTGCTCGAAGAGCCGAAGATGGATCCTTCTGCGAATCAATACAGCAGTCATTTTCCTGGATTCAGATGACTTCAGGATCTCAAAACCATTTGGCATGGACTTGTTACACTTTTACCCTTTGAGAGGCTCACTGGGCCGAAAACCCGGAAGGGCGACCCAGGCAAAAGTTAGAGCAAGAAAAGATATATACGAAAAGCAAAAAAAAAAAAGAAAAAGAAGAAAAGAAAAAAGAAGAAAAGCAAAAAAAAAAAAGAAGAAAAAAAAAAGAAGAAAAGAGAAAAAGAAAGAAGAAAAGAATTGAAAAGAAAAGAAAAACAGAAGCTCGCAAGGTCGAAAACCCGCAACGGGCGCCTTGGCAAAAGTTAGAGCCTAAAAGGGAGAGGTTAATACCCGAGTGTACCTTACCCCGAACTACGTAAGGCTTGATTCCCATCTTTGGGATACGTAGGCAACTTCATCCTGAAGTCCAGCCGTAAAACGCTTCAATTTGATTGTGTCCATGCGATGGTTCTGGTCATCTTTGTCTTCTCTGTATCTGAGGATTTGGTTGTGTTCGTCACTCTGAGGACTGACTACAATGCGCCGCAGTGCTATCCAAACAAGGGGCAACTTTCCGTTGCCATTCAGTGTGCTGCGGCGCCATCCAAACAAGGGGCAACTCTTCATTGCCATTCAGTGTGCCGCGGCGCCATTCAAACAAGGGGAAACTTTCCGTTGCCATTCAATGCGCCGCGGTGCCGTTCAAACAAGGGGCAACTTTCCATTGCCATGCAGCTCTCCTCCAGCAAGGGGCAATTTTCCTTCGAATCTGAGGTTGTGCATCTCGAGAGTGGGTTCTATGCTCGTTGAGCAGTGGCCGTTTGCAAAAATAGTTTTTGAGAATTTTTACTGAGGTTGACTAATTTTCTCGAAAATTGTTTCATCTTTTCCAAAAACTGGACCATTTCTTGGACCCAAAAAAGGAAAATTTTCAGTGCTCATAGCCTGACTTACATGATTTCAAATCAAAAATCGAACAAGCATGTTAATCTAACTCTCATTTTGGTCAAAATTGTTTTAGTAGAAAGCAAAAACAAAACATGGTCAACATGATGAACTAGGGACACAGTTGAGTTAGGTTCTCTGTCTTTTTCCCTTTATCAACGCACTTGCCAGAAAGGGCACTCTACTTGCCAGAAAATGGCACAACTGAAGCTAACAACAAAGGGCTGAAAGCTCTCTCACCTTCCAAGCAACGAGGTATCAAGCCACGTGCGAAGCACAAACTGGAATGGGGCAAGATATTCCACTTCCTTATCTGGACATATCTGATCACGTCCAAACTCCCCGGCAGGGCATCGTCAACCGAGGTCAGCTGCAGATTTGTTACACACCCAGTTGTAGCACAGCCCCTCTGTGGGAGAAACACACTAGCTGCACGCAGAAGAAGAAGAATCTAGCAAAATGCTAGGGGCACGAGGCCACAACTTTCTGTTTATCCATCAACTACCCAGGGGAGGGATTTAAAATGAGAGATTGAAGAATAGAGAGATGTGCGCTGAGAGGAAAAGTGAGGAAAAAGGGCTTTTTCAGAAAAACAGAGCTTGAGGGCCGAGTGATGTGAGAATCACAAATGAGAAAGGGTGGGAAATAATACCTAGAGAAACTGGCTCCTCGTGCACTGAGAGGTCTCTTGTCTTTGTAACACGTCTGTGTCGTGTCTTTTGTTTTGTTTTTCTCGATTCTTGCTTTAAGTCGTTCCGAGTGTGTCTCGGTGTGTTTAGGTTGTTTACCTTTATTTTTCGTTGTTGGGTCGTCTTTGCTGTGTTCAGTTGTAGGCTCAATACCCGGTCGAGAACTCATTTTCTCAATCTCAAAAATGATTTGTTGTGTGCTTAGAGTGCTGTGCCATTCTCCACATTTGTGCAAAAAAGGAATTTGTTCTTTCGAAAACTGCAGGGTTTAACCCAGGTCATGTGAGAACAGTGAAACAAGGACCTATCTGAAGCTATGTGGGTTCCAAACTGCAAAGCAAAAGAAAAGAGGGAAAATCGAAGCAGCTGAGTGTGTTTCACCTTCAGCGAATTCTGAGATTGTATTCCGGATGTACCTCTTCAGACCTTGTCAGTGTTCCGAAGAATGAGCGTGCCTCTATCCCAAGTGTAAGCCTGCTTCAAGTCAGAATGGCGATTAAAGCAGCAACAGATGTTATCTCTCTCTAATATGAACAGGGTGTGCCCGTTTTTGAGCTGAATGTGTTGCAAACCCCTCCGAAAGGTAAATCGGAGGTCGCGTTTTAATCTGGTCTCGTTAAGGCTTGTATTCCCTTATTCGGCATTTTGTTTCAAATATGCGTTGTCACGCACATTCCACTTGCATTGTTATGCATCCTTTCACCCGCATTGTTATGCACTTCTCATGCTTGCATTGTGATGCCCATTCCAATTGCATTGTTATGCACCCACTTCACTAGCATTGTTATTCTCATTCATTGCATTGATTATGCACATCTATCTTGCATTGTTATGTACCTTTTCACTTGCAATTGTCTTTCCTTCTCCTCGCACGTGCGACGGGTCAGACTTCCTCTGGTTTAGAGCATTTGGAATACGTTCCAATGCTTATCCCTTTTCCGAAACACCGGGATACGTCCCTACGTTTCTCTCTTCTTTCTCAAACACCGGGATACGTCCCTAAGTTTCTCTCTCTTTTCGAAACACCGGGATACGTCCCTATGTTTCTCTTGCCTTTCCGAAACACCGAGATACGTCCCTATGTTTCTCATTCCTTGCGGAACACCGGGATACGTCCCTATGTTTCACATTCCTTGCGGAACACCGGGATACGTCCCTAAGTTTCTCTCTCTTTTCGAAACACCGGGATACGTCCCTATGTTTCTCTTGCCTTTCCGAAACACCGGGATACGTCCCTATGTTTCACATTCCTTGCGAAACACCGGGATACGTCCCTATGTTTCTCATTCCTTGCGGAACCCCGGGATACGTCCCTATGTTTCACATTTCTTGCGGAACACCGGGATACGTCCCTATGTTTCTCATTCCTTGCAGAACACCGGGATACGTCCTTACGTTTCTCCTTCCTCCTGAAACATCAAGATACGTCCCTATGTTTCTCCTTCTTTTCTAACCACTGGGATACGTCCCTAATCTTTGGGATACGTCCCTAACCTCTGGGATACGTCCCTAAACCTTGGGATACGTCCCTAATCTTTGAGATACGTCCCTAACCTCTGGGATACGTCCCTAACCTTTGGGATACGTCCTTAATCACCGAGATACGTCCCTAATCTCTGGGATACGTCCCTAACCTGTGGGATACGTCCCTAAATCTTGGGATACGTCCCTAAACACCGGGATACATCCCTAAACCTTGGGATACGTCCCTAAACACCGGGATACGTCCCCATGTTTCTCCATCTTTGGTTAAGAACATCTGGAATACGTTCCAATGCTTATATCTTTCCGAAACACCGGGATACGTCCCTATGTTTCTTTGCATGATCATAAGTTATGTTCGGCTTCTTGCATTATCATTTGCATTTTGCCCCTGCCTGCGGGCATACCTGCGGGCACATCTTTGTCTATCTTGTCTGCTTTGTCTAAGTCTTCGGCCTTGTCAAAAATGGGTCGTCTCTGAGCTTTGACATTCACTCGCGTCATTCTTATGACTTTCGAGTTCTGTCAAAGAGGGGCAACTGTAGACACCCCATTTTTGACCGACCTTAAGACTCAGACATCACCGATTGAGTGCTTGGTGATGTTGCATATTGTGCTCGTTCTAAGGTTGCGGAGTCCCGGCTGCGAGCCTTGCCTCCGGACTTCCGGACTCTTTTGTGCTTTGCCTCGGTTTGCGAACCAGGCCCTGTTTTCTCTGTTTTCTCTTTCCAAAGGGAGGGAGAGGTCTCGTAGATCATCTCTCAGTGGCCGTAGGCTATGTTTCGTGGTCGTAGGCTATTTTTCCCGTTTGGAGCCCAGTTTCTGATTTTTCAGAGCCGACGGCTGTGTGCCTCGGTTCGAGACCGCTTAACCGTCTCCGTTTGCTCCAGTTTTTGGCACACACCTTATTTCCTCCCTTTTGAGGGACATTGTGGTCCGAGAGACCAACTTCGTGGTCGGACACCACTTCCGGTGCCTAACAGCCCACTTTCGGGGCCCCGAACTGCGTGTTTTGGCTCCCAAACCTTCATTCTGCATTTTTGGGCTTCGACCCGAACTTGAGATAGTCATATTTTGAGGTCCTTTTCATGTTTGATTAAGGACCTTTTGTTGTTTGAGATCTCCTACTACCACTTGCTTCTTTACCGCTCTTTTAGGCCTATTTTTGCACGGTATTTTAGGCGTACTTGTGGGCTGTGTTGGACTTGGTCATAAACTACAAAGTGTCTTGTTTTGAGCCCCCCTCTTCAACTTTGTTGAAGGGCTCTCGGCCATTTGAGTCCAGCATCTACCACTTGCCTTTATATCCCACCTTTTGGCCTTTTTGGAGGGAAATTTCAATTTCAATTTCCCCCTCATTTTTCCCCCTCTTTTCCACCTCTTTTGCCTATATAAACCAGACCCTCAGCTGTGTTTTAGGGGTTAGAGATTTTTGTATAAGCCTCTCACATTAAATTTCTCTCTCTCTACTCTAAACCTCAAAACCCCTTAAGTTCTTAACCATTTTTACACACCATCACCTAGCACCACACCACCACTTCCATTTCCAGCAGCTTGGAGGTCTTTTTAGAGGCTAGGAGGCAGCAAATTTGGTCCAAGAAGTTGCTAAAGATTGGTCTACAAGGGTGAGTTACCATTTCCCTCTTTTTAGCTCATTTTTTGCAACATTTCTTAGCCTCTCTTTCTTGTATATCTGAGCTCCGGCCATAACTGAAAATAGTGTTTTTTTAAGCTCTATTTCATCTTTCATTAAGGGCCTCTCACTGTTTGAGGCCCCCATTTTGCACTTCCTTCTTTATCTCTTCTTTAGGCCCTAATCTTGCATAGTATTTTTGGCCTATATGTAATCTGTTTTGGGGCATGATGTAAACTGTAAATGAGCTTATTTTGAGCCCTTCTTCAACTGTAAACTGTAATCTGTTTTGGGGCATCACTGTTTGGGACCTCCATGTACTACTTGCTTTGATATCCATATTTTGGTCCCATTTTTGCATAATTTATTAGCCTATCGAGCCTCTGTTTTTGGACCTTGGTCCGAACTGAAAAGGGGCTTATTTTGACCCCCTCTCCATGTTTTATTGAGGGTTTGTTGCTGTTTGGAGCATATTTTGTATACTTCATGTTATATCTCTCTTTTTAGGCCTTATTTTGCATTGCATTTTGAGCATATTTGTACACTGTTTTGGGCTCGGCCATCAACTGTAAAAAGTCATATTTTTGGCCTCTCTTCAACATTGTTGAAGGATCCTTACTTGTTTGGGACCAGAATATATCAGTTGCTTCTTTATCTCCATTTTGGCCCTTATTTTGCATAGCATTTTGAGCATACTTGTATCTGTTTTTGGGGTTTGTCATAAACTGTGAAACACCATATTTTTGGCCCCTCTTCAATATTGTAGAAGGCCCCTTCCCTGTTTGGGGCCAGAATCTGTGAGTTACTTCATTATCTCACTTTCGGGCCCATTTTTGCATGCTAATTTAGCCTTACTTGCGCACACTGTTTGGCCTTGCTTTAAACTGTAATCATGCTTGTTTTGGGGCTGCCTTGCTTCTGTCTTTACACTTCATATACGAATAATGCATGCATTGCATAGCTATAGGCCATTTCATGCGCCAAAATTCATGTTTCGGGACTCGTTCCATGCATCGGGTTTCATTTCGCCATGTTTCGGGGCTGTTTTGCATCTCATTTTGCTACTAAAATTTGCATGTTTGCATATCATATCCCACGTCTTGCCATGTCTTGTTAGAGTGGCATTTCCGTGCCTTAGGGTCGGTTCTCGGTTTGCGTGCACGTGTGCACGTATCCCGAGTTGTCTCATTTTCATCATTATGGCCTCCTATGTGAGTGTGGCCGAGGTCCACTTGTGTTGGTGTAAGCCCATATTGCATTGTGTATGCCATTTCATTCCATAGCATTGCGTATGCTAGGCCGTATATTAGCGCATTGTGTATGCCATGTTTCCTCGTGCATCGTGTATGCCATTTCATAGCCTTTCGCATGTTAGGTTGTATCTTAGTTGCATTTCATGCATATCATGCATATTGCATCGTGTTCGGGATGGGAGTTAGCCCGGGCACGAGAAACGAGGTACGTTCTGTACTCCGAGTGACGGAACGTGTCTCAATTCCCCAGTCACCGACACTCCAGATTATCCATAACGGAGTTAGGTTTTGTTGTATTTTCATATGCATTCATTTCATATTGAGTCGTGCAATTCGACTCCTCGGCCATCATGCATCGATATGCATAATTGGTGGCACGAGGATCGAGACATGCATACATTTGTGAAAATACATTGCCATGCCCCTTTTCCGCTCTCTGTTGCAGCAAAACGAAGAATCAGCAACTTTTCGGAGCTTGGCACGCATTTCAAGAACAGGTGCAAACAGAGGCTAATTGGGGCATCGTCATGGATTTCCGCACAAAGGCAACCCGAACATGCATCATTCATCACCCGGAGCGGAATCAAGGCAGTCCCTAGCTTGCATGCCAGTTTTACAGCTTTCTTAGTTAATTTGTTAATTAATTAGGAATTTGTACATTATTTGGACTGTATTATTTGGACTGTACTATTCTTTTATTCGGGACTGTATATTTATTCGGACCCTCTGTGCGAGGGCAAAATTGTAATAAGTGTGGGTGAGTGTGATGTATGTCTTCCAATCCCACGTCTTTCTTCCCTTTTATTTACCTGCTTATGATGGTTAGATTAGGGCATATTTCAATTAGCATACAGTATGATAGCATGTTTGCATTCATTCATCTGTTTTACACGCACCGGGCTCGGCGCATCATACTAACTGAATTTGCATTTCAATTCCAAGTTGAATACATGATAGCTGTAGCATTCTATATGCCATGTTTAGAATAGCCGAGCCTGCTATAGTTTGCATCTTTGCATGTGTTGCATTAGGCAATCCTGTATATTTAGGATCATGCATGATTTCTAATGAGTTTCTGTTTTGGCTTGGAGTACTCGGTGAGTTTGTATGCTTTAGCATCCTTGCATGCGTGTGAGTGACTGCCATGAATAGCATGCTTACCATGAGGCTAACTGCTTAGGTTATATAACTGCTTGAATGTCTGTGGGTGGAGGTTGGGTTACTTGGATTGGAACAATTCATCAAATGTTTGTTTTAAGCCCACTAGATAGTGGCAAAATCATGTTTTTCTTAACCCCACCCGAGGGTGGCAAATCCACGTCTTAGCCTACTTGCGAGTAGCACCATCAAACCATTTTAAAAAACAAACATGAAATGTTTTATTCCAATTCAGGCGATCCAGTCTATACTTGTATGCTGTGCGCATCACATAGTAATCTAGGCTAATAACCGGAATAAGAACACACAATGTTTTCAAAACAAGATATCATGGTTAGTAGAGGCCGGTCTTTGACCGGGCGAGCGGGGGTGCTCACGAAGTGACCTTCCCCAATCGTACCCAAGTTCCCGAGCCGAGGCAACTTTGGTGATGACGGACACGTGGCCTTAGGCAAACGAGTCAGGGTTTCCTAAATTTCCCAAAAATAAAATATTTAGGTGGCGACTCTGTATCTGGCAAAGCAGTCCATGTTTGGCACTTCTTTCAAAAATCTGTTTTCTCAAAACGATTTGTCAGATTTGGACTCTTTGGTTCAGATTAAGAACCGTGACACAAAATCGAATCCGAACTGTAGCGAGGTCCCCCGCGGGCATGTTACAATACTGCCACTTCCTAGGCCCACATTTCATGTACCCCCTTTGAGCCCTAGCATTCCTTTAACTCTTTCCTTTGGTTTGACTCCATATCTTCCTCACTTGACCCTTGATACTTCTCTTTCGAGCCTTGCTCCTCCTTTTTCTTCCAAGGAAATCCCAACTGCTACTCCGTCTACGATGGCAGTTGATTCCCCTATTGAGGGTGCTGGTAGCTCTCCAATCTGAGGTTTATCGCCTTTACCTAGCTCCAGCCCTTCTTCACTTGATTCATTGGTGGGTAGGACCATGGAGACTGCTAAAGATGCTCCATCTATTTCTCCTATCCCCATGCAGTCCTCTATGCCTTCCACCACAACTCTTTTCGCGCCTCTCATGTCTATGGATGAGGTTGATGTCTTCGAAGCCAGACTAGCTAGTCTCTTCGACATACCTTCTACCTCTCCAACATTCAATGTTGAAGCTGAGCCATTAATTTTGGCTGACTCCTTGCTGGAAATTTTCGAGAGTTCTTCTTCCTCCAGCAGCAAGCCTTCTGCACCTTCGATAGACTTGGAGACATGTCTGGATCTGTTGATTTCCTTTTCGAGGATCCCCTTCGAGGCTCTACAAAGGCCTATAATCAGAAATGGGTTCCTCCAATGCTGCAAAGTTGCTGAGCAGTCCGGCATGAATGTTTCAAGTCACCTATCTCAGGCAGCAGCCACTATCGATTTTTACATTAGCATTTGCCAGGCTGCTAAGGCTGGGGATGAGAAATTGGCTGGCGATCAGAGTTTCGTTTCCTACGTACATACTGAAGTGTCAAAGCTTAAGGAACAACACTCCTCTGCCTCCCAGTTTCGAGTCCAGTTGCTGGAGAGGAAAGCTCAACTTGAAGAGGGACTATCTGCAGTGAATCAGGCCTTAGTTCGAACTGATACTAAACTGCAAATCACCAACCAAGGACTGGCTGATCGAAAGGAAGAAATGGCTGCAGCTATTCAACTGTTTTCAGCATTTACCGATAGAAAATCTGTTGTACAAAAACAATTAAGACACTGTAATGATTTTTGGGCCAATTTGTGGCAAAATGTACTTAATTCTTTATGAAAAAGCAAAGTTTTGTCTATCATTTAAGCAGTCTTATGTTCTTGTACTTGGTGTTTATTTTATTCCTTGTGTTTTCCAAATAGTTGGAAAATAAGGCTTCAAATATCTGCCATTAATCTTTTTGGGATGTATATACCCATTCAAATTTCTCAAATGGTATGCTCCAAAAGGCAGAACTCTATGAATTTGATACGGTCCTTCCCAGTTAGGTGACTATTTGCCAAACTTATGGCTTTTAATTCCTATTGGGAGTATTGTTTTCCATACCAAATCACCTTCATCAAAGCCAATATATTTGACCTTCTTATTGTAATTTTTGGCTGCTTTCTTCTTTTGCAAGAGGATGCTATTTAATGCCAGAATTCTGGCTTCATCTATGTCTTCTAATTCCAAGCACATACTCTGATGGTATTGCTCAGGATCCAACTGATCTTGGCACCTTACCCTTAAGGATTTAACATTAATCTCCACAGGTAACACTGCATCATGCCCATATACTAAGGCATAAGGAGTGACTCATGTGCTTGACCTTGGGGAAGTTCTGTAAGCCCACAAAACATCCAACAATAAATTATGCCAATTCCTGGGATTGTCCTCCACAACCTTTTGTATTCCTTTTTTCAAGGATTTATTGGATGATTCAGCTTGACCATTGGCTTGTGCATAATATGGGGTGGAATTAACGAGACTAATTCCAAATTCTGCCACAAAGGACTTCACTATCTTTCCATCGAACACAGTCCCATTATCCACAGTTATAGTTTGTGGGATGCCAAATCTATGGATTAGATCCTTCACAAATCCAATGACATCTATCTGGTCTACAGCTTTATATGGCTTAGCTTCGACCCACTTAGTGAAGTAATCAGTGGCCACTAGAATGAAACAATGATGCTTCGAAGGAGGTGGGTGTATTTTCCCCATCATATCCATAGCCCACCCTCTGAATGGCCAGGGCTTCACTACTGCATGTAGGTCAGTTATTGGCACATGCCTTATTGTGCCATGCTTTTGGCATGCCTGGCAACCCTTTGCATACTCTATGTAATCTTTAAGGATAGTTGGCCAATAGTAGGAATGCCTTCGAAGCAACCATCTCATCTTCACACCAGGCTGATGAGCACCACAAATGCCTTCATGAACCTCAGCCATAGCTGTTAATGCTTCTTTTGGGCCTAAACATTCTAACAATAAGCCATCCCCCCCCCCCCCCTTTTGTAGAGAACATTACCATATATCATATATTGCATAGACTGCAATTTAGTTTTCCTGCTAGCTTCAAAGATGGACCAACCAAGTACTGCATTATTAGATGCCTCCAATCTTGTTCTTGTAAGTCATTATGATTGACTTCCAAGACCACATTCCTTTTATTCAAAGGTGGTATCAATTTCTGATATGTTGTTTGGCTTATGTCCTTTGGGCATTATCCCTTCTCTTAAAGTTCGAAACTTTCTGAGCCACATCATTAGCTCTATTATTCAAGAATCTTGGAACTTGAGTTACATTTGCTATTTGAAATTGAGAAAGCAGATGTAATGCAACAACATAGTATGGTAAAATGCTTATGCTTTGACACTTGAAAATCCCTTTCACTTGGTTAACCCCAATTGAGAATCTCCGAAAATGTCAACTGCATGAACTTGTAATCCAATAAGAATTTCTAGTCCCACTATTAAGGCTTCGTATTCAGCTTGGTTATTGGAACAGGTAGCTCCATCCACTCTGAAACCATGTGTGGTTTCTACCCTTGTGGTGATTTAATCACAATACCAATCCTAGTTAAGCCATTGGCTTTCGACCCATCGAACCACATCTGCCATGGCTCAACACTAGCCATACCAAGTTCCATTATCTCCTGGCTCTCTGTTTGAGATGGATGGTCTGCCAGAAAATTGGCTAAAACTTGCCCTTTTACTGCCCTTTGGGGGACATACTCTAGATGAAACTCTGATAAGGCTAGTATCCACTTGCCAATTCTCCCCCTCAACATAGGTCTAGATAACATGTACTTAACCAAATCTGTGGTTGCAATTACCAAGACAATTGTAGGTAAGAGATAATATCTTAATTTCATTGCAGCAAAATACAAAGCAAGACACAGCTTTTCAACAGCTGAATATTTACATTCACAAGAATTTAAAACCTACTAAGGTAATAAACAGCTTGCTCCTTGCCTTCTTCATTATCTTGGGCCAAAAAAGCTCCCAATGAATCTTCTGCTGCAGCTATGTACAACTTCAAGGGCTTATCACCCTTTGGCGGCATCAGCACTAGAGGGTTGGCCAAGTAAGCTTTGATACCTTCGAAAGCAATTTGATGCTCTGCTGTCCACACAAATTCCTCTTCATCTTTCAGCCTTAACAAGGAAGAAAATACTTTAGTTTTCCCTGCAGTGTTAGAAATGAACCTTCGAAGAAAGTTAACCTGCCCAAGGAACCTTTGTAATTCTTTCTTACTTGATGGAGGCCTGGCTTCAATGATGGCTTTGGCTTTATTCTGGTCAATCTATATTCCTTTCTTGTGTACCACATACCCAAGAAGTTTCCAGATGATACGCCAAAAGCACACTTAAGAGGATTGAGCTTCAATTTGAACTTTCTCATTCTTTCAAAGGCTGCTTCTAAGTAAAACAGATGCTCCTCCATGGATTGAGATTTAACTACAATGTCATCAATATAACACTCTAAATACCCTCCAATGAGGTCATGAAAGATAGTGTTCATAGCCCTCTGATATGTAGCCCTAGCATTTTTCAGGCCAAATGGCATTTTAACCCATTTGAAGGTGCCAATATTTCCAGGACATCTGAATGCTGTCTTGTGGACATCCTCCTCTGCAATGCAAATCTGGTTATAACCAGAATGCCCATCCATCATTGATAAAACTTGATGTCCTACTGAACTGTCTACCAACAGATCCACTATAGGCATAGGGTACTCATCTTTTGGAGTTGCTAGATTTAAGTTTCTGAAATCAATGCATACCCTCATTTTACCATTCTTCTTGACTACAGGCACAATATTAGATAGCCATTCAACATACCTGGCTGTCCTAATAAAGCCTGCCTTGAGTAGTCTAAGAATCTCTTCCTTGACTTTCTGAATTACTTCTGGACTCATTCTTCTTGGTTTCTGCTTGTATGGCTTGAAATTAGGCTTCATAGGGAGCCTATGTTCCACTAATGATCTATCCAATCCTGGTAGTTCATTATAAGACCATGCAAAACAATCTTTATATCTCTTTAGAACAACCAATAACTGGCCCCTGTCCAGATCATTCAAACAAGCACTTATATAGGTGGGTATAGACACCCCATTTTTGACCGACCTTAAGACTCAGATGTCACCAATTGAGCGCTTGGTGATGTTGATTGTGCTCGTTCTGAGGTACGGAGTCCCGGCTACGAGCCTTGCCTCCAGACTTCCGGACTCTTTTGTGTTTTGCCTCGGTTTGCGAACCAGGCTCCGTTTTCTCTGTTTTCTCTTCCCGAAGGAAGGGAGAGGTCTCGTAGATCATCTCTCAGTGGCCGTGGGCTATTTTTCGTGGTCGTAGGCCAGTTTTCCCATTTCGGAGCCCGGTTCCCGGTTTTTGGAGCCGTCAGGCCGTGTGCCTCGGTTCGGGACCGCCTAACCACCTCCGTTTGCCCCGGTTTTTGGCATACATCTTATTTACTCCCTTTTGAGGGACACTGTGGTCCGAGAGACCAACTTCGTGGTCGAACACCACTTCCGGTGCCTAACAGTCAGTTTTCAAGGCCCCGGACTGCGCATTTTGGCCCCCGAGCCTTGCTTGCAAGCATTGTTGGGCTCCGACCCAAACTAAAAATAGTCATATTTTGAGCTCCTTTTCATGTTTGATTAAGGACCTTCTGCTATTTGAAACTCCCTTTTTACACTTTGTGTTTAAACCCTCTTTTAGGCCTATTTTTGCACGGTATTTTAGGCTTACTTGTGGGCTGTCTTGGACTTGGTCATAAACTAAAAAATGTCTTGTTTTGAGCCCCTCTTCAACTTTGTTGAAGGGCTCTCGTCGGTTTGAGACCAGAAGCTACCACTTGCCTCTTTATCTCACTTTTTGAGGGGAAATTTCAATTTCAATTTCCCCCTCTTTTTTTCCCCCTCTTTTGGCCTATATAACCAGCACTCCCAGCTGGTTTTAGGGGTTAAAAAAATTTTGGTGTGGAGCTCTCACATTAAATCTCTCTCTCTCTCTACATTCTAACCATCAAAACCCTTTGATTCTTACACCATTTTTACACACCAACTCATAGCACAAGACTTCCATCCTCCATTCCAGAACTTTGGGACTCTTTTGAAGAGGTTGAAAGCTCAGATTTTTGGACTAAGAGTTGATGAAAGACTAGTCTTCAAGGGTTAGTCTCATTTTCCCTCTTTTTGCTCTTTTCTTAGTCTATATTTTAGCTCATTATGCTTGCATATTTGGGCTCCGACCCTAACTGGAGATAGGCTTGTTTTGAGCTATTTTTCATGTTTCATTAAGGGCCTCTCACTGTTTGAGGCTTCCTTTTTGCACTTACTTCATTATCTCTTTTGTATGCCTATTTCTTGTGTAGTATTTATGGCCTATATATAAACTGTTTTGAGCTCTGTTGTAAACTGTAAAGTTGCTTATTTTGAGCCCTTCTTCAACATTGTTGAAGGGCTCATCACTTTTGGGGCCTCCATGTGTCACTTGCCATTATATCCCACTTTTGGCCCCATTTTTGCATGATTTGTTAGCCCCTTGTGATTCTGTTTTTGGACTCTGGTCTGAACTGAAAAGGGTCCTATTTTGACCCCCTCTTCATGTTTCATTAAGGGTCTTCTACTGTTTGAGGCACCCTTTATATACTTTGTGTTATAGCTCTCTTTTAGGCCTCATTTTGCATAGTATTTTGAGCATACTTGTATATTGTTTTGGGTCTGATCATAAACTGTAAAAATCCATTTTTCAGATCCCTCTTCAACTTTGTTGAAGGACCTTCATCTGTTTGAGGCCAGCATGCATCAATTGCTTCTTTGTCTCCATTTTGGCCCATTTTCTTGCATGAGAGCTTTGCCATACTTGTGTTTGTTTTTGTGGTTTGTCATAAACTGTAAAACATCATATTTTGGGCCCCTATTCAACATTTTAGAAGGGCCCTTCTCTGTTTGGGGCCAGCATCTGTTAGTTGCTTCATTATCTCACTTTTGGGGCCATTTTTGCATGCTAGTTTAGCCCCATTTGTGTTCACTGTTTGGCCATGCTTAAAACTGTAAATATGCTTTTTTTGGGGTTTCCTTGCTTCTGTCTTTACACTTCATGTTCAAATAATGCATGCATTGCATAGCTATAGGTCATTCCGTATGCCTAATTTCATGTTTCGGGACTCGTTCCATGCATCGGGTACCATTTTGCCATGTTTCGGGGCTGTTTCGCATCTCATTTTGCCTCTGAAATTTGCATGCTAGTATGCCATATTCCATGTTTTGCCATGTCTTGTTAGAGTGGCATTCCGTGCCTTAGGGTCGGTCCTCGGTTTGCGTGCACGTGTGCACGCATTTCGAGTGTCTCATTTTCATCTGATGGCCTCCTATGTGAGTGTGGCTGAGGTCCACATGTTGGTGTAAGTCCATTATGCATTGTGTATGCCATTTCATTCCATAGCATTGTGTATGCTAGGCTGTATGTTAGCGCATTGCGTATGCCATGTTATCTCGTGCATTGTGTATGCCATTTCATAGCATCGTGTATGCCATTTCATAGCATCGTGCATGTTAGGTTGTATCTTAGTTGCATTTCATGCATGTCATGCATATTGCATTGTGTTCGGGATAGGAGTTAGCCCGGGCACGGGAAACGAGGTGCGTTTCGTACTCCGAGTGACGGAACGTGTCTCAATTCCCCAGTCACCGACACTACCGGATTGTCCATGAGAATGGTCTTAGTGTATTTTCATGTGCATTCATTCCATATGAGTGCTCATTGCCATATTCGAGATGCGTGATGTCATTCGATGCATTGCATCGATCGCATGCATTGATTGAGTGGCACGAGGATCGAGGCATGCATACATATGTGAAAATACATTGCCATGCCCCTTTCTGCATCTCCTGCATCTCTGTTGCAAGAAATAAATCAAGAATCAGCCTTCTGGAGCTTGGCACGCATTCCAAAAACAATGCAAACAGAGGCTAATTGGGGCATCGCAGTGGATTTCTGCACAAGGCAACCCGGACATGCATCATTCATCATCTGGAGAAGAGTCAAGACAGTCCCTGGCTTGCATGCCAGTTTATTATTTTCTTAGTTAATTTGTAAATTAATTAGGGATTTGCACATATTTGGACTGTATTATTTGGACTGTACTATTTATTCAGACCCTCTGCGCGAGGGCATGATTGTAATAAGTGTGCGTGAGTGTGATGTATGTCTTCCAACACCACGTCTTTCTCCCTTTTATTTACCAGCTTATGATGGTTAGATTAGGGCATGTTTCAATTAGCATACAGTATGATAGTATGTTTGCATTCATTCATCTGTTTTGCATGCACCGGGCTTGGTGCATCATACTAACTGCATTTGTATTTCAATTCCGAGTTGAATACATGTTAGCTGTAGCATTCCATATGCCATGTTTAGAATAGCCGAGCCTGCTATAGTTGCATTATTGCATGTGTTGCATTAGGCATTTCTGTATAATTAGGATCATGCATGATTTCTAATCAGTTTCTGTTTTGGTTTGGAGTACTCGGTAAGTCTTTATGCTTTAGCATCCTTGCATGTGTGTGAGTAACTGCCATGATAGCATGCTTACCATGAGGCTATTTGCTTATGTGATATGACTGCCTGAATGCCTGTGGGTGAAGGTTGGTTATTTGGATTGGAACAATTCATTGACTGTGAGTTTTAAGCCCACTAGATAGTGGCAAAACCATGTTTTCTAAGCCCACCCGAGGGTGGCAAAATCTGCATTTTAAGCCTACTTGCGGGTAGCAAACCATCTTCCAAAAACAAACATGAAATGTTTTGTTCCAAATCAGGCGACCCGGTCTATACTTGTATGATGTGCGCATCACATAGTAAATCTAGGCTAATAACCGGAATAAGAACACACAATGTTTTCAAAACAAGATATCATGGTTAGTAGAGGTCGGTCTTTGACCGGGCGAGCGGGGGTGCTCACGAAGTGACCTTCCCCAATGGTACCCAAGTTCCCGAGCCAAGGCAACTTTGGTGATGACGGACATGTGGCCTTAGGCAAACGAGTCAGGGTTTCCTAAATTTCCCAAAAATAAAATATTTAGGTGGCGACTCTGTATCTGGCAAAGCAGTCCACGTTTGGCACTTCTTTCAAAAAAATCTATTTTCTCAAAACGATTTGCCGGATTTGGACTCTTTGGTTCAGATTATGAACCGTGACACAAATCGAGTCCGAGCTGTAGCGAGATCCCCCACGGGCTTGTTACAGTTTCTGGCGACTCCGCTGGGGATTTAGAGAACTTAACTCGAACTCATGATATCTGATTTTGACTACACTTGTGTGTTTCTTTGCATTGCATTTGCATTGGTGCACCTAGGACACCGTGTTTGCCATCTGCTATTCCTGAGCGATTTGCCGGAGGCTTGTCTTGTCAAGGCATGTCCATAAGGCTGACCGGTTGCGGGCTCTGCCAGTATGGGAACACAAACCCCGGTTTTACCGGGGCACCTTTTTCGACCATTCGACCTAATGCATATTCGGAACCATAGTGACCATTCCAAACTAGGACAGGTTACTTACCCGTTTATAGGTTGTTTGAAACCGCTGTGTGCGTAGTAAACCCTAGCTCCTGACAAAATAGGACAGGGAAACCCTACCCCAACATAGGGGTGTTTTGGCTCTCACTTATCTGCTATGTGCTTTTAGAGTGCGTCTCTACAGGAATGCATGTATCAGTTTACAAGTTTGGGCACCAGGCCTGCGGGCACCAGTTCAGTATTTTGGGTATCAAGCCTGAGGGCATTAGTATTTGGGGAATCAGTTTTACCCGAGGGTATCAGATTTGAGGCAGAATTCTGGGCAGAATTCAGTAGAGAGCACACTCATTCAGCTTTGTTCGTATCTGTTCTGGTGAAATCAGGCTGAGATGTTGCATGTTTTCTCTTTTGCTAGGTAGTTTGGGAACCATAGCTTCAGAAGGCTCCAATATCCCCCGGGTACACCAAACTTGTGTTGATAGACTTTGTCGGGTCAGAGATTCAGTTCAAGGGCAATCAGTGTTCCTTTACCAGAGGCAGGGTGAAGAGGGCCAGTCAGGCACAGATCACCAGTTCAGCAGTTACCAAATCAGTGGCCCTTATCCACCCAACCAGTGAACAGTCAGACTGAGGTCTCAATTGTTTCCATAGAGATTGATCTACCAGTCAGTTAGATGGATCAGCAGAACACATCAGGGATGGAGGCAATAATGCGTCAAATGCAGGAAACTATGAAACTCATGCAGCAAGACGCTGTCCACCAAGCGGAATTTTCCAAGCAGCAGGCTGCAATCATGGCTCAGCAGGCTAAGCTCATCACCAGGCTGCAACAGCAAAGCGGCGCGTCTGCTTCACAACAAGTTCCTCCCCCAACAGGAGCTCCAGCACCTGGGGAGACGCCAAATGTCCTGGAAGGTACGGACATTCCGGTAGGGCCGGCTCCGCCCCCAATCCTACCCCAATTATCCAAAACACCCACCAACCTGCCGGATTCTCCCTTTGAGTCCGAGGTGGACCCCACAGCATTAAGGTGAGCAAGCTTGAAAAGTTGTTCAAGAAATCCCAGGGGGTAAAGTCCATCCCGGACATTAGGACGGGTACACCGACGCAGCTGTGACACTGCCGGACAGTTCAAGATGCCTCACATCGACCGCTTTGACGGGTCAGGAGATCCCATGGTCCACTTGAGTTTGTTTTCAGATGTTCTGCGCCCGATGGGCTTGACAAGATTACAGAAGCTCTCCCTTTTTGGCAGGACCCTGTCGGGTATCGCGGCCATCTGGTACGCCAAATTGGAGGATTCAGTGAAACGAAGTTGGGAGGAGATGGCCGAGGCCTTCGTCGCACAATATTCATACAATACCCAGATTGAGATCACAACCCGTGATCTCGAGACGACCAGGCAAGAGCCGAAAAAGGGCTTCTCTGACTTTGTAACCCGCTGGAGGGCCAAGGCCTCAATGATGACCATTAGGCCAACGGATAAGGATCAAATACGGATGGTTGTGCGCAACCTCCAGCCCAAACTAATGCAGAAAATGATCGTGCTCCCCTTCCCTACCTTTTCAGATTTGCATGAGATGGGAGTACAGATCGAGGATGCCATGAAGTAGGGCCTTATTGACCAGAGAAAGAGCACCTAGGCGGGCGTTTTTCCCGTAGTTCGAATGTGACCACCAGCGGTGATGCAACTGCAAGATCTTCTGAAGTGGGCATGGTCACCACCACCACCATATCAAAAAGGGCTACTCCCCATTCACCGGTGTGTCCGGAGTAGCTCACAGACAGCCAAATATCCACCTCGAGTCAAAAGGGTTTTCACTCCACTTCATATGCCTTTGTCAAAGGCTCTAGAAGTCCTACTCCCGGAAAGGACATCTGAAACCGTTGGAACAACGGCCCCTACCCGATCCTATCCCTGCAAAGCATGACCAGACTAAATTGTGCCTACCATCAGCAAACCGGTCATGACACCGACAGTTGCTTTCGTCTGCGCCATGATGTACAAGATCTGTTTGACAACGGGGTCATTGCTGCACCAGGTCCTGCAAAGTCTATCGGCACTTGATCAGTGAACTTGTGGGGGATAAGATGACTATGTGATCGAGGGATGAACCACCTGCGGGCGGGACTCAGTTTACTCCAGACGTGGGAATGGCACGCACTGTTTTGAGCATTTGCGAATGCTAGTTTTGAAGTTTTCTGACTTGGGTGTTGAGTCAGTTCTGTAATTTTGTTTTGAGTCTGTCTCTTTGTCTTGAGTCATCTTTTTGATTAAGGGTCTGTCTTGTTGTATCGAGTCAGTCCTATTGTACAAAAGGTCGGGTGATTCCGAGGGTGTTACCTCGGGCATCACCATTTTGTTTTGCGTTTGTCTCTTCGTTTTTTTTGAGTCTGTTTCTGCCAGGGAGCCAGTTGTGCCAACAGTTATGAATGAAATAGCAGTGATTTTCACGCTCTCACATTTGCTTCTGCCATGTGCTAGTTGTGCCGGGATTTGAATGAAATGGCAGCGCATTCCACCTATTCTCTTGTGCCTTGAAGTCATTGTAATGACCTAAGTTTTTTCAAAACTTTTTGAACACTGCGGTGAAAAACGAAGGGGAAGGAATTCCTCGGGATTTGTAAAAAATTGATCAATTGAGAGAAAGAGAGGTGTGCTAAGCCCTTAATGAATGAAATCATGCTTGTTAGCATGAGTACTGAGAAGGACCCTGGCTTGATCCAGACTGGTTTCACACTATCTTCAGCGCGAGTGGTTTGTTGCTTTCTTAAAAATTTTCAAAAACAAAATGTTTTGCGCTGTCCTGCGAAGACCTGTGTGGAATCGCTCTTAAGATTGTGCAGCCTAGGATCGCTCCCAGCCTTGAGACTCAACCCCTTTGCTTCCAAACCTTGAACTTGAATTCAGAAGGTTCAACGGTCAACTACGACGTGAGGCCTGTGTGGCCAGATTTGAAGCAGCCCTCGAACAAGAGGCCAGGAAAGTCGGATCAAGAAGATCAGAAGATCAGAAGAAGCTTGCAAAGCTAGAACAGAAGTACCCTTCGAACTAGGGGCAAAGATATCAGACATGCTCGAAGAGCTGAAGATGAGTCCTCTTGCAAATCAACAGCCACTCTCCTGGATACGGATGGCTTCGAAACCCTACAACCATTTGGCATGGACCAAGCTACACTTTTACCCTTGAGAGGCTCGCTGGGCCAAAAACCCGGAAGGGCGACCCAGGCAAAAGTTAGAGCAAGAAAAAGAAGAAAAATAACAAAAAAGAAAAAAGAACAAAAAGAACAAAAAGAACAAAAAAGAAAAAAAGAAGAAAAAGAAAAGAATATCAAAAAAAAAAAAAGATTGAAAAGAGAAAGAAAGAAGAACAAAGCTCGCAAGGTCGAAAACCCGCGATGGGCGCCTTGGCAAAAGTTAGAGCCTAAAAAGGAAAGGTTAATACCCGAGTGTACCTTAACCCCGAACTACGTAAGGCTTGATTCCCATCTTTGGGATACGTAGGCAACTTCATTCTGAAGTCCATCCGTAAAACAATTCAAATTCGATTGTGTCCATGCGATGGTTCTGGTCATCTTTGTCTTCTCTGTATCTGAGAGTCTGGTTGTGTTCATCGCTCCGAGGACTGACTACAATGCGCTGAGGCATCATCTAAACAAAGGGCAAATTTCCGTTGCCATTCAAAATGCCGCGGTGTCATTCCAAACAAGGGGCAACTTTCCGTTGCCATGCAGTGTCCTTCAGACAAGGGGTAATTTTCCATTGCTATGGGTCCAGGTTGTGCATCTCAAGAGTAGGTTCCGTGCTCGTTGAGCAGTGGCCGTTTGCAAAATTAGTTTTTGAGAATTTTTACTAAGGTTGACTAATTTTCTCGAAAATCATTCCATCTTTTCCAAAACTGGACCATTTTCTTGGACCCAAAAAAAGAAAATTCTCAGTGCTCATAGCCTGACTCGCATGATTTCAAATCAAAAATTGAACAAGCATGTTAATCTAACTCTCATTTTGGTCAAAATTGTTTTAGTAGAAAGCCAAAAACAAAAAATGGTCGAAATGATGAACTAGGGGCACAGTTGAGTCAGGTGTTCTGTCTTTTCCCCATTGTCAACAAACTCGCCAGAAAGGGCACCCTACTCGCCAAGAAGGGCATCATACCTTCCAGAAAGGGCACAGTTGAAGCTGTCAGTAAAGGGCTGAAAGCTCTCTCACCCTCCGAGCAACGAGGTATCAAGCCAAATGCGAAGCACGAACTGGAATGGGGCAAGATATTCCACTCCATCACCTGGACAGATCTTATCACGTCCAAACCACCCAGCAAAGCATCATCAACCGTTGTTAGCTGCATGTTTTGTTACACACCCGGTTGTAGCGCAACCCTTCTATGGGAGGAATTCACTAGCTGTGAGCGGAAGAAAGAGAATCTAGCAGCATGCTAGGGGCAAGAGCCCGCAACTTCCTGTTTATCCATTAACCACCCAGGGGAGGGATGAAAAATAAGAGATTGAAGAATAGAGAGATGTGCGATGAGAAAAAAAGTGAGAAAAGGGCTTTTTCAGAAAAACAGAGCTTGAGGGCCGAGTGATGTGAGAACCACAAATGAGAAAGGGTGGGAAACACTACCCGGTGAAACAGGCTCCCTGTGCACGTCTAAGTGTCGTGTCTTTTTGTTTTATCTCAATTTTGTTTTGGGTCGTTTCGAGTGTTACTCGATGTATCTAGGTTGTATGCCTTTTATTTCCTTGTTGAGTCGTTTTGCTGTGTTCAGTCGTAGGCTCAATACCTAGTCGAAAACTCATCTCTCAATTTCGAAAATAAAATCATTTTGTGCTCCGAGTGCCGTGCCGTTCTCCACATTTGTTCAAAACAGTATTTGTTCTTTCATAAAACCACAGGGTTCAACCCAGGTCATATGAGAACAGTGAAACCAAGACCTATCTGAAGCTATAATGGTTCCGGACTGCAAAGCAAAAGCAAAAAAGGAAAATGTCGGGCATCTGAGTTTGTTTCAACTTCAGTAAGCTCCGAGATCGCATTCCGTATACATCTTGTCAGGTCTTGTCAATGCTCCGAAGTATGAGTGTGCCTCTACCTCAAGCTCAAGATCAAGTCTGCTTCAAGCCAGAATAGCGATCAGAAGTGCTCTCCCTGAGTACCATTCCCTGCCAAAGGCATCTTGGCTGTGTTCGCGATGAGTTCCTAGGAGACCAACTGCGACGGTGGAAACTAGAGTTCGAATGGTTGTAGCCTAGAACGCAAAGGTTCGGGATTTCCGAGACTAAAGTCTGGTTTAAATACCCAGAGGCGTGCCCTCGGCTTGAAATCTGTATGGAAGCCCCATAGGTTGAGATAGCGTGTATGCACCTCAATTCTGGATACTGAACCAACCTAGTCTGTCACCCCGTTGGAGAATAGGGAAAGTTGTGAATATGATCAAGAAGACAAGCAGCAGCCGTGGCTCCTACATACAGATGTTGTTACTTGTCAGCATTTCAGAGCCTTTGTACTGCGAGTTAAAGGTAAAGTGTTCGAAGAGCACGATGGGAGATCCCCGTCGGAGAAGAGCACTTCACCGCCACTCACCTCATGAGGTGCTTTCTAAAGCGCCGCTTTGTCCATTTATTGCTTTCCTTAAGCATCATGTATTATAATGCATTGTACCTATCAAGTCTCTTTCTCAGTCATGCACGATATTGTATGTACGGTTCATTCAAAGGAGTTCCGTTTGAGATCATTTATTAGTGTATCAATCACACTTAATTCATTTTGTGTATCTATCACACACATCCTCATTTTGTGTATCTATCATGCACATATTCACATCATCACCTTTAGTGTATCCATCACACTTGTTCACTAAGTGCATCTATCACACTTCGTGTTTACCTTTAGTGTATCCATCACTCTTTTCACATAGTGCATCTATCACACTTTGTGTTTACTTTTAGTGTATCAATCACACTCTGTTCACATAGTGCATCTATCACACTTTGTGTTCGCTTTTAGTATATCCATCATACTTGTTCACTAAGTGCATCTATCACACTTCGTGTTCACCTTCAGTATATCAATCATACTTGTTCACTAACTGCATCTATCACACTTCGTGTTCACCTTCAGTATATCAATCATACTTGTTCACTAAGTGTATCTATCACACTTCGTGTTTACCTTTAGTGTATCTATCACACTCTGTTCACATAGTGTATCTATCACACTTTGTGTTTACTTTTAGTGTATCAATCACACTCTGTTCACATAGTGCATCTATCACACTTTGTGTTCGCTTTTAGTATACCATCATACTGTTCACTAAGTGCATCTATCCCACTTCGTGTTCACCTTCAGTATATCTATCGTACTTGTTCACTAAGTGCATCTATCACACGTCGTGTTCACCTTCAGTATATCAATCATACTGGTTCACTAAGTGCATCTATCACACTTCGTGTTCACTTTTAGTGTATCAATCACACTCAGTTCACATAGTGCATCTATCACACTTTGTGTTCGCTTTTAGTATATCCATCATACTTGTTCACTAAGTGCATCTATCACACTTCGTGTTCACCTTTAGTATATCAATCATACTTTGTTCACTAAGTGCATCTATCACACTTCGTGTTCACCTTTAGTGTATCCATCACACTTGTTCACTTAGTGCATCGATCACACTTCGTGTTCACCTATTGTGCGTCTATCACACTTTGTGTTTGCCTTTTGTGTATCCATCACACTTTGCTCACTTCCTTCATTTAGTGTATTAATCATACTTTGTTCATATAGTGTATCTACCACACACTCGCTTTGTATCTATCACACTATGCCTACTTTGTGTATCAATCACACACACTCGCTTTGTATCTATCACACTATGTCTACTTTGTGTATCTATCACACGTTCGCTTTGTGTATCTATCACAACTCACCTAGTGTATCCGTCACACTTTCCTTCATATAGTGTATCCATCACACTCGCTTCACTTTGTGTATCTATCGTACATGTTCGTGAAGATTCCATGATTTTCTTACATCCTTTCTGCATGAGGTATAGTTTGGTTCGAGTTTACTTGCTTGCCTAGCATTCGCTTAAAATGTTGCATTTATTTTGCATAATTGCTTCATTACAGCTCTCTTTGCATGATCATGAGTGATAACCGGCTTCGCGTAGCGTATAAGTCCAATCTTCAAACCGGCTTCGCGTAGTGTATAAGTCCAATCTTTAAACTAGTTTCGCGTAGCGTATAATTCCAATTTTCAAACCGGCTTCGCGTAGCGTATAAGTCCAATTTTCAAACCAGCTTCGCGTAGCGTGTAAGTCCAATTATCAAAATCTTCCCGTATATCATTTGCATTTTGCCCCTGCCTGCGGGCATGCCTGCGGGCACATCTTTGTCTATCCTGTCTGCTTTGTTTAAGTCTTCGGCCTTGTCAAAAATGGGTCGTCTCTGGGCTTTGACATTCACTCCTGTCATTCTTATGACTTTTGAGTTCTGTCAAAGAGGGGCAACTGTAGACACCCCATTTTTGACCGACCTTAAGACTCAGACGTCACCGATTGAGCGCTTGGTGATGTTGCATATTGTGCTCGTTCTGAGGTTGCGGAGTCCCGGCTACGAGCCTTGCCTCCAAACTTCCGGACTCTTTTGTGCTTTGCCTCGATTTGCGAACCAGGCTCCGTTTTCTCTGTTTTCTCTTCCCGAAGGGAGGGAGAGGTCTCGTAGATCATCTCTCAGTGGCCGTGGGCTACTTTTCGTGGTCATAGGCCAGTTTTCCCATTTCGGAGCCCGGTTCCCAGTTTTCGGAGCCGTCAGGCCGTGTGCCTCGGTTCGAGACCGCCTAACCACCTCCGTTTGCCCCGGTTTTTGGCATACATCTTATTTACTCCATTTTGAGGGACACTGTGGTCTGAGAGACCAACTTCGTGGTCGAACACCACTTCCGGTGCCTAACAGTCAGTTTTCGAGGCCCCAAACTGCGCGTTTTGGCCCCCGAGCCTTGCTTGCAAGCATTGTTGGGCTCCGACCTAAACTAGAAATAGTCATATTTTGAGATCCTTTTCATGTTTGATTAAGGACCTTCTGCTATTTGAAACTCCCTTTTTGCACTTTGTGTTTAAACCCTCTTTTAGGCCTATTTTTGCACGGTATTTTAGGCTTACTTGTGGGCTGTCTTGGACCTGGTCATAAACTACAAAATGGCTTGTTTTGAGCCCCTCTTCAACTTTGTTGAAGGGCTTTCGTCGGTTTGAGACCAGCAGCTACCACTTGCCTCTTTATCTCACTTTTTGGCCTTTTTGGGGGGAAATTTCAATTTCAATTTCCCCCCTTTTTTCCCCCTCTTTTGGCCTATATAACCAGCACTCCCAGCTGGTTTTAGGGGTTAAAAAATTTTTGGTGTGGAGCTCTTACATTAAATCTCTCTCTCTCTACATTCTAACCATCAAAACCCTTTGATTCTTACACCATTTTTACACACCAACTCATAGCACAAGACCTCCATCCTCCATTCCAGCACTTTGGGACTCTTTTCAAGAGGTTGAAAGCTCAGATTTTTGGACCAAGAGTTGATGAAAGACTAGTCTTCAAGGGTGAGTCTCATTTTCCCTCTTTTTGCTCTTTTCTTGGTCTATAATTTAGCTCCTTATGCTTGAATATTTGGGCTCCGACCTTAACTGGAGATAGGCTTGTTTTGAGCTATTTTTCATGTTTCATTAAGGGCCTCTCACTGTTTGAGGCTTCCTTTTTGCACTTACTTCATTATCTCTTTTGTATGCCTATTTCTTGTGTAGTATTTTTGGCCTATGTATAAACTTTTTTGAGCTCTGTTGTAAACTGTAAAGTTTCTTATTTTCAGCCCTTCTTCAACATTGTTGAAGGGCTCATCACTGTTTAGGACCTCCATGTGTCACTTTCCATTATATCCCACTTTTGGCCCCATTTTTGCATGATTTGTTAGCCCCTTGTGATTCTGTTTTTGGACTCTGGTCCAACTGAAAAGGGTCCTATTTTGACCCCCTCTTCATGTTTCATTAAGGGTCTTCTACTGTTTGAGGCACCCTTTATATACTTTGTGTTATAGCTCTCTTTTAGGCCTCATTTTGCATAGTATTTTGAGCATACTTGTATATTGTTTTGGGTCTGATCATAAACTGTAAAAATCCATGTTTCAGATCCCTCTTCAACTTTGTTGAAGGACCTTCATCTGTTTGAGGCCAGCATGCATCAGTTTCTTCTTTGTCTCCGTTTTGGCCCATTTTCTTGCATGAGAGCTTTGCCATACTTTTGTTTGTTTTTGTGGTTTGTCATAAACTGTAAAACATCATATTTTGGGCCCCTATTCAACATTGTAGAAGGGCCCTTCTCTGTTTGGGGCCAGTATCTGTTAGTTGCTTCATTATCTCACTTTTGGGGCCATTTTTGCATGCTAGTTTAGCCCCATTTGTGTTCACTGTTTGGCCATGATTAAAACTGTAAATATGCTTTTTTTGGGGTTTCCTTGATTCTGTCTTTGCACTTCATGTTCAAATAATGCATGCATTGCATAGCTATAGGTCATTCCGTATGCCTAATTTCATGTTTCGGGACTCGTTCCATGCATCGGGTACCATTTTGCCATGTTTCGGGGCTGTTTCGCATCTCATTTTGCCTCTGAAATTTGCATGCTAGTATGCCATATTCCATGTTTTGTCATGTCTTGTTAGAGTGGCATTCTGTGGGTCGGTCCTCGGTTTGCGTGCACGTGTGCACGCATTTCGAGTGTCTCATTTTCATCTGATGGCCTCCTATGTGAGTGTGGCTGAGGTCCACTCATGTTGGTGTAAGTCCATTATGCATTGTGTATGCCATTTCATTCCATAGCATTGCGTATGCTAGGCTGTATGTTAGCGCATTGCGTATGCCATGTCACCTCGTGCATTGTGTATGCCATTTCATAGCATCGTGCATGTTAGGTTGTATCTTAGTTGCATTTCATGCATGTCATGCATATTGCATTGTGTTTGGGATAGGAGTTAGCCCGGGCACGGGAAACGAAGTGCGTTTCGTACTCCGAGTGACGGAACGTGTCTCAATTCCCCAGTCACCGACACTCCGAATTGTCCATGATGGAATTAGGTCTTAGTTGTATTTTCATGTGCATTCATTCCATATTGAGTTGTGCAATTCGACTCTTCGGCCATCATGCATCGAGATGCGTGATTGGTGGCACGAGGATCGAGGCATGCATACATATGTGAAAATACATTGCCATGCCCCTTTCCTGCTCTCTGTTGCAGCAAATCAAGAATCAGCAGCCTTCCGGAGCTTGGCACGCATTCCAAAAACAATTGCAAACAGAGGCTAATTGGGGCATCGCAGTGGATTTCTGCACAAGGCAACCCAGACATGCATCATTCATCATCTGGAGAAGAGTCAAGACAGTCCCTGGCTTGCATGCCAGTTTATTATTTTTCTTAGTTAATTTGTAAATTAATTAGGGATTTGCCATATTTGGACTGTATTATTTGGACTGTACAATTTATTCGGACCCTCTGCGCGAGGGCATGATTGTATAAGTGTGCGTGAGTGTGATGTATGTCTTCCAACCCTACGTCTTTCTCCCTTTTATTTACCAGCTTATGATGGTTAGATTAGGGCATGTTTCAATTAGCATACAGTATGATAGCATGTTTGCATTCATTCATCTGTTTTGCATGCACCGGGCTTGGCGCATCATACTAACTGCATTTGTATTTCAATTCCGAGTTGAATACATGTTAGCTGTAGCATTCCATATGCCATGTTTAGAATAGCCGAGCCTGCTATAGTTGCATTATTGCATGTGTTGCATTAGGCATTTCTGTATAATTAGGATCATGCATGATTTCTAATCAGTTTCTGTTTTGGTTTGGAGTACTCGGTAAGTCTTTATGCTTTAGCATCCTTGCATGTGTGTGAGTGACTGCCATAATAGCATACTTACCATAAGGCTATTTGCTTATGTGATATGACTGCCTGAATGCCTGTGGGTGAAGGTTGGGTTATTTGGATTGGAACAATTCATCGACTGTGAGTTTTAAGCCCACTAAATAGTGGCAAAACCATGTTTTCTAAGCCCACCCGAGGGTGGCAAAATCTGCATTTTAAGCCTACTTGCGAGTAGCAAACCATCTTCCAAAAACAAACATGAAATGTTTTGTTCCAAATCAGGCGACCCGGTCTATACTTGTATGATGTGCGCATCACATAGTAAATCTAGGCTAATAACCGGAATAAGAACAAACAATGTTTTCAAAACAAGATATCATGGTTAGTAGAGACCGGTCTTTGACCAGGCGAGCGGGGGTGCTCACGAAGTGACCTTCCCCAATCGTACCCAAGTTCCCGAGCCGAGGCAACTTTGGTGATGACGGACACGTGGCCTTAGGCAAACGAGTCAGGGTTTCCTAAATTTCCCAAAAATAAAATATTTAGGTGGCGACTCTGTATCTGGCAAAGCAGTCCATGTTTGGCACTTCTTTCAAAAAAATCTGTTTTCTCAAAACGATTTGCCGGATTTGGACTTTTTGGTTCAAATTATGAACTGTGACACAAATCGAGTCCGAGCTGTAGCGAGGTCCCCCGCGGGCTTGTTACAGTGGGCTGTTGCATAGAACCTTCCCCTAAATTTACTTCTTCTAAGGGGTCTTGTGTCTAAGAACTTATTGAAGCTTTTTCCTTGGTTTCTTCTACCTTCGAAGCAACCTTCTCGCTTTGTTCTACTCCCTGGTTCTTTAGTTCAACATCTTTGCCATCCTCCTCATAGACAAAGTCTGTCCATAAGGCATCATCTTCCTGTATCTCTTGGACTTTTGTTTCAATGTCCAATGCACAATATTTGCCAAGAGTCAAAATTCTGACCCGTTGCTGCTTCTGTTTACAGCCAATTATCATGGCCTCTCTCTCTTGCTCCTGTACTTTCTGGACTATTGATTTTACATCCAATGTTGAGAATTTAATTAGAGCCAAAGACTTGGCTTCTTGTTCTTCATCTCTTTGCCTACAAAAAGGCATCATTGTCATCGTTAATGACAATCTCTTCATCAGCACTTTCTTGGACTAAGTGCTTCAGGTGTGTCACTTCCTCATCAGCCGTCACTTCGGCTAAGCCATCAGCTTTCCTCAGTATACTGAGTGGTGTCACTCCCTCAATATACAACTTGGCCTCTGTAAAGTCTGCATAGGCTATGAAGGGTTGAGAATCTGCATCAATTTCCTTCGTCTCTCCATTGCCTAAGGCCATCATAATTTTCTGATGCAAAGAGGAAGGCACACATTTGTTAGTGTGGATCCAATCTCTCCCAAGTAAAGCATTGTATTTAGCATTACTGTCGATTACGAAGAATGCTGTCATGCAGTCCCTGGTTCCCACACTCAAGTTAATGGGTAGAATCCTTGAGCCATCTGTTTGTCTCCAGCAAAGCCAGCGATGGTTGTGCTGGTTGGGATCAACCTAGGATTCTTTTTCCCTAGTTTCTTCAAAGAAGATTTCGGTAGTAAGTTCACTGCTGCCCCATTGTCTATCAGGACTCGGTTCAATTGTATCCCATCGAAGAAAGCCTTGATGTACAAAGGCTTGACATGTTGTGTCATAGAATTCGAGGGATACTCAAAAGGATATGAGAGATTAATGCTCACCTCTTCTTCACTCTCATATTCAGTCTCCATTGGGGTAGCCATCCCAGGATCATCTTGTACCATACTTACTTGTGAGTCTTCACTAGAGACAGGAATAGGATCCATGTCTTGGTCATCTTGGTCCTCATTTCCAGCTTGGAACTCATGAGGCAGTATGTGTATCATATTAACTGATACTAGAGGAAATGAGCCAAATTGGATGGCTGGCTGTACTTGCTTCCTCCCTTGGCTACCTTGTTCAGTTACTTCAGCAGCATCCTCCATGCTGCACTCTGGCACTTCATTGTTAACTGATTCCTTCGAAGGATCTTTCTCAACTGGTTTTTCAATCAAAAATGTTTGCTCGGCCATGAAGGCTTCGAACATTTCTTCCTCCACCATTTCTTTCTTTTGGCTTATGCCAATCTCTTCTTCTGTCTCGCTATCACTCTCCATCAGAGCTTTCTCCAATCCTGCTAAGCTAGACTTCTCTCTAGCTTTTAGTTCAGAATGAACCTTGGCCAATTGTTCTCTACTGCAACCCACTCTGCTTTGTAGAGTTGGCTTTGGAGTATGGTTTGACTTTGGAGTTTTCTTTCCTTCTGTCTGGACCAATGAAGAGCTCTCTCTATTTTCTTTCATATCGTTCTGGTACTGAGTGTACCTGCGCTGAATCTTCTCCTTTGTGATCTCGAAATGACTGGGACCATATCTGGTTCCTTTGTCTTTGGGTGTTTAAGCAATACCCAATTGTTCGGAGCCACCAAAGGAGGCTTGACCATCCTGCCTTGGATTCCAACATCTCTCCGAGCAGGCACTTCCCTAGGTTCGTTTTGCATTACAAACTAGTCTGGGACTCCAGGTACCCACGAACTTGCTGACTCAGATGTTGAACTGCTTTTTTCTACCTTCGAAGCCATCTTCGAAGCTGGCTATGAAGGTAAGTGTTTGGCTCTGACCTCATGTTTTGAGCCTGATTCAGACCTTCGATGAAGGTAGCCACTTTCTGTCCTACGTGAGGCTGGTCTAGGGGGCCAATCTCTGGCTTTGATCCCATGAACTGAGCCTCTCTCCAGTCTTCTTTCAGAATGACCGCTCTCCATTCTGTAATAGTTAGGTGGCCTGGATTCATATAAGGGCCTCTTGCCTTAGCATGCATTATGTCCATTGCAGGCTCAACCACTGGTGGTCGCTGCCTATCACTAGCCGGATACGGCCTTTGTTGTCGTTGGTTGATTTAGGACATCTTTGAACATCCCTATAGTATTGCTTGCTTCCCATCAATTGGAAGCCCCTTCAGCCATTTATAACTCAGTCTGCACCTGGGACACATCCTTTGTATCACTGCTGCCTCTAAGGAATCATCATCCAGTGATTCTTCATCAGAGTGTTCCCTCTGGTGTGAGAAACCTTGTCCAATAACTGGTGGGTTTCTAGTGTCCTTCTTGATGGTTGTCTGGTTAGCAACATGCATCTGTACATTGACTTCTTCCAATTCTATCAAAGACAAGTTCTGGAAGTCTGACATAATGACATTGGCTGCCGCCTCTCCAACTTCTGGAAATGGATTACTGTCGATCCCCATGGCCTTTTCTGTTTTGGCTGGGAACTTCAAACTTCCTTTCCGAATTTGTTCTTGGATCCTGTCTCGAAAAACAATGCAGTTTTTAGTCGAGTGAGACCAAGAGTTATGCCATTTACAATATACTTTTCCCTTAAGTTCATTGGAGATGGCAGTTTTACTCCTTTAGGTAACTTAAGGAAGTTGGCCGCAAGCAAATGATCAAAAATGTCATCTGCTTTTGTTAAGTCGAAAGAGTACTTTCTGTGAAAGTCTTTCTTTTTAAACTGCTGGTCAATTGTTGTATCCTTATGAACTAAGCCTCACAGATCACAGGTTCTTTGCCCACAATCTCTGCTGCATCGATCTCATAATTAGGATCTCTATAATATGTCTTGTACGATGCATTATTTCGATCTTGTCTCCCCTCTAGTAATGCTTCGTATCTAGACACCTTATAGGTTAGTTCCACACAAATCTCTGAATTCAGTTGAATCAAACTTCTTTCGAAGCCTGAACTCTAGGCCATTTTGAGCCAATCTTACGAATTCTGACTCTGGCAAGATGACTCTACATTTATTTCGAGCCCTTTTAAATCTGGCAATAAACTGAGTAGCCTTTTCTTCAGGCCTTTGACTCAATCTAGCCAAGTCTGCCATAGAAACCTCTGGCTCCGATTAGAAGAATTGGGCATGAAATGCCTCTTCCATTTGTTGCCAATTTTGAATGGAGCCAGGTGTAAGGTTAATGTACCATACAAATGCTCCCCCAGTTAGAGAATTCAGGAATAATCTCAGTTTTATATAGTCATGATTAGTAAATTCACCGCATTGAGCAGCAAACCTAGCAATATGCTCTATTGTTGACTGATTTCCAGTCCCATAGAAAAGGGTAAAATCTGGTATCCTGAACCCCCTTGGGTATTCATGTACCCTATCTACCCATTCTGGGTATGGTTTTCTGTATACAGGAGTCTGGACCCCCCGAGCCATTGGTCCATACATCTCCCTAACAATATCAGCAATTTGGTCCCTAGGGACCATATTTTGTGCCTGCGGAACCACTACTGGAGGGACAAACACAGGATTTGGTGGACAAACTTGTGCTTGCGGTCCTCTTGGTCCATAAGGTGGTACATTTGGGACTGGTTGCCCCTGTGGTGCAGGTTGCTGTTGGGGGTGTGGGTAACCCCTTTGAGCCTGTCCTGCAAAAGGACCTGCGAAAGGTGCTGGAACAGGTGTTGTGTCCCTTCCGTTTGCAGGCCAACCTTCCAACCCCCTAGGTATAAATTCGAATAAGGGATTATTATACCCCCTAGTGCCAGGTATGGCTTCGAACATGGGATTTGTAACCATTCTTACGCCAGTTTCTTGTATTTGACCAGATCCACCAACTTGTGTGGCTTCATTGTTGAGTACTGAGGCATTTTGGCCTGCTATAGGCCTCGAAATGGGTTCATACCAAGACTGAGGTGATGGTCTTTCATAGTTCTGATTACTAGTTTGACCATTAGAATGTCCATTAACTTGCATAGGCTGTTTGTCTCTAGCCAATCTTTGCTGAGGGACATTAAAAACTTCCTCTGTGTGTCTTGTGTTTGTTGGTTGGTGGTTATTCATTCGATCCAAAAAGGATGTTGCCCACCTTTCCATTGTGTTCATTAATTGTTGTCCCATAGCATCTACTAGGCCATCCATGGATTTGTTGGCTGAGTAGATGGAACAGTGGATGTCCAATTCCTTGGTTTCGTCCAATATTATGAACATATGGTTCTTGTCCCGAAGTACTGGTCTGTTCGACCATAGATTCTGATAACATGAGAGTTTCCACAGGATATGTTACCACATTATCCTCTGGATTAGATATTTCTACCTCTCTTTCTACGCCTTCTTCCAAGCGTTCATTTTCTCCTTGTCGTCTTCGTCTAGCCATTTTAACAAGTCCCACTGGGCGTGCCAAAAATATATGTTGGCTTTTTGGCTTTCGAATGGTAGTTTTGTAAATGCGAGCGTGCCAGCAAGGATCAATCAGTCCTTACAGAAATTATAATTGCCAACCAATTATCAGACGATTGTATTTTAGCTCTTTCAGCCTCAATGAAGAGGACTTTTACTGGTGGCTTGACTTAGGAGAAATTAAGCAAAATAACATATGAATGACGAACAAATGAAGTATTTCATTAAGATGAAAACTTACAATGATCCAAACTCAGCCTCGTAGAGGTTTACAGCGATAATCTACTCGAAACTACTCCTATGAACGAAGTGCAGTGCAGGAATTTAAAGTGCAGGAATGTAAAGAACAGGTATTTAAAGTGTAGGAAATGTAAAAACTGGAAATGTAAAACTGGAAAAGAAAATATGAAGTAAATGACTGGTTTTTTGGATCTGAGTCTGGGGGTTTTTTCTGGGGGCTTCCCTGCTATTTATACTTGTCAAGGATGACCTTCGAACTGCACTTCAAACCGTCGAACTGCTCCTCCATGATCGCTGACCATGTTGCCTTATAAATAGTTCCACTACACCATCATTTGCAGTTAGGCTTCCCTCCCATATTTGAATTTGAATGTGAGTAACCGTTAGAGCCACGTCACCTTGCATCTCTTTACTGATCCAATGCCACTCAGATCACGTAAGAACCAATATTAACTGCCACGTGTACGATCAGGATCAAAGACTTGACTAGTCTTCCTATATTACCCTTACTCTGCCACGTGTCGAATTGTGATTGGCTTTTACAAAATATGTAGCCAACAAACATATAACATCCCAACCCAACCCATGTATTGAACCACCATCACCTCTAACCCAGCGTAACTTCAATATTGAGCAATGGGATTCAATCCACATTCAATTGCAACCCAAATCCTTAATAATTTTGCGTAACGTACTGTGACATGTATGTAAATACTGATTGGAACAAAGATACGATACATATTTAAACACATATACAACCGAACAAAGATACAAATGTCATCTACTACATGGTGTATGTGGATTAACGTTACACACCAAATGCAACATGTATCGTAACACGATCATCTAGGTCCAATGTACAATTGTCATCCTACGACATGGTTCACATTTGACATCCAATTAACAACTAAAACCAAATACCCCCAACCCAACCCTTGAACCCATACACACCATCCCACACATCAAATATATCAAAAAGTATCAACTATCACAATGTCAAATACACATATTCAATCAGAACATTGGTCAAAGTGTGTCTATCGATGAGTATAATAAATTGTCAATGTCCTATTAAAGATGAACAATCAACACTTCAACAAATAGCAACACATTTCAAAAAAAAAAACTTCTCCTTAACCGATTAGAGTTGAAATCTATCGAAAGAATCAACACACAACCCTCAAACGACCATTTCACATCCATTTAAGCAACATTTTGAAAATGCACTGAAATCTCGCGATCAAGGTGAACAAAACTCGCATAGTTGTTGCCTGTAGGCTTATCTTTCCTAAAAACCTTCCAAACGTGATATAATGAATGAGAAAATAAGGTACAATATGGAAACAAACTAAGGATATAATAGTACACTAATATCATTCATTTACAACTCATAGGACCTTATGGAACACGTTCCTTTTTAAATAAGATTGCAAACTCTAACGTTGTATTTGGTTAGGGATTTGAAGAAGGAATTGAAAAGGGAAATTGAAAAAGTAGGTGGAATGTGAATAAAATTTATTTATATTTCACCTAGTTTTATACATCTTTTCCATTTCCCTTTTTATATTCCTCCACAAATCTCCTAACCAAACATAGCATAAAAGAATATTTATAGGATTTTACATTAAATAAATCTTCCAAATAAAACTTATAAATAATTTTTCTTAAAGATTATTGTACGGGGGCGAAATATCCTCCGCTTTCCGTACTCCTTGGACATCAAGCTTCTTGTGACGGCGTTTATCTCTGTAACACAAAAATGGTGAGCTGCCCGGCGGTGGTGTGCCGGAAAGACCCTCCGACGATCAAGTCAGATCACTTGGGGAAGAAGAAGGTAATCAGAGAGAGAGTTTTGATAGTGTGAATTCGCTTACCTCCAACGTTCCTCTTCCTCCATATTTCTAGGCTGGCCATGCAGCCTCAAGATTGTGCGCGCACTACCTCTGCTGTCCTTCCCTGGACAGGTGGCAGTGCTCGCCTCTCACCACCTTACGCGTGTAAAGGCCTAGTCCTCCCACCAGTACACACAGAACTGTCCAACGGTATTGAGGCGTACGTGGAGCAGATGTCCTCTCCCTCACGCCATTGGCCCAGGTGGCATACTTAACCGGAGTACCACGACCGGCCTGTCACTTGGAGAGTTGCTATTACATGCACATAACCAAGCTATGTGTCGCCGACCTATAATTTGGAATCAGGCGAAAGCCTGACCGCCTCGGCCGAACTATTCTTGATCGGTTCATCATGACCAACCGGTTGCGAGGCATGCCGGCCTCCAACCGTTCTACCTTCAATCTCGATCACACGAAGCCACTTTATATCGACTGATCGGTTCAAGGCGTACCGGCCCTGATCGCAGCCCGGTCCAGCTCGGGCTACCCCTTAGCTCGGCCAGCACCCGCTAACTCGAGCTCCATCCAATACGTGCAAGACGCAGCTCGGCTACGCCAGTCGGTGCCTGACCGGTCAATATTTCCGACCGTGCAAGTCAGGCCGCCGGCCGTGTAAACGGAGAGATTAGCTCGGCGCCGCACGGTCCATCACGCCTGACGTTATCTTAGCTCGGCCGTTCAGTCAGGTGCAAACCTCCCCTCTCAATTGCCCCTTAACTCCATCCGAACTAATCGTGATTGGGGTTACCACTTTATCCGAGCTACGGTTGTGTTGCGCCCCTGCCAGGCCAAGCCCGATTGGGGAAATGTCTGCCGCCGAGCCATGGTTGAGTTGCGCCATTACCAAGCCGGGCCTGATCGGGGATACATCTATCGCCGAGCTGTCCCGTTTGGTCGGCCATCGCCTCGGTAGTCTTATCAATAGCTGTACAGCCGTACTGACAGCCGCCTCTTCAGTGCCACGTGTCACCACGCCATTGGGTCGTGCATCTAGCTGTTCTGCACGCGCAGAATTCAAACGGCTGCGCCGTTTGGGTTGTTTTCCCCCCTCTTTATGCACCAGTGAAGGGTCACTCCGCCCCTTCACTATTCATTCTCTCTTCCAAGCAAACCCTAATCCTCCCAACTCTGCGAGCCTCCAAGATCACTGCCATCACTGCTGCTGTGTCTCCCTTCGCTCCCCACTCGTTCATTCTCGCCATTTCCGACGCTGTGTTCAAGCTTTCGAGGCCCAACTCACTTCACATATGTTTCCGGTAATTTTTTCGTCCCTCCACTGTTTTTCATTTTGGTGTTCTTCATGTTTGTTTTTGTTGTTCTTCGTCTTTCTTGCGTTGTCCTTCGTTTGTAAAGCCCTTACACCCTAGGCTAAATGGAAAAGTAAGACTGGATGGGGCCTTCGTGCCCCTATTCCCTTTAGTTCGAATAAATGCCTTGAACATAGGATGAACTAGATGAACATGACGAACACTGTGCAAAACCGAGCTAAATGCTCATTTAGATCCGTGGGTAGAGCTGTAACCGGGCAAAAAACTGTTTGTGGCTTCTCGCGGAGGCTGCGACCGGGCTGAACACTCCATTAGATCGGTGGGTAGAGTGAACCGAGCTAAAACCCTGAAACCTTCGCCCAAACCATGACCGAGCTGGAGGATCAACTAGATCCTTCCATAGGTCTTAACCGAGCTATAACCGAACTAGGAGGCTTAAGCACACATGTTGTTGAACCGAGCCGAGACTTAAACACCAAGTCCTTCATTGAGCTATTTCCAACAGGAGCCGCGCAATCTATGCCGTGCTAACCCTTGGCCTTATTTTTTAACATGCAGAACAAATAGGACCGACCAAGCCAGTCAGCATTGTAATTGGTGGGGCTCAAAGACCGAGCAAACACACCAACATTTTTTGCCGAGTTACACACCAAACCAAATAAAACCGAGATAATGGGGAAGTACCGGTTCATGGTTAGCTCACCCGGCGCGATGGTGGAGTTTCGAAAGGAGTACAATGTTCCTGACGAGCTCAAATCTTGGTGGGAAAAATATCTCACTGCAGACAACGTGAATCAATCTTACATGCTAATCAAAAAAGATGCAAATGATCTCCCTATCTTTGATGAACATATTGGTTATTATACCTGATGGTGTTAACACATTTTATAGGAACTCCTACTAATATATATTCTCGCATACATGATCAACTTAGTAACCTGACCTGTCCTACCTTAAGTGATTTTAGATGGTATAAAGATGTTTTTACCTCTAGAGTTATGTTAAGAGAAGACTGTACTAAATCATTTTGGAAAGAAAAATTTATTAATGGATTACCTGATTTATTTTGCTCACAAAATTAGAGATGTTCTTAGTCAACCTACTGGAATAATTGAATATGATAATTTAACCTATGGTGATATAATTAGCACTATTCAAAAAGAAGGATTAAGAATGTGTATTGATCTTAAACTTAGTCAAAAGCTCAAAAAGATAAGCACAAGGCTAAATATGAATTAGGAAATTTCTGTGAACAATATGGTTTACCTCCTGTAGCACCCTCTCGTAGGAAACCACATAAACATAGTAAACATAGACACAAATATTCAATAAATACAAAAAGAACTATTCACCTTCTAAATCAAATGATAAATTTTATACTAAACCAAAAAGAAATATTACAAGTCAAAATCACATCCAAAATCTAAATCTAATAAAGATATTACATGTTATAACTGTGGTCAAAAAGGTCATTATTCTAATAAGTGTAAAGAGAAACAAAAATTAAAAGATAAAGTTAATCAACTTCAAATTAATGATGAATCAAAAAATCAATTATTTGAAATCTTTCAATTAAATCAATCTGTTAGTGATTCCTCTTCTGATAATCCGAATACTTCATCTGATTACCATTCACCTAGTAATGATTCTGATAATAATATAGAATTAGGATGTAATGATGTTTGTTGTAAACCTGTTAAACAAATTACTGTTCTTACTAAACAAAATCAAGAAGAATCTGCTCTTATTGAACTAATTAGTAAATTAGATGATCCAGAATTAAAGAAGAAATATACTGATAGACTTAAATCTTTATTAATTAATAATACTGATTCTAAACCTAGGCAAGATAAACCAATTATTAGTCTATCTAAAACTTTAGAAAGATTTAAGAATAAACAAAAAGTTACACTTCAAGATTTACAACAAGAAATCAATCAGATTAAACAAACTATTAAAGAACTACAAAATAAAGATCAACATTTAGAAGACGAAATTATTACATTAAAACCTAATAAAAATTTAGAAAATTTCCAAGATAATAATGATGAATCTCCTAATGAATCTGGTCATGATTCTGACCATACTAATCCTGAAAACCTTCTATTCGATAATCGATCACACCAATCTCAATCAAACAATCTTGAAAATAAAAGATTAAATCTAATTAATAAAATTTATATTCAAAGTGGTATTCAAAAATTAAAATTGTTATTAATAACTTTGAATTAGAACTTGTTGCATTAATTGATACTGGTGCTGATTTAAATTGCATTCAAGAAGGTTTACTCCCTACTAAATATTATGAAAAATGTCATGAAAGATTAACCTCTGCTAATGGTAGTAAAATGCATATTAAATATAAATTACCTAAAGTTCATGTTTGTCACAATAATGTCTGTTTTAAAACCTCATTTGTTTTAGTAAAAACATGACTGATAAAATCATTTTAGGTACACCATTTATCTATTTACTATATCCATTTACTACATCTAGTGAAGGAATAACTACTCATGTTTTCGGTCAACCTGTTACATTTAAATTCTTATCTCCACCTGAAATGTTAGAATTAAATCAATTAAAAGATTGTTCTATCTCTCACACTATTAATCGATTAAGTAGACATTTAAAATTTCTTAAAGAAGAAATTAATTACAAAAGAATTGATCAACAATTAACTGATCCCGTAATTATTTCTCAGATTAATGAATTTAAATTAAAACTTGAATCAACTGTTTGTTCAACTTTACCTACTGCGTTTTGGCATAGGAAAAAACATGTAGTTACTTTGCCATATATCAAAAATTTTAATGAAAAACAAATTCCTACTAAATCTAGACCTATTCAAATGAATCATGAATTACTTGAAATGTGTAAAAAAGAAATTAATGAATTGTTAAAAAATAGAATAATTAGTCCGAGTAAATCCCCATGGTCTTGTCCTGCTTTTTATGTTAATAAAAATGCTGAATTAGAACGAGGTGTCCCTCGATTAGTCATTAATTACAAACCTTTAAATGCTGTTTTAGAATGGATTAGGTATCCTATTCCTAATAAAAAAGATTTGATTAAAAGACTTAGTCAAGCTGTTATTTTTAGTAAATTTGATTTAAAAAGTGGTTTTTGGCAAATTCAAATTCATCCTAAGGATAGATATAAAACTGCTTTCACTACACCATTTGGACACTATGAATGGAATGTTATGCCATTTGGGTTAAAAAATGCTCCTAGTGAATTTCAACATATAATGAATGATATTTTCAATCCATTTAGTCATTTTTCCATAGTTTATATAGATGATATTCTTATTTTTTCAAAATCAATTAGTGAACACTGGAAACATCTTACTGCCTTCTTTTATACCATTAAAAGTCATGGTCTAGTCATTTCTGCTCCTAAGATTAAATTGTTTCAAACCAAAGTCCGATTTTTAGGTTATGATATTCACCAGAATACTATTTTACCTATTAGTCGTTCCATTGAATTTGCGTCTAAATTTCCTGATGAAATCTTAGATAAAACTCAACTACAACGTTTTTTAGGATCACTGAATTATATTGCTGAATTTTACAAAGACCTTAGGAAAACTTGTCAACCTCTGTTTGATCGGTTAAAAGACAATCCTCCTCCTTGGTCTTCTACTCATACTGCTATTGTTAAACAGGTTAAACAATATGTCAAGTCTCTTCCTTGTCTTGGTATTCCTACTGAAAATTCATTCAAAATTATTCAAACTGATGCCTCTGATGTTGGTTATGGTGGCATTCTCCTTCAGAAAGTCACTCCTCAATCATCTGAACAAATTGTTCGTTATCACTCTGGTGTCTGGAATAAAGCACAATTAAATTATAGTACTATTAAAAAAGAAATTTTATCTACTGTTTTATGTATTAGTAAATTTCAAGATGATATTTTAAATCAAAAATTTTTACTTCGTGTTGATTGCAAATCTGCTAAATATGTTTTAGAAAAAGATGTTCAAAATCTTGCTAGTAAGCAAATTTTTGCCCGTTGGCAATCTATTTTAAGTATTTTTCGATTTTACTATTGAATATATACCTGGTTGTCAAAATTTCCATTCCCGATTTCCTTACCCGAGAATTTTTACAAGGGGATAGGATGGCCACTCCATTTATTGCTAACCTTTGTTTCTTTTTAAACAGATGTCTCGCCAAGGCCCCCTTCTAAAGCCTTGGTTCCAACTAGTCAGCCTTTTATCCCTCCTTTGGAGTTAGTCACCCAATACCATCCTATTGAAATGATTAACCGTTACCAAGTTCTTGGTAATACTCCTCGACCCAGTTTCACATCTGCTTTGGCCTATGATCCTTTTGCTTCATCTAGCCAAGCAGTTACTCCATACCCTCCTAATCCTATTAAAACTGCTCGATCTGATTATGTTGACTCAACAACTACTAATCTCTTTTTCAAAGAACCTAGTCACCCAAAGAGTCAATCTGTTAATGATCTGGTTAAAACTTATTTCCCTCCTGGATGGCATTTTGTTCCTCTCCATCCAGAGAAAACAATTACCTTCTATAAAGACATCCTGTTCAACCATCAATCAATTGTGATTAAACCCATTTATGATCGTACTTACACTAGTAAAGTGGTTTACCATTCACTTTATATTCACAATATTGTTTCCTTAGTTGAATGGGGTTCTCCTTATCAACTTCGAGATTTACCTAATCACTCCCTTCAGTATAATTATTATGATTATATTGATGCCTGGTTCAAAGTCCTCCTATATCAAAATGAAACATTTAGTCACTCTTGGTTTCTTCAATTTGATCAAAAGTTTAAGTCAGAATTACCTACTTGGTTTCTGAGATGGTGGACACATTATGGTGCCATTCCAGACATCTTCCCATCAGTAATTTTGGATCAAGTCAATTACTTTTCCACTGTTTTCTCATTCACTCCACAGCAAAGAGAATTCCCTCAATTGCTTATTTTTATATCCAAATATAAGATCCCTTGGATATTCAAATGGCAATATGGTATTTCTGGTAAAGTGATTCAGCGGCTACATAAGGTTAAATGGTGGGATAACTTCAAGATTCAACGAATTGTTGATATTGTTCAAACTGAGTTCCCGATTAACATTCATGCTCCTACACCTGCCATGGTTAAAGCTCATCAGATCCCAACTGCTCCAGTCACTCAAGGAAGCCAACTTCCTCCAGTCAATCTTGGAAGCCCATCATCCAGTTCTTCCAAGCCCAAGTCATCCAAATCAAAGATTAAATCCAAGTCAGCAAAGCCCAGTTCTGACCAGCCCAAGTCAAAGGATAAATCCAAATCAAAGGTTAAGCCCAAGTCCAAGTCATCCAAAGATGAACTCCTCCAAATGGCTCGTTTACTCATGGCCCAAGCCAAATCAGACTCGGATAACAGCAGTTCAGAAGGTGGTTCAGACGGTTCAAACTCTTCTGAAGGTTCAACTACTCAAAATCCATATGGACCCGAGTTCCAAGATGCTCAGGACCCATATGCTTAATTCAGTCATTGGATTCTATATAGCTATAATTATCAGCTTCAATCAATACTCGTCTTTTGAGAAAAGCTGCTGATATATATATCTATATTTGATTCCCTCAGTCACATGCCTCCAAGCAATGAATAGTAAAAAAGTCAACTTTACTGTTCACTATTCATCAAAAAGTCAACATTACTATTCATCATTCATCATGATTCATTCCACCGACAAATTCAGCACAGTAAAAGCTTTAATAATTCACCGAAAGCAGCAGACAACTCCCATGTGCTTCTGATGCTCCTTTCAAGTCCAGACTATTCACTCACAAGGCTCACAGCAATCACTCACAAGGCTAACAGTGGTGGTCTCTTTTGATTATAAAAGGCCTCTTCAGTCAAGAATAAGGCAGAGTTAGAAAAATTGAGAGCATCCCTTCCTCAAGAGAAAAACCTATCTCTGTAATTTTCTTTTCAAGTCCGTTTTCAAGTTATGTATTTTGAAGAATTGTTAGTTTCAATCCATTAAACAATTGTAAGTTTTATTATTAATGTTTATTTAAACTGTTTTCTTTTATTATTTCTTATAGTGCTAGTTTAACTTATTTTTAGTATTATTTGTGCTGTTTCCTTCTTCATTTTCTTTATGTTTCTGCTTCCGTTTTCCTTTAGTATGGTCAGAATCATGACCAGATTCATTAGGAGATTCATCATTATTATCTTGGAAATTTTCTAAATTTTTATTAGGTTTTAATGTAATAATTTCGTCTTCTAAATGTTGATCTTTATTTTGTATTCTTTAATAGTTTGTTTAATCTGATTGATTTCTTGTTGTAAATCTTGAAGTGTAACTTCTTTTTGTTTTTCTTAAATCTTTCTAAAGTTTTAGATAGACTAATAATTGGTTTATCTTGCCTAGGTTTAGAATCAGTATTGTTAATTAATAAAGATTTAAGTCTATCAGTATATTTCTTCTTTAATTCTGGATCATCTAATTTACTAATTAGTTCAATAAGAGCAGATTCTTCTTGATTTTGTTTAGTAAGAACAGTAATTTGTTTAACAGGTTTACAACAAACATCATTACATCCTAATTCTATATTATTATCAGAATCATTACTAGGTGAATGGTAATCAGATGAAGTATTCGGATTATCAGAAGAGGAATCACTAACAGATTGATTTAATTGAAAGATTTCAAATAATTGATTTTTTGATTCATCATTAATTTGAAGTTGATTAACTTTATCTTTTAATTTTTGTTTCTCTTTACACTTATTAGAATAATGACCTTTGACCACAGTTATAACATGTAATATCTTTATTAGATTTAGATTTTGGATGTGATTTTGACTTGTAATATTTCTTTTTTGGTTTAGTATAAAATTTATCATTTGATTTAGAAGGTGAATAGTTCTTTTTGTATTTATTTGAATATTTGTGTCTATGTTTACTATGTTTATGTGGTTTCCTACGAGAGGGTGCTACAGGAGGTAAACCATATTGTTCACAGAAATTTCCTAATTCATATTTAGCCTTGTGCTTATCTTTTTGAGCTTTTTGACTAAGTTTAAGATCAATACACATTCTTAATCCTTCTTTTTGAATAGTGCTAATTATATCACCATAGGTTAAATTATCATATTCAATTATTCCAGTAGGTTGACTAAGAACATCTCTAATTTTGTGAGCAAATAAATCAGGTAATCCATTAATAAATTTTTCTTTCCAAAATGATTTAGTACAGTCTTCTCTTAACATAACTCTAGAGGTAAAAACATCTTTATACCATCTAAAATCACTTAAGGTAGGATAGGTCAGGTTACTAAGTTGATCATGTATGCGAGAATATATATTAGTAGGAGTTCCTATAAAATGTCTAACTATTGTGTAGATTAATGTGTTAACACCATCAGGTACATAATAACCAATATGTTCATCAAAGATAGGGAGATCATTTGCATCTTTTTGATTAGCATGTAAGATTGATTCACGTTGTTCTGCAGTGAGATATTTTTCCCACCAAGATTTGAGCATACCGGTAAAACCAGAGGTTATTAAAGATGCAACTTCAGGTTGAGAGTAATCAGGGTAATTAGTTAAATAACTATTAGCAACCATAGATAAATGATTTAATTTTTGCAATATTTGATCTTCACTTAAACCATCAATATTCCATTCATATAATTTTTTGGCAGAGACAGAAAATTGATTAGCAAGATTATTTTCTTCATATTGGAGATCAGGAGGAGTTGGTCTAGAATACCAATTTTTTGTAAGAGATGTAGGATTAGGTTTAGGATAATGCAATTTGTTGAGCTGAGTAGAGGGTTGAAATTGTCGAGCTAATTGATTAATCTCATTATCAGTTGAATCAGAATCAGATTGAGTAGAAACAGGTTCTTGTTGATTTAAAACAGTAAGACCTTTGGAGGGTGAAGCTTGTTCATTGGTAGCTAATTTGGTAAATAGTTGTTCGATAGCTTTTACAGCAGATTGATCATTGGTGACTAAACTTTTGCGTTTGGAACGATCACTGGGAAGGTTTATTAAAGGTTGATCGAGAGATTGTTTAGTAGATGTGGTATTAGCAGAATAATCATCTAAATTAGTTTCTATTTTATCTAATTGTTTACCAATTGTTTTTAAACATTGATTAGTATAATTATTTTGTTCAATAATTTTTTTAATTTCAGGGTCAGTGCCAGGCAACTTAAAAGGAGAGGCTGGGACTTCAGAACCTTGGCATTCAATAATTATATTAGATAGAGGTGGATGACTAGAGGTAACAGATGTATTAGGGGAAGTTTTCCATTTATGTTTTGTGATTGTGTTAATCTTTTTATAATAGTTATCCATATATTCAAAGAAAGATAATTCGAAACCATATTCTACCATAAAATCATACCATTTCCTAGTTATGCTGGATTGTTGAGCAGAATTATATTTAGCACAATAAGCATGTATTTTAGATCTATATATATATATATATGTATGTATGTGTGTGTGTGTAAACAGAGACAGATAGAAACAGAGGGAAATCGAGAGGGAGATACAGAGAGAGGGGGAGACAGATGCGAAATTCAAACATACCTGGGAGGGAGTTCGGGGGATGATCTAGTTCGGGGGAGTTCGGGCGATGGAGACTATTCCTGTAGAGAAGAGGGCAGAGGCGTGAGTGTACATATGATTTGTGTATATAATCGAGTATATATGGAATCAAGGTTGTGAATAAATGATTCGTGTGTGTGTGTGTGTATATATATATATATGCATGTATGTGTGTGTGTGTGTGTAAACAGAGAGAGAGAGAGAGAGAAAGAGGGAAACCGAGAGGCCCTTGTGAGATGTTTACGAAATGGAGAGGGAGATACAGAGAGAGAGAGGGAGATACCTGGGAGGGAGTTCGGGGGATGATACAGCAACTCTTGCGATGGAGACAGAGCAGTGATAGAGGCGGGAGTGATAGAGGCGGGAGTGCGAGAGGGAGGGAAATGGGATACTTCTGCAATGAAAATAAAAGAGAAAAATATTTATTACCGACCAAAATTTTTTTTCATCGCTAACATATATTATGAAAAAGTAATATTCCCTCCACAATTTCGTGGCACGTTTGGCTACCAAAAACATAGTCGGTGAAACTGCATAGTATTGGCGACCAAAATCCAATTAGTCGCCAAAACCAATTATTTCAAAAACTAATTTTTGGCTACCAAAATGGTGGTCGCCAAAGGTAAAAACGTGAGATTTTTTTATCTTTTTTTTTTATTTTTGGGTACATCGGAAATTAGATTTTTTATCTTTCGTTTTCATTCAACAAAACGAATCGAAAAATTATAATTTTTTTCTAAAATTTCAAAAAAAATTCAATAAAGAAAAAAATTAACAAAAAAAGAGTAAATATTTGTTGCTTATTTTGAATTTTTAAAACATATATATTTCTTAGATTCGGCTCGATAAAATGAATTGAAAAACATATATTATCTTCAAATAGGTGTTTTTTTAGATGTTGCCCAATGGTTCATGTGATACAAAAATAAAATTTAAAATATTAATTTATTATCTTAAAAGAAAATAGAAGTAAATGTTACAAAGTTTCTATACAAATTCAAACCAATGTTTTAAAAAGCGAACCGGTGAGCAAATCTAACCGTGACATAACAAATATATTAAATTATATTTAAATAAAAATATAAGTTATAAAATTATAAATTAAAAATACTAAAATGTCCATCTAAATATAAATTGTGGCTCTTGGGCGGGAAATTCAGATAGAGTGAGAGAGAAGGTTCATCTGAGCTGTCCATCTCAATATAGAAATGAATTAGGACCATTAAAATGTCCTAATAGGACAATTGTCTCTAACACATTTTTCAAAAACCTTTGTGCCTTATTATATAGATATTTTCTTATATTCTTATATTTTAAAATTTTATGACAGATATATTTTAAAATATTATATTCTTGTATTTTATATTCTTATATTTCCTTATATTCTTATATTTTAAAAATTTCTTATATTCTCTTATATTCTTACTAGTGTATGCCCGTGCTTGAAGGCACGGTGTAAATTAAAAAAAGTGAATAAATAAATAAATAAATAAACAGGGAAATAAAATAAAAAAAAGAAAATGAAGAATGTGGAATCATGGGATCATTCGTGGATTCTTTATGAGAGAATGGGAAAGGTGGGTGAGAAAGACGGAGTGACTTGAAATATAAGAATATTTCAGATTAAAGAAAATTGACTTATTATCTTCTTTAATTCAAACTGTCATCATCAAAATTAAGGTCAATTATCATCAGGATTGCCTCTAGTCTATAAAAGTGGATCAGGCATGCAGTCTTGCTATAAGCCTCACCTCAAGTGATCTAAATTGTTCATGTTGTAAATCCCTACGTATAAATCATAAATCAAACATAAAAAGAATCAAAATAATTGTAGCCACATTATTTCATCTTTTAGTCAAAAATAAACATATAAACTTCATTGTAATTTTAAAATATGTAGCATATCAACATATTCGGTGACTCTGCAGCATATCAACACTACCATAAGATGCTAAACTAAAGAAAGATCTCTGTCTAGGACATAATAAAATATGTCCTTGGTATTTTCATGTCTCCGTACTTCACAAAGCTTCTCCTATGAATTCTTCACAGGATCAAAAATAGGTGTATCCACTAACTAATAAATGGTCTGAGAATCTCAACGCTACTCATTTTAACAATGCAAATTTTTATAGTCAAGGAAAATTGTGGATCATGGTGTCAGGTCAAAATTTGCTTCCAATAGTGAATGAACATGGGCAAGATAAGACACCTTGTAATATGGCTTAAATTCCACATCTGTGTATTCGGGAGAATCATACCTCCCTGTTTCGTCAAGCAAGCATGTAAATGCTCCCGCTCATTTCCCACAAGCAACCTGCAAAGACCAAGTGAAGGAGCTTTAATTTACACAAAAGCATGTTTTGATTCAAATAAATTTGCTAAAAGAATGTGAAATTAAAAAATATATATACACAAAAACAGCACCTCAAAATGAATCAGAAATGTTCTTCACAAATATGGTGCAAATGATGGAGAGAGAAATAGAGCAGAACTGACATCATCTTTAAGGTTATCCCCAACCTTCATTACTTCATTAGGTTGAACTTCCCAAACGGAACAGATATGTAACAGTGGTGCTGGAAGGGGATTGATATATATTTAAGGGGGTCATCTCAGCCATCTATTGAAATAGACAAATGAATCATAGTCATTGAAATGTCTTAGTAGGACAATTGTCTCTAACATATTTTTTTCAGTTGTAACTAGCTTAGGCATTCCAGCTTAGGCCTTCAGTTCAATTAGCATTAAATCGCCAATTACTTTTATAAATCCCTCAAATTTTAAAAAATATATATCTAAATTAAGTGAGTACTTATTTTGTATTTTAAAAAAATCACAAATATTTTCTTTTTTAAATATATCTAAATTAAGTGAATCTAAAAAATTAGTGAATTTTAAAATCTGAAATAATATCAATGAGTCTTACAAATCAGATTTATTTACTCATAAGTCATGAGTGAATTTTTTTTACACACTTAACCCTCGTTTTCATAATGAAATTTTTTTAAATATATGTTTTGTGTCTGTGAAATAATTATTTCATTCGTACTGGTAATAATATTGAAAAATTTATTAAAATGATAAATTATTGGGATATTTTGTCTTTTATTTGTGAATTTTGATTTATTCTTAATTTATTAGTGTTATTGAAATATTATGAAATAATAATTAATTTTTCAAAATTACCTTTTGATAGTATATTTTTTTAGAAATATCAATTGTCATAATTGTACTTTTTGTATTATTAATGGATTTAAAAAAAGGACAAAATAAGAAATTCATATTATTTTAATAATTAATTTTTTTAAAAATTAATATTTTGAGATAATAAAAAAAAAAGATATTAATATTTTTGGATGGTGGGTGTACAACCTCTTAATAAAAATAAAATTAAAATAATTAATTTTTTTTATTTTCATTCGGCTACCAAACAATTTAGTAGCCGAAAGTAGGTCTACAGCGACTAAAACAAATTTTGTCGCCGAAACTTGACATTTGGCGACCAAAAGTTTGGTCGGGAAAGATTAAAAATTAATTTTTTTATTTTCATTCGGCTACCAAAAAATTTAGTAGCCGAAAGTAGGGATACAACGACTAAAACAAATTTTGTCGCCGAAACTTGACATTTGGCGACCAAAAGTTTGGTCGGGAAAGATTAAAAATTAATTTTTTTATTTTCATTCGGCTACCAAAAAATTTAGTAGCCGAAAGTAGGTCTACAGCGACAAAAATTAATTTTGTCGCCGAAACTTGACATTTGGCGACCAAAATTTTGGTCGGGAAAGATTAAAAATTAATTTTTTTATTTTTATTCGGCTACCAAACAATTTAGTAGCTAAAAGTATCTCTACAGCTACTAAATTTTTATTTAGTCGCCAATTGTGATATGTTTAGCTACTAAAAATTGTTTTAGTCGCCAATTGTAATATCTTTAGCTACTAAATTTTTTTTAGTAGCCAATAATCAACATTCCCCTACTAAAAAAAATTAGTAGCTAAAAAGTTGACTTTTACCGACTAATATTTTTTTTGGTAGCCAATTCCATGACTTTTGGCGACTAAATTGGTTTTGGTAGCTAAAAGTGGTCGGCAAAAATGCTTTTTCTTGTAGTGTTGGAGTGGGAAACAATAACTGAAGATTCCCATTCGGCACAAAAACGAATAATGGTTACCCATCATTCTACATGTTCGTTTTCTATGCCAAGCACATCTTTAGCTCCACCAAGGAATTGGTAAACTACTGTGTCTAATCTTGAAATACATACTTTTACTCATACCGTTTTGTTTTACAGAATTTTATTTATACACAAATAGTCGTAGGTCTACTCCTATAAATCGATTTCTTCAACAAGATCTATGTACTGATGATGAATTAGAAGATCTATCTATGAGTATATCAATTGACGCCCGGGCACACAAAGATTCTTGCCGCCATTATCTTGGCAAGATGGATGTATTATGTCCTTATTGTTCAGCCTTACATTGGATGGATGAAAAATTGACAAAATCATCTATAAAGCGTCCCTTATTCGAAACTTGCTGTTTGGAAGGAAAGATTAGGCTACCTTTACTTATTACACCCCCTCCACCACTTCAGGCATTGTATGATGGGAATAATGATCAATCAAAATCCTTTCGAAGTTATACTCGAGTGTACAATGCAGCTAATACTTTTATGAGTCTTGGTGCTATATTGGATCCTAGAGTACTCAGTGGAAAGGGCCCTACATCATTCACAATTCATGGGGAATTGCGACATCGAACAGGATCACTACAACCACAACCAAGACAGGATGCGAGTTATGCTCAGCTGTATATCTATGACCCTTATTCAGCTTTAGAAATTCGTAATCGTAGAAATCCTAACTTGAGAATGGATGTTCTCAAAACTATTCAAGATAGTTTGTTACAAGTCAATGCATTTGTAGATAAATATCGCCAAGCTCATGCCATTTTACATCAATTAGACTCGGCAGGACACAATCTACCTGCTCATCTTCATTACAATTCAACAACTGATCGACGTCGGTATAACCTACCAACTACAGATGAGATTGCAATTGTAATACCAGGTGATGGAACAGAGATAAATGGAATGAGAGATATTATCTTACATTTCCGAAGAAATAATGAGTTGATGCAAATTAATGAATGTCACGCAGCATACTTGCCATTACATTATGTTCTATGATTTCCATATGGTGAGCTTGGATGGGAACCTGAGTTGAAATTGTGGAATGTTCAGTATGATCGACCTTCAACTGATCAACTTACTCAAATGAATTTTTATAGTTATCGTTTGTTTGAACGACCCACAGAGTATTCAATAATTTTGAGAGGTGGGAAACTATTTCAAGAGTTTTTGGTAGATGCTTGGGCTGCAACTGAGCAAAATCGATTGACATACTACAAGCTTAATCAAGGGAAATTTCGGGCTGAGCTTTACCAAGAATTGTCAGATATGGATCCAGATTATGTGCGACCTGGACAAATTGGTCAAAGGTTTGTTTTGTCATCTTTATTTACTGGTAATCTTAGACATATGTTTGAAATCTTTCAAGATTCAATGGTTATCACACGATACAACCAACACCCAGAATATTTTCTTACCATGACTACAAATCCCAATTGGCCAGAAATTACTTCAACATTATTACCATATCAAAAATCTATTGATCGTCCTGATTTAATTGCCCGTGTTTTTGAGTTGAAGAGAAAATGTTTGATGAAGGAGATAGAAACAAATAAAGTGTTTTGGAAATAAAGTTGCACATGTTTTTACAATTGACTTTCAAAAACGAGGACTCCCTCATATGCATGCACTTTTATTTCTCAAGGGTCCAGACAAAATTCGGATATGTGCTCAAGTAGACAAATTGGTCTGTGCAGAATTTCTAGACCCAAAAGATGATCCTATGCTTTTTGAAACTATCAAATGTTGTATGATACATGGACCATGTGGTGCTCGAAATCCGCAAGCACCATATATGAAAAATGGTAGATGCACTAACAGATACCCTCGAGCTTTCACAGAAACAACAACTATGGATCAAGATGGATACCCTATCTATCGTCGTCACAATAATGGTCAAGTACATACTGTGAGGGGACAAGAAGTTGATAACAGGGATGTCGTACCATACAATGTATATCTTTCAAAACTTTTCAACTGTCATATAAATGTGGAAGTTTGTGCCGGAATGAGATGTGTCAAGTATATACATAAGTACATTTATAAGGGTTATGATCGTACAACGATGGTGTTAGGAATGATAAATGAGATTCAACAATATCTCGATGCAAGGTATATTGGACCTCCAAAAGTTGCTTAGCGAATATTTGGTCATCGTTTGCATGCAAAGATGCCAACAGTTGTATGATTGGCACTTCATTTACCTGGAATGCATCGTGTTGTTTTTAACCCAAAAGAGTCATTACAAATGATTCAATCTAGAGCTGGTCAACAAATGTCAACTCTTACTGGCTTCTTTGCATATTGTGCTGCCAGTGAAGATGAATGTCCATTCACTTATCAAGAATTTCCACAACATTTTGTTTGACTTAAGTCAGAAAAGAGATGGAAATCAAGAGAAATGGGATATGCAATTGGTAGAATGTACTTTGCTAGCCCTAATTGTAGTGAAAGATTTTATCTACGTTTGTTACTAACCGTTGTCAAAGGACCAAAGTCGCTTCAGTCTTTACGCACGGTCGATAATGTTATGCATGATACATTTAAATTAACATGTGTTGCAAAGGGGCTTTTAGAAGATGATGAAGAATGGATACAATGCTTGAAAGAGGCTGCAGTTATAAAAACTGGATATCAATTGAGGAGATTGTTTAGTATTATTCTCACCCAGTGCTCTCCACTAAATCCATGTGCATTATAGAATCAATTTTCAATGCATATATGTGATGATCTTGCACATAAGATTTGTACATTGTTTGTCATTTCTAAACCAACTGAGGCTCAAATTGAAGATTATGGTCTCCATCTTTTGAATCAAATGCTTCATGAATCAGGCAAAAGTTTAATTGACTTCCCATCTATGCCACTACCTACTGCAAATTGGAGTGTAGTAGTTGATAATCGATTGATATTTGAACATCAATAACTGCAGAGTGAGGCACAACATGCAGATCCACAAATTACTATTGACTGTCTCAATAATGGACAACGGAATGCTTATAATACAATCACTTCTTCAGTTTTTCAAAATAAATGAACTATTTTCTTTCTGAATGGGGGTGCCGGAATAGGGAAAACATTTCTGTATAATATGATTGCATTAAAATGTCACAGCCTTGGGCATATCGTTGTTACTGTGGTTTCGTCTGGAATTGCATCATTGTTACTGGTAGGAGGTCGCACTGCACATTCAACATTTTCCATCCCGTTAAATGTCTTGAAAAATTCACTTTGTGGGTTTAGCAAACAATCATTACAAGCTGAGTTATTTAGAGAAACAAAACTCATAATTTGGGATGAAGTTCCTATGCAACATAGACATTGTGTTGAGGCGGTTGATCGTACATTGAGGGATATTTGTGATAGTGAAAAGCCATTTGGGAGTATTACTGTTGTTCTTGGTGGAGACTTTCGACAAATCTTACCAATTATACCCAAAGGAGTTCATGAGCAAATTGTGAATGCATCATTAAGACACTCTGTTCTATGGAACCATATATATATCTTGACTTTGGATTTGAATATGCGCTTGAATCATGAAGGCCATGAAAAATGCTAATTTTGCAAATTTCTTAATGAAGGTAACACTACTTTAACCTGTATTATATAGATTATTTTAAATTAATAAATTGTGTTTACACTTACTTTTTTATTGATTTCACTTTTTTTTAGAATGAGACCAATCCTCAAGAAATCATTAACCTTCCATCAACAATACACAAATGTCAAGATTTGAATTAATTACTCTCTACAGTTTATCCACAATTGAATATGATAGAGACGTCAACCCCAACATTTTTAACTGAACGCACAATTCTGTCTATGGGTAACGATGATGTCAGTGACATTAATACTACTGCGTTAAATATCTTTCCAGGGAGATTATATACTTATCTTGCAGCAGATAAAATGTCTGAAGATAATAAAATTGATCCTACCATTACAAATAGATATCCGAATGAATATTTAAATTCATTGGATCCTCCTGGGTTGCCAACTTTTAAGTTAGAGTTGAAAATGAGTTGTCCTATAATATTGTTGAGAAACATTGCACCGAAAGATGGACTATGTAATGGTACAAGATTGATGGCTACTAGGTGCGGCACTCGCATAATTGAAGCTCAAATCTTAACTGGAGAAAAGTTTGGCAATTTGGCATTCATACCAAGGATATCTTTGACACCATCTTCTTCAGAAATGCCTTTCCAAATGACAAGACGTCAATTTCCAGTCCGATTGGCATATGCCTTGACCATTAATAAATCTCAAGGACAATCTGTGAAATTTGTTGGGGTTGATTTGCGTATACCAGTGTTTAGCCATGGGCAATTATATGTGGCATTGTCTAAATGTACATCCTTTGATCATATAAGTATTCTCCTCCCTAAAGATAGTTTGGATTCTATTACAAATATTGTTTATCCTGAAGTGTTGCTGTAGTATTCTATGCAGATTAAATGACGTTTTATTAGAAGGTAACCATGTAGATTTATTTCTGTTGATTATATAACTTTTTATAAAATTTCAATTTAATAATAATTTGAAATTTGGACTTTTGTAGGATTGGACTGAAAAATCTATGGAGCTTAAAAGGAGAAATACGACTAGCTTGCTTCGATGGGGATGTAATAAGGTAATTTCAATCTCAAAGTATTTTGACATGTATATTTCCAACAAATGTACTCATCTATATTTTTTTTGTTTCCACAAATTACCAGATTGTTGTGCATATTCCTCATTGGGGATACATAAAAGTTGATACAAATACTTTTTGGAAAGTAATGAGGAGGAAGTTTGGGCAAACACATATTTGAAGACATGTTATTGACACATCTTTTGTAAAGCATACATATTTTTGGTGTATGACAATATAATTTTTGGTGTATGACATGTTAGTGACACATCTTTTGTAAAGCATGCATCTTTTATAAAGCTTTAACCCACTTTTTGTAAAGTTTTAACCTACTCTTTTGGTGTATGACAATATAACTTTAATTTCTGTTTTTTGTTCAGTGTTTACACTTTTTTTTACTGCCTTTTATATTTTGATATGCAATATAACTTTAAATCTTATATGTTTGTTTCTTAATTTGCATTAAGATTAGGGGGAGTTGTTATTTTATTTGAGTTTTGTAGAGCGTGTAATACAAGCAAAATTGTTATAAGTTATTTAAGAAGAAAAATATTTCAATATATTTTTTTAGTATCTTTATCAAAAAATGACACAAACTTTATAAATTTCAACATAATACGTATAAATTATAATTGCATTTTAATCTTAAAATTATTTACACCGTGCCTTTAGGCACGGGCATACGCTAGTATATATATATAGGGTAAACTACACTACACACTTATATTTATATTTAATACAGATCTCTTTTTTATATTTAAAAAATTACACTAAGTCATTTGTCAGTGTAATTATGTTAATGGTGTTAATTTGTAAATTAAAATCACATATTTATTTCTTAATTTTTACACATATAAAATAATAAAATAATATAAATATTTTATTCATGTCATTTTAAGAAAAATAACAATCATCTTATTTGGTTTTAACTTACTTCTCAAAAAATTGAGTTTTTTTTAATATTTATTTTGTGTGTTTTTTCGTTTTTACTTTTTTTTAATACTTTACTTAATTTTTTTTATTTTTTATATACACCTAATTTAGATATACTTAAGAAATATAATATTTTGTGATTTTTTTTTTTAAATTTACCAAGTAAAAAATATAAAAATTTAGTACATTATCATATTTTCTTGCATTCAGCGGATTTTTTTAAGTTTTTTTTAATAAATTTTATAATTTTTAAGTATATTTAGATTAAATAGATTTTAAAAAAATTGATTAAAAAATTATTAAAAATAGAAAAATATGAATTAAAAATTAAGAAAATTATTCTTAAAAACTCCACAAGGGTGTGGTGGAGTACATTTTTGATGATGTTATTTTTGTATATATATATATGCATTTGCTTTCAAGTTTGATTGGGTGATTGGTTAGATTTTACATGAATTGTGATGTTTGATAATACTATAATAAATGAGCGTGAAATAAAAATGATGGTGGAAATAAAAATGAAAAATTTTATTCATATATACAAATTTAAAAAAAAAATATCATAAAAATAATGTGATAGTGATATTGTTGTAAATATAAATCATCTTTATGGGGGTTTTGTTTTAAAGTAAAAGGTCACCATTAAGCTATATTATTGTATTTGAAAATTCTGTATAAAATTTATGTTTGTGTATTATCACTTAATAAGAATATGTTCATTTAGAATTTAATGGTGGAAAGTTGTATAGTCGTGATGATAGGAAGAAAAAATATTAAGAAAAAAGACAAGATGGCCATTTAAAAAATTTTAAGATATGACATCAGTAATTTTTGTTTAATTCTTAAGGTCCACTCAACGGAAGGGGACAATTTGTAATAAGATTACAAACCTTAAAGAGAGGAACGTAATTTTCAGAATGTGAGGGGGAAAACAATATTAAATATAAACCTCAAGGGGTGTAAGTATAATTTATCCATAGATATATACATATGTGTAAATATGTATATATATTATCTATTACCCAAAAAAAAAAAAAGAAGTAAATTTGAAAGTTCAATGATATTATGATAACTATATTTTATGGAGAACGATTTCCTTTAGTCCAAAATCTAGATTGGTGGCTATTTGGGTCTGCGAAGTCCACCATGAGTCACATTTCAATAATCTGAACTGTTTATTTTATCGGATACTTTGCATATTTGATCTAAAAAAAAAATTAGGTTGATCCGATAACTGTAATTTGTTCAATTTATTATTTTTATCATAAAAAAATTTATGATTTATTTTTCAAAAATACAATTACCGTCATTTTTCATAAAATTTACTAACAGTTACTATTCTTCCAACGTATTTGATATTTTCAAATACATATCCTAACTCACAAAAGAGCCATAAAGAACACTTTATTGAACCAAAATTGTTAATAGGAATTTTTTGTTTCAAGTGTCAATTGATGAATACCAAAAAAAAAAAAAATTTGTACAAAATAAATTTACATAAAGGAATCTCCTTTTTTTTTCAATAAATATTTTATATCGAAATAAATGGAAACTAAATCAACTTGTTCTTGGTACAAAAGTATAAAAATCATGGTATGATCTAATTTTTTTGTTAAATTTTAACTTTTGTTCTTTTTTCAATAATTTGAAAGTTGTTTCTTTTAATTGATTGCTTCTTTCCTTCTTACTTTCTTTGTTAAACTTTTTTATGTAAGGGTTGGGAATACGCTATTTTAGCAATTTTTAAAATTTTTTGGCTAAAATATAAGATTAAAAAAAATAAGGATGTTTGGGATATTTGACTTTTTACAACAAAAAAAAAAATGCAAAAAATAGAGAGAATTTTTTTTAAAACTTTTTTTTATTTATAATTCTTTTGATTTTCTAATTTTTTTAGTGACATTTTGACCCTTTTTTTAATTTTTAATTCTTCCCAAAAATCTAATTTATAACTAAGGCTAGGTTTGGCAACCAATTAAAAAATTCATATTTTTTTTCAAATTTATATAAAAAAAATTTCCAATTCTTTTAGTTTAGAATAATTTTAAAAGTAAAAGAAATTTTTTTTTAAAAAAAAATACTAAATTTTAAAATTTAAAACAAAACAAAAACATTTTTTAAAATTTAGGACAAATTACGCTAGTAATCCTTTTACTTTGACCCTTTATATCATTTTGATTCTTATAATTGCAATTGGATCAATTTTGACCTTGAACTTTCGATTTTGCCTCAAATTTGCCCAATTGCTTCTAATTGTTAGCATTTTTTTATGACAAATGTGTACATGAGTTGCATGTGTCATATTTTAGAAGCAAAATTGTGAACTTAATCAATTTAGTGACTTAACCTTAAATAATTCAATGAAAATTTTCTATCAAAAACTCTAATGACATCGTCAATTGGACCAATTGAAGCAAAATTTAAAATTGAACCAATTAAAATTGCAAGGATTAAAATGACACAAACAGTAAAATATACGGATTACCAGTATAATTTTCCCTAAAACTTATAATCTCAACTTCCTCCTATAGATTTATTTTATTTTATTTTTTTGTGTGGATATTGCAATGATTTTTATGTCTCTACAAAGATCATACTTTTTTGTCATACCATTTACGATTATGTCTCTAAACGTAGGCTTTGTTTGGCATAAATGATTTGGGTTAAAATAACCATAAAAAGATAAAATAGATTAAAAAGTTAATAAGATAAAATATCACATCTAAATTATAATCATTTTATTTTTTTCTCACAATAGTCAAAAAAAAATCAAAAAGTTAATCCACTTTCAGATCTTTGTCACTCATTTATCTAACATGATGTGGCTCTGTGAAATCAAAGTGCATTAAGACTTCAAATATTAGAGTTTAAATTAATAAAATTTTAAATTTATTTTGTTATAAGAGTGTCAAACTACCAAAAAAAAAAAAAACCACTTAATCTCTGCCAAATTTTATTGTACCGGTTAGAGTTTCAATGTTTCGTTCAAATAATGGATACAATTTTGAATTAAATAGGTATAAATTATTTTTTATTGTTGTTTTTAAACCCTTCAATTGCACCAGTTAAAACTGCCAATTTAAGATACGAAAATGATTAGTTTGTTTTCTTCTCAATTTTTCTCTCTTCTTCCATACTTATTATGTACACAGATTGTTACTATTTTCTTATAAATTCTAAACATCCAATACAGTCTCGACACCTTATTTGCTACTATTGTTGTTTGGGGTGTTCTAAATAAGTGTACTTTTTATCTTTTTAGACTAAAAAATTGAGAAAGAAAATATGGATGTTTGGGTTAACTTTTTGACTTTTTATGGAAAAATGTGTAATAAAAAATTGTAAAAATTGATTTGTAGGGAAAAATTAAGATTGAGAGTTGTGCAGCCATAATTGTTGACTTTTGGTGAATAGTATTAACTTTTTAACTTTTTGAGTAACTTTTTAATATTTTGACTTTTTTGTAATATGCCAAGCTTGACCTATAAATATTTTGAGTTTTACCTTGTATACTTTGTTTGACTTTGTAAGGAAGGAGACACATGCCAATTTAGGTCTTAAACAGGTATTTTTTAGTTTTTGGTTAAAGTATGATGTTAAAAAAAAAATAGTATATTTAGAATGACGTTTTAGGTTTTTATGAAAAAATATGTAAAAAGTAAAGAAAAAATAAAATCTTTGACTTTTTGATTTTTTTTATAATTTTTTAACTTTTTGACTAAAATCATCACTTGTCAAACGAGACACTAGTATAATAACTTGTCTTCATACCCTTTCTCATTGTTTTGATTTTCTGAGTGTCTATAGTGTGTTGTTATGCTAATTTCCTAATCAAGGTTTGATGTGAAACTTAAAATTTTGTTTTTTTTTTAAAAAATATGTTTTTGTTCACAATTTTGTTATATTACTTATAAAATTTTTCATTTCTCGTTTTTAGAAACGCAATTACCCTAGATGCAAAATCACGTAAAAATATCTAAAATGTTGAAGAAAAAAAAACTTTTTAATTTTTCAAACAACTTATATACAGGGACTTTATTGATTAACAAAAAAATCATGGCACTTGATGAAATACAAGTGTATGAAATAAGATTTCTTGATTAAAATCCTTTTACAATATAAAGAAAAAAATAATATCAAGTAAAGTTTGATTATTTTGGGTAACACAAATAGCACGGACATAATGTTAATACTATAAGATATGTATACTTTCGTAGGGTTTGTTCGTGGACTACAGTAAAAGATATATAAAAACAAAATGATAGCATCACCCTAAAAAAGAATTAAATAAACGAATTTATCAAAAAATATTCATACAAATCCTTGATTTACGTCATTACTTTAACTGAAATACTATCATCTTTATCGAAACAATAAAAAAATAAATATAAGAATCTCAACAGAAATTTGGTAGCAATAAACAAGAAATATTTTATAATAAAAAAAATCACAAAAATAAAAGAGAAAATAATATAAAAATGATGAGTGTGTTTAAAATTTTCATAACTTTTCACTAAACTAGTTTTTAATATTTTTCAAAAAAAATTATAAAAAAAAAAAGAAATTGATATTTTCGATTTAAAAAATTAATTAATTTTGAAATTTTTTAATTAACAATATTTTAAACTTTTTTTAATAAATATATACATTTTAAAACCTTTGTAGGTCATAGTGTTGGTTTTTTTAGCAGGAAACTAAAAGCATAACTTAGTAAAACCAATAAAAAAATCAAATAATATAACTAATGAAAAGATAATCCAAATTGATTTATATGATCAATTCGGAAGCATATTCCCATAGAAGTTATCACATCAAAACAGAAACCAAAAACATATCAAAAAAATCCCATTATTTTTTAATGACCTACCTCTATAAATTGAAACTCTTCTAAACCTAAACCTAAACCTATTATATTCAAATCAAAACTCAGATATATTTCTGCAGTGTTTTTCTCTTCTCTTATTTTCCTTATTTTCCCCATGGCTACAATGTGGTTCTGGTTGATGACATGTGTGTTGCTACAGATTTCTGTGTTGTGTAATGCAGGTGTCACAAGTACTTTTGTGAGAAAAGAATGGTCAACCGACATGCCAGAATCAAGTTTTCCTCCTCCTCCTGGCACCAATGCACCTGAGCAGGTATATATCTATTTTTTTAATTTACTCATCAAATAAAATAAAAAAATTACAGTTTTTACATAGCATAAAAACGTAATTTTAAAAAAAAAAAAGTTTCAAGTTTATTTTAGTTATTGTTTATTGAATAGAGATTCACAAAGTCTGACAATATGATTAGTTAAATGGACTAATTTTAAATTATATCATTGTTGTAACATTTATATTAATTTTTCTATTAGGCCAAAAAAGAAAAGAAGCATTGCATTATTTTTGTTCCCTAACATTTACAAAGAAAAATTTGAAGAATAATAGATTAAATCCAATATTGAGACAAAACATAACTCAGCATAGTAATTGATTATGTCTATTTTGTGTCTTGCTTTATCTAATCCAATGGTATTAAGAGCGTAACAAAGGAACAATGGATTATTTTGGCACATAAATCTTGAGACACATGATCTAACTGTATGTATGTGTAGATACAAATTGTACACCATACGCATCACTTTTGGGTAATTGTTTTTTGAATTTTTTTTTTTTATTTTTCCTTGAACTTGCAGGTTCACATTACACAAGGTGACCATGAAGGTAGGAGTATGATCATTTCATGGGTGACTCCAGTTGAGAAATACCCTAATGTGGTGACATATTGGGAAGCAGGCACTAAAGATTTACACAAGCTCCAGACTCATTCTGAAATCACCACTTATAGATACTATAATTATGCTTCTGGTTACATTCACCATGCTACTATCAAAGATTTGAAGGTACAAATATATATACATCAAATTTATTTTGTTTCAATCTATTGTCTTATGTTTAAGATTACTTTTTTGAGCTTTCTAACCTTTTTTTCATGTAGTTTGACACAAAATACTTCTATGAAGTTGCGTCTAATGAAGTTACCCGTCAGTTCTCCTTCACAACTCCTCCCAAGCCAGGACCTGACGTTCCCTACACCTTTGGCGTCATAGGTTAGGGTAATCTAGGGAATTTTAGTTTATTTATTTAATTCATCATTCATTACATTTTGTATAATGTTAACATTATTTTTGTGCAGGTGACTTGGGACAAACTGCAGATTCCAATCGAACTCTAGAGCATTATATGTCGAACCCAATAAAAGGCCAAGCTGTGCTATTTGCTGGTGATCTTTCATATGCTGATGATCACCCTAACCATGACAATACCAAGTGGGATACATTTGGTCGTTTCATTGAGAAGAGCGTTGCGTACCAACCCTGGATTTGGAGTGCAGGCAATCATGAAATTGACTTAGCTTCTAATTTGGTAGACACCAAATAAATATGTTCTGTTCATTGTCACCAATCTCACTTCTCTGTCATAAATTATTTTATGGATTATATCATCTTCTTTTTTAGGAAGAAAACGATCCTTTCAAGCCATATTTGCACCGCTATTATGTACCCTACAAGGCATCCCAGAGTACTTCCCCACTTTGGTATTCAATTAAGCGTGCATCGACATATATCATTGTTCTTTCTTCTTACTCAGCCTATGGTATGAATCTTCTTCATTTTTTCTTTTACTTTCATATTTTATACTTTTATTTTTTGTTTTGTTAACAAAATTTTATGGTTGTTTAGGGAAATATACCCCGCAATACAAATGGCTTGAACAAGAGCTCCCAAAGATTAACAGATATGAAACTCCATGGGTCATTGTTATTTTACATGCTCCATGGTACAATAGCAACCACTACCATTACATGGAAGGAGAAAGTATGAGAGTCCAGTTTGAACCGTGGTTTGTTCAGTACAAAGTTGATATTGTATTTGCTGGCCATGTTCATTCTTATGAGCGTTCAGTAAGCTTTCTTTCTAATACAAAATTAGATAATTTATTTTCATATTGTTTATGAAAATTAATTTCTTATCCTATGTTGTAGGAACGCATATCAAATATTAAGTACAACATTACAAATGGATTAAGCTTACCGATTAGAGATATTAATGCTCCAGTATACATAACAATCGGTGATGGTGGAAACATAGAAGGCATAGCTAACAAGTGAGACTGTTTAATTGTTTCTTAGGTCAACTAACTCTCATATTGAACTATTTTGTAAAATTGTCTACTTATAAAATTGACCTTTCATTTTGCAGTTTTATATATCCACAACCAAATTATTCTGCATATCGTGAAGCAAGCTTTGGGCATGCAATTCTTGACATAAAAAATCGGACTCATGCTTATTATTGTTGGCAGCGTAATCAAGACAATGAACCCGTTGTAGCAGACTCTGCTTGGTTTTTTAATAGGTTCTTTTCTTATGGCGGATGAAACCATTCCATAACAAGGAGACTTAGGAGATTGTGCCCTCAATTACAAGGAGGCTTAGATTTTTGTTTGGAGAGATTTTAGTTTGGATTTTTTATTTATTTATTTATTTGGTAGGTTGTATTTGTTTTTGCCAGTGCTTTTTAAATAGGCTCAATAATGTTTAGTGTGTCCATTATGTTAGCCTTTTAATAAATGCGAAGTATTGTTTTTGGATATCCTTTTTGTCTAGATGCCTAATAATAACAGCCGATTAGATGACTTCATAGCAGAGCAATAAAATCAAATGGGATAAAATGTGTTACGTTGACAACTTGAATGGCCAAATCGTTGGAAATTCAATTTGTATTGAACTACCCACGTTCAATTTTTCTTAAACTTCCCATAGTTGACTCAATTTTAACATTTTGGATTGTAATCTGCTAAAATTTTATGTTTCGATGGTCAAAATGGCGTTTGGATATTCAATCATCATTTTACAAGAAAAAACTGAACTAATCAATATGTTTTGGAACTGGTTGGCTTTCCATTTCTGTTCTTGTTTTTGACAAACAAAATCATTTGGATGTGAGTTTTCCAATTATTAGCTGGATGTTATGCTCTTTGCCTTTTGCCTTTGGCCTTTTGGTTTTCCAATAATGTGTGAAGTTTTCCAATTCTTTCTATCTTCTTCTTCTTTACTTTTTTTTTCTCTTTTTTTTATTGCCTTTTCTTTCTTTTTTATCCCCCCACCCAATTCATTGGTTACTACGCTGTTTAGATTCTGCTGTTGAAGCTGTTCAGATTTTTCCTTTTCTCGGCACAAACCAAACATCAAGTATTTGCTTTTTAGATTCATTATGCTAAATTCATTTCTTTCAGCTCTCTCTCTTGAAAACCATAATCTTAGTTTGGTCTAAGGTCATCTTTACCATAAATTCTAATTAACATAAACTCTTACCAAACTCATGCAAACATTTTTCGAAAAGTATTTGTCACAGATAACATTTTTGCTCATGAAATATTTTCTGTTGAAACAAACAATAGGTAAATTTTAAGAACTCTTTTTCACGTTGCTCTGTCTTTATTAACAACAAAGATCTATTTATGATCCATGGCCATTGTTCTGCAATCTGCATATGCAGTAGATTGAGACCTGACACTAGTCTCTGACTTAAACTAACAACCATGCCAGTTAAAGTTCATAATAACAGCCCTATCACAAAAATGAACCCAAGTTCTGAAAGCTAATATTACTTTGTTGGGTGGGTTGTATTCTCATTTGCTGTCTTTCAAGCCAATTGGTCACAGCATTACTCGAGCAAATGGTTCCCTTCACAATACAGTTATGAAGGTCGGTACTCATACCATGAAACTTGCGATACTGGGTTTTGGATCTATTGAAATGCCAAATCATACTTTTTCAAGAAACAAAGTGAGAAATGTTTTGGATTTTGGTTAGGAAATTGAGAGAGTTAATGGAGTTTTTGGGGAGACTAGAGGTGAAATTGCATGCTTGGACATAGAAAAAAAACCAAGAAAAGTTGTGTGATTGCTTGTTGATTTCCTCATTTCTTTCTATTTATTTTCTTTCTTTGATTTTGTTTCTATAGCTAACTAACTTAACTAACATGTAATTCCACCAATATTGCAAAGGTTATGGCGTTGTGATGCTTACACTCAACTTTAAGATTTAAGAAAGAATTCGAGAATCCAATAATTTGAGATTGCATGATATTAGCTCCAACTTACCTACATTTGATGTGCTTTCAAACTTGTTCGAATTTTTTTGCTGAATGTGTGCGTAACCATTACTTAGCTATTGCTTGATCACAAGAAAAGATAAGAGTTAGAAGTTGAAGCTCACTTCTTTTTTTTATGGTTACCATCAAAGGCCTTACATCATGGTTTTGAAATGGTGGAGGATGAGTTGGGCAACACCAATCTCAATTAGAGCCTGACTGGTGGCAGACCTAGAAGTTTAAAAAAAAAAATTAAGAAATGTGTTTGGGAAGTGATCGCTTTTGCCATTATGTGGTCAGTATGGAAATTAAGCAATGATCACTTCTTTAATGGAGTTCAGCCAAATTGGAACGAGACAATTGAGCTCATGAAGCACAGGGTTGTGCTATGGGTTAAGGTGAAGTCTGATTTGAAGAACTCAGATGTTAATGATGTGGTATGAATCATCTGCAGTCAGTGCATACGTATTTGTGATTTTACTGCACTAAGATTGGGGCAGTTCGTTTATGTCAAAGCTGGTTGGGATTGCTGGTTTAGGTTGTCTTGCTTTCAGTGTGCTCTTTGCACTCTTCCTCATCCTCATCCTCATCCTCCTCCTCCTCCTCCTTCCTTTTTTTTTTTTTGGTTTTAAGTTTTGGTGTTAGTTGGGGCCAAAAGTATGAAAAGAATTATTTGGTTTGCCAATCAATGAGATAAAGGTCATGTATATATAATATATTCATGATACAATTTATGAAACAATATACACACGGTAAGATTCCTATAATCAAAATAATTCGTATTCTAATTTCCATTCTAATTTCCATATTCAAACTTAATATTTTGATTTCTATATTCAACTCTCCTCCTCAAGCTGGCTTGAAAATATTCAACAAACGCAACTTGTCAATGGAAGACTGGAGCAAAGTCGGTTCTACAGATTTTGTGAACATATATGCCAACTGCTGAGAAGAAAAGACAAAGGATAGACGCACAATGCCAATTCGAACCTTTTCTCAAATGAAATGTGTGTCAACCTCGATATGCTTGATACGCTCATGAAGTACAGAATCAGAAAATAACATAATTGCAGATTTGTTATCACAAACTAAAGAGGAAAGAACAATTTCCTCAAAACCCAACTCTGCCAGAATAGAGCGAATTCAAAGAATCTCACATGTCTCATGTGTCATAGCCCGATACTCAGCCTCTGCAGAAGATCTAGAAACCATCGCTTGCTTCTTACTTTTCCATGAGATTAGATAATCACCATAGAAAGTACAGAAGTCAGAAGTGGAATGTTGATCAGTCCTAGATCCTACATAGTCTGCATCGGTGAAACAGAAGAGCCCAGATTGGAGACCAACGGTAAAAAACAATCCCAAGCTAGGAGAAGTTTTTAAATACCTCAAAATATAATGAACCGCATCAAGATACTCTTTACAAGGCGCATGCATGAACTGATTCACAACACTAACTGCAAATGTCAAATCAGGTCTAGTGTTAGTCAAATAAATTAGGCATCCAACAAGACGCTGATACATGCATGGGTCATCCAGCAACTCACCAGACTCTGATGTGACTTTGACATTAGGATTCATAGGAGTAGAAATAGGTTTACACCTTAACATACTAATATCCTGAACAAGTCAATGGTGTACTTTCTTTGAGATAAGGAGATCCTCTTCCTTGAGCAAGCCAACTCCATTCCCAAAAAATATTTGAGACATCCCAAATCTTTAATGTCAAAAGTTTGGCCCAAGTCCTTCTTTACTTGACCAATGCCGACAGAATCACCACCTATGAGAATAATATCATCCACATAAACTAACAAGACTATACACTGACCTGCATAATTTTGGGGAATGAAATAAGTGTGATCGAAGTGGCACTGAACAAAGCCCGTGGATATAATAACAAAAATGAAGCGACCAAACCATGCTCGTAGAGACTGTTTCAGACCATACAAGGATTTGCATAACCGGCACACTTTCCCTGAATACTCCCCCTCAGTCCAAAAAATCAAGTGGAGGAGCCATATAAATCGTCTCAAAAAGATCTCCATAGAGAAATGCATTCTTGACATCAAGTTGATGAAGAGACCAAGAATGAGATGCCACAAGGGAGATAAGGAGACGTATAGACGTAAGCTTGGCGACAAGGGCAAAAGTGGCACCAAAATCCTTACCAAGAATCTGTGTGAAAACTTTGGCCACTAAATGGGCTTTGTAATGGTCAACTGAGCCATCAGCAAGGTATTTTATAGTGAACACCCATTTGCAACCAACTATGCTTTCCCCATGAGATAAAGGTACAAGATCCCAAGTGTGATTCTGTTCTAAGGCCGCCATCTCAGTCTACATAGCCACTACCCATTTGGGATTCTGAAAGGCCGCAAGTTTAGAATGAGGAATGGATTCCGACTCAAGCTTGCCAAGAAAAGAACGGTAAGAATGGGAAACCCTGTCATAGGAAAGATACTAGGAAATAGAATGATAAGTACTACTCAAATAATTCAAACGATTTGGAAGATGTCGATCCCGATGTGAGTTATGACGATGAGGTGGAGGAGAAACTAAAGGAGAAGAGTTGGTCGACTGGTTCTATTTTAGTTTCTTGGTTTTTTGTAGTATTGTTGTTGTCATGTCCCTTCTTTTCTTCTTGCTTTTGTTCTTGTGTGGTACGTGTTTGGTTCCTTGGTTAGTTTGGTGTTCTGTTTCTCCTTTCTTTCTAGTCTTTTTCTTTGCCATAGATTTTGGGTCGATCCTTCTTTTTGCATCTGTGTTTCTTGCTTTACTTCGTGGGTGTTTCGTCTGGTTTGCTTCTTTTCTTTCTGGTTGGGTGGTTGGTCTCTTCTTTATTGTTTTGGTTTGGTTTTGTTCTTGTTTTCTTTGCTCCGTGGATATTTGGTCTGATTGTGTCTTTTTCTCGTGGTTTCTTTAATTCGTATGTGCATTCCAGTTGAGGGAGCTATTTTTGGAGCACATTGATATTAGCAAGATAAGTTACAAAGGATTCTAAGGACCATTCTTTGGGTGCTGTGAAGCTTTTGTATTGGTTTTTTCACGATGTTATGCTTTAATTTTGTTTTTAAATTTCTTCTACGTAGACTTTACAATTGGGCATACCTCGGTTTGTTTCTTGGCTTTTTTTTTTTTGGGGGGGGGGTGGGTACTTGCATGATTTGCTTCTTTCCTCGTGCAACCTAGTTGAGATAAGGTCAATTAGCGATGATGCATTTTGCACCAAGTTCTTTGATGTATTCTTGATGCTTTTTACATTGATAAAACTTTATGGGCTGCCAATTTGTTCAATGCAATTTAGGAGTAATTTTTCGAATGTGTAGTGCTGCATTAATTTTTAAAATTTTTATGTGGTTGCATTTCATGAGTTTGATCTGCCGAATGATCCAAGAGAGGGCTTGGAATGTCTTTGTTTTCCTGGTTTGATGAATATGTAAAATGGATGGTTCGTTTTTCTTAAACTCGAATTTTTATTGTTTTGAATTCCTTTTCCTGCAGTAGTTCTAAGCAGGTTCTAAAATCAAGCATTACATGAATTCTACTAAGTAAGCTTATTGAATTAGAAAAGTGAATATTCTTTGTGCTTTGTTTTTTGATCAGAGAAAAAGAAATTTTATTGATGAAAGTCAAGCCGAGAAAACAGAACAGAAAAGAAACAAAAACAAAAACAAAGAGAATGGAAAGGTGCAAAGAACGTAATGCAACTCGGAATGAGCAGAGAGGGAATAAAGAGGCACCATTCCACCGACATAGATAGAGAGGGAGGGTATATCCGCACCAAGCACCACCAATCAAAACATGAAGATTACCTTTTGATAAAGCAAGTTTTTTCTTAACTTCGTCGATGATAGACTGCCAAGTTTGAGCTCTCCTTGGGTTAGCACCCAATGGAATGCCTAGGCACTTTAAAGGAATACTCCCTTTTTCGCATGTCAAGCAAGCTGCAGCTTCATCCATGAATTCATCAGATGTGTCCACACCAAACAGTTGGTCCCATTTGGATACATGGATTTGAAATGAAGGGATTTGAAGTTCACTTTATAAAATTGTAAGAACGTTGATTACTGGATTGAGAATTCTGTAGTGAAGGATGCATAGAGATCGAAAAGATGCATTTTGTTAATCGTTTTTGTGCTAGTACAATCATTCATGAAAGGATTTCAAGATAACCATACTCATTTCAAAGCATCTAAGAATCCTTCTAACATTTCTGATTTCCTCCATCTCAACATTACTGAAAACAATTTTATCATCCGCTAATTTGCATGTTAGTCAGAGAAAGACTTCGATGACCAATCTGAACCCCATGAAACAAACCAAGTTCCTTTGCTCTTTCAAACATCATATTTAGACCCTCAACCACTATGTTGAAAAAAAAAGAAAAAGTCGCCATGCCTTAGACCTCTTTCAGAATTTCACTTTCAGAAGCTTAGTTCCAAGAAATCGACACTACCTTTATTTAGAACCTTGCTCAAACTGCCCTTTTAATAAAGGTCACTTCCAAGATTGTTCTTGAAACAAGTTAGAAAAGTATTTAACTGCCTCAGATTTGATTTCTTTTAAATCCACTTTGACAACTCCAACAACCATCATTTTAAACCAACTAAAAGTCATTTTAAGCCTACTACTTTTGAGGTCAACTAAAAAAAATGGTCCTGTTATGGTGTGCAACCCCTTAAAGTTGCACACCATATGCAACCAACACAAAAGGTATAAGTGGAAGGTATAAACATAAAACAGGACAGCAACACAAAAGGTGTAAGTGGAAGGTGTAAGTTGCACACTTAAGAAAAGTCCAAAAAACTAACTTTTTATTTATATCATATCACATCTCTACTTTTTTATACGTCTTTTTGTAATAAGTGAAAAAGTGAACTTATAAGTCATATCCAAAAAATGTGTATCGATATGTTTTCCTAGAATTGTGCAGAGAATAACAAAATTTACAAGTTTAATTATTGACAATACGGCCATTACACTCTACAACTGCATCACCGTTTATAAGGTTATTTAGTGTTGATGTCTTGCCAATTTTGTTTGGCTTGACAAATAGAGAAAGAGACATATACAAAAAAAATAATGTGTGTTTGGTTTCAATTCTCTAAATTCAATTTTCTGAAAATTAAGTTTTTATTTTTCGTATTTTTTTGTTTTTAATGAATATTTTTAAAATTTTAAGCAATTTTTTTACTTTTTTAAATGCATCTTACTTAGATGTATCTAAATAATAAAATATTTATGAAAAAATATTTTAAAAAATTCATAAATACACAAAAATATGAAAAATATACTGAATTTTCATTATTTTATTTTTTTTTTGTATTTTTAATATTTAGTGAATTTGTAAAAAGAAAAAATCACAAATATTATACTTTTTAAACGTATTTATATTAGATGTGTCTAAAAATTAAAAAAAAAATTGCTTAAAATATTTTTAAAAAATTCAGTGAAAACAAAAAAATACAGAAAACGAAAAAGTAAAATTTCTAAAAACTAAATTCTAAAAACTGAAACCAAACAAAGTGAATAATAATAATAATCAAAAATTGTTGTTGTGCTTTTAGGGTTTAAGGGTATTTTTGACAATTATCTCAAAACATTTCATTACCTACTAAAACTTAAAATTTAAGGATCTTAATTAGTATTTAATATTTCAATATCCTTTAACTCTTATAGAAATATGTAATGGAATCTCTCCCTAATTAACCCTTTACTTAATGATTTAATTTATTATATATATGTCAATTTTAAAATTATATTAAATAAGAAATTAATTTAAAATTAGATAGGTAATTTTATGATTTACTTTTATAGTAATACATTTAAAGTTTTTAAGTTAATTTTATGGTTTAATTTATGATGATTTTATGTTTAATTTAAAATTATTTTATGGTAATAAATTAAGGTGTTTAGTTTCATTTATGATTTAATTTGTTAAATGTTATTAAGATAAATAAAAAAAATTATATGCATTAGAAAAGAGAAAAAGAGAATATAAAAATAGGAATATTTAGGTTATTTTGGCCCTACTTTTAACATAGTTAACTTTGCACTTTATCCAAATTATAAAGAGGTTCTCTATTTATATTTGAACTATAAAATAATAAAGTGCACTGAAGCGAAATCAGAATGGAACAAAGTGAAATTTGTTCCCCAATTTTTTTTTTATATATACTTTGCTTAAAAGTGAACATTGAATTCCTGGTTGTTGCTCGAGAAAAGTGGAAAAAACAATTTTTTAAGAGGTGATCATCTTTTTCTTTTTTTTTCTTTTTTTGATTCAAAAGAGGTGATCATCATCATGTCTATTGTAATGTTAACAGTATATATACGCATTGGGAAAGAGAATAAAAAAGAAATTGTGTTGGAAACAAGCAGCAACAAGAAACATTTTGAAAATCCTACATAAATACATGTATTGAGCAATTTTCTCTGAAAGTGAACAAACATGAGCTTTGGTCTGAAAATTTTATTCTGATTCAATAACTAACAAATTTTACACACAAGAACAAAAAATAACATCAAAACTGGGCCATGCAAGTAAGAGCTACTAATTTTCTAAAGTACTACTAGAAAAAGAAAAGAAAAAAAAAAAAAGTAGAACATAATAATCTAAACAATTAGTGTCGCATTGTATTTACATTAAAAAAAAAAATACTTATGTAAATATCATGTCTACCTTTGTTCCACTCTCTCCTAAAATTAATTATTGTTAGGAATGGCTTCACATATGTGCTTGACATCCTGTTTTTAGACCTATTGCATAGAGCGACATTGTATACTCAACTTAGCTCTAATACTCATCCTTGAACTGAGTTCCACCATCTCTCTTAAAATCAATTGATGTTAGGAAATGTTTCATCTATGTATTTTATGGCATTTGACATCACACCTGCAAGCATATTTTTAGAGTAGTCACTGGAAGCAACATTGTGTACCCAACAAGGGACTATAAACTAACACAAAATACCTATGGAAATCCATACAAGAGTTTGACAAGCTTCTGACAAACCAGAGCAGATCCACCTATCTATTCTATTAGTACAATTAATGGTATATTTCAGCATTACATTCATTTAACAAACAAGAACTCTCAAAGGGTCAACTAATTCTAGATACACACAAAATATGTATCAAGGCAAACATATCCAACACATCAAGGACATATACCCATTGTAGATGATCTAATGAACGATCATAATCTCAAGTACGAAAGCTTATTAACTCATAAAACACAGGCCAATTAGGTATATATATCACTGGATCAGATAACCAAACATTATAACTTTCTTCTTCTGCTCTCTCAGCAACAAACGTCGTAACATTTTTCACACTGGCGCTGTGTTTGAATCATGGACCACAATAGAGATTCAAGAAGGAAAATGGAGAAAGAAATTAGCTTATATGTCATTCATATCTCCCTCACCTTTTCCCTTTCTCTTTCTAAACCCAAATCTATAATCCAAACACAATATTAATGAAACAATTACTTGTGTAAATTCACTGAAATTACAAAAACCACAAATGTTGTTGAAGTATTCATGATGACACAACACAACTCTCCTGATAAAAGTAGAGGGTTCATCTGTAAGAAAAGAATAATGAAAGAGAGGACAACTTATTCAAGGTGTGGGCTATACAAGAATCCAATTTTGCTATTACCACTAATCAGAGCTATGTCTTCCATGCTTATGTTCTTTACAATTGTACTTTCTTACCACAACTCATTCTTTTTGGCTTCTTTCTGTGCTCTACATGCATTCAACTTAAATCAAATGAGTTATCCTCACCAAATCATTTGCAATTTTCAATCTGCTAAGCATTTCAAAAGGGCTTATTTCATAGAGCCACACACACAGGAAAAGCTAAACATGAGAATTAGTTTATCAAAGTTCCCATGGATGGCTTCGTCAATTGAGCTAAGAAACTTGAGGGATGAAAAAAGATATGACACCCTAAAATCTATAGGATAGAATTACATTAAAAAACTAAAGCCAATAAAATAAAAATACTTAAACAATTGCATCCTGCAACTTTGTTAAGTCAAGGTGGTATGTGCATGTGTGCGAAATCCATGCATGTGTCTTCATATATATATAGTAAAAATGAAGTTGTGTACACAAGTCTATTCAACCCAAGTTTGGACATTGTCGAGCTCGACTCAATTACTAAATAAGCCTAAAACTTTGGCTCGAACTCGTTCATCTAAGAAACAAGCTAAAAGCTCAAATGAGCTCGAAACAAGCTAAAGCTCAAATGAGTCAAGTGAACGGCTCAGTTCGTTTGTAGCCGTAACTACTAAAAATATATTTCATATTTTTGTCTGCATAGCTTGTCTCCTATGTTTCTTCAAGCATAAGAAATCAAAGAAATACATTTTGCTTTTAATAGCTTTCACAAACTCTTTTCTTGAAGCATGGACTTGTCTACTCTCTCTCTCTCTCTCTCACACAAACAACTTTCACCATGGTTCTAAATTCCACCAATATATATCCTCCAATATATTGGGCGAAAATATATCGGCAATATATCAATAACATAATGAAAAAGAGTAATAGACAATTTCAAAAATAATGAATGAATAAAATATTTGTATATGAACATTTAAAAATAATAAAAATATCTGATAAAAGGGACCATATATCCAAAAATAACCAAAAGTAACACAAATATAGGATGCATAAAATAGTAAAATAATGGCTGTCGTGAAAATTAATGACAGACATTCCAGATTTTGACAATAAACCATTTTTGCTAGTGACTTTTGATGTGACCAATAATTTCAATATTTAAAAAAAAAATTATGTTCATTCTCTAACTTGTACATGATTCTATATTAAAAATAAATAAATAAATAGATATTGTTTTAAATCAGTAATTTCCATATCTGTCTACAATAACAAAACAAGAGTTTGTGCTGAGAACAGATGAAAATCACAGAGGGTATACAAGTCCTCACCTTGGCTTGTGAAACTATATACTAAAGAACAAAGAAATAATATTTCATATTCTACTTTTAATCCTATGTTTTCCTTATGAGAAGTGAAAAGACAAAAATAAAAATTTGAAAGACTTGAAAAGTGTGAATTTAGGAAGGTTTCATTGGGAACTGAGAAATTCATACTGTAGAGGAGTCATCAATAATATATCAAAGACCAGAGAAACAGGCTATGCGTCAGAGAATATGCAAAATGAGGAAAAACTTCTCAAGCCTTCTGTTTTACTTTGAGGCACTACATCTGCACCAAATGAAAAGCATATACACTCGGGCTATTTTGGGAAGATGATTATAATCAGTTTTTTGGTGAAAAATCGCTTATAAACAGCTTTTTTATGAGAGAGGAAGTGGGTTATAATCTGGAAAGTGGATTATAACCCACTCCCCAAAAGGGGGCTACAATGTTCTAAGATAGTGTATTGAAAATATAAATAGTAAGGTATTGGTGACCCGGTTCAATGGGAAAAACAAATTATATGATACTTGTAAAAATGCACTAATACTGTGTTTGATTGGAAGATTTGAAAAGAGATTTAAAAAAGAAAAGAAAAAAAAAGTGTGAAACTAAATAAAATATAAATATATTTTATTCACATTTCACCATCCATTTACATTTCCCTTTTCCAAATTATCCAACCAAACACAGTATAAATAAATTTATTTATTTATTATTTGATTATTACACGAACACGAGTTAAGAGCTTAATTTTTTAAATGAGTTGAGTATCAAAATTTTCAAAAATGCTAAGCTATGTTCTGCCAACGGGATAATATTAAAATAATTAGAATTCAAACACTCCTAATATATTTTTGTATATTCTTTACACATATATTATGACTAATAATCACACATTATAGATTGTCATTCCTCAATCACATGATTCACATCTATGCATATGTGATATGACCCTGTCAAGAAATTGACCCAAAAAAAGCATACATTGACTTATTTTGAGAAATTGATTAAAAATTAACTTTCTAACTTTTTTTTTTTATAAAAATATGAAAAAAATAAAGAGATAATGTGGCTTAGAAAAATCAAAAAGCCAAAAAATTAATTTTTAATCAAATTCTCAAAATACGCGAATATGTCAATCAGACATAATCTTCTCACTTAAATTGCCTTGTATTTGGTCCTCTGTTCGATATTATTCAATTTTCTCTCTCACAAAAAGGTAGGTTCACCTCATATGTGAGACTTGTATCTGGTCCTGTTATCCATTTTTGTGTTTTAAATTCTCTCCCTATATATATATATATATGATGAGAAAGAAAGAAAGAGAAAGAGATTGGATTCCACCTTTTGAACATGAATGTTGTTGGTTCATGCATGGCTGGACAGCCCATACCGAAAGAAAAAAATGTCCTCTCATTGTAAAATTGTCCAGCCAAAGAAGCAACCCCCCAATTTCAAACCGGCAAGTTACGGATAAAGAGGAGAAAAAGCTAACGTCAAAGATCAAATCGAACCAGAAAGCACTATCAAATTTAACCCCATTGAAGAAAAACCAAACAAAATAATAATAAAAACCAACAACAAGAGACACAAAATTCACGCCCATATATTATGCACATCCAATCCAACAGAAACAGAATAATTATATTCAACTCATTGAAAATTGAACCAAAAAAAAAAAACAAACAACATACTCACTTTTCATTTCATTTCATTTCAATTCAATTCATCCTCTAGTTTTTCTTTCTACTTCAAAAGCTGTGTTAAAAGTAATAGAACAATATATCGGTTATTATCGGAAAGTATCAATAAACACGTAACGATTGATGTTTAAAACAGATCAGTAAGATCGATGTGGTGTTTTAAGATCTTGAGTGTGGGAAGAATTGTGTACCGGACATGAAAGTGGTAAGGGGAGGTGGGTAAAGAAAAGGGTCAAGAAATGCTACCGTTGGCGAACCGGCAGCCGCAGAACCACCGCCAGCGGTGGTGGTGACAGCGGACGTGGCGGTGGCGGTGGCGGCAGTAATGAGATTGAGTCCACCGCCAGTACCGGAAGAGCTCTCTCCGGCCATGTACTGATTTTCTGGACCTTGGTCGTACAGAATTCCTTTGAATACATGTCCTCCAATGTTCACAGCCGTCTGATACGCGTACTGATCATCAGCATCATCAATGGAGCTCACTCGAACACATCGAAAAACAGCCGGTGAATTCACTTCTGCCGGGAAATTTCCAACTTCTAACCCTAATAAAATGCAACACAACACAACATTATAACATTATATTTCTTAAATTCTTGATGCGTTTTCAAAAACACAACAGATAAAAATTAAATAAATAAAAATAGTGTCTTTCTTGTCAATCCAATCGTCAGGACTACTAAATAACAGTGTTTTTGAAAGAAAAAGAGAGGAAAAGCTGATGGAGCTCGATTTCATCACACGCAATCGATTTCTCTCTCTCTCTCTCTCTCTCTCTCCATATCCTAGAATTCTTCAGAATTCTGTGTACACTATACACGAATCTTTGGGACTGTGTGTACCTGACGCGTTAGTGGGTAAACGAGTAGTGCAGACCAGAGAGGAAGAAGCATTTGGATTCTCTCTCAGCCTTTTGGTGTTCTCTCTATGAAGCTCTACTAATTGTGCTTCTTTTTCTTCTTCTTCTTGTTGCTGTTGTTGATGCAAAGAAGCAAGTTGTTGGAGCCTCTCGCGCCTTTTAGCAGCAGGAACCCAAGTGCTCTTGACATGGGTTTGACACTCAAACCCTCGGCTCTTGCAACAAGTCCTACACCTCATGTGTTCACACCCCTTCTTTGCTTGATTTCCACAGTCTTGGCAACTAATATTTCCTCCTCCTCCACCGCCACCACCCCCCATCATCATCACAAGCCCAGATCTTGGCGACTCATCGGCGGCCGCGATGTTTGTCTCTCTCCGGCTTGGCCCAATCGCTAGGCCTCCCGCCGAGGAATAAAGATCTTGTAATGATGAGTGAGTGTGGTGTTGGTGTTGGTGTTGGTGTTGGTGTTGGTGTTGGGGCTGGGGCTGTTGCCATAGTTGGAAAGGTTTGTAGGAGACATCTTCGTTTTTGTACAAAAACCAGCTCTCGGGACTGAATTCGTTGGGTGGATTGTTGTTACCTTGTTGATTGTTGTTGTTGTTGTTGTTGTTGTTGTTTGTTCCTCTTCCGTAGCCTAGTGAGAAGAACCCAGCCATTGTTCTACCATTAAACCTGTCCCAAACATCAATTGTGACTCTAAATCCATAGCAGAAGCAACACCAACTGCCTAGATTTGGAACCCAACCCAACGCACTATTGAAAAATGGGTGTCGTTCGATTTTTCTGGGTTTTTTTTTTTACTATTTATTTTTGGGATTTGGGCAAGACAAAACAATGGGGGTTTGGTTTTGTTTTTTCTTGGATTTTGCTCTTCCCTTTTGGGTATTTGAGTCTCTCTCTCTCTCTTCTATCTCTCTGTCGAGAGAGTAAATTCTTTGATCAGTTGCCTGCTAGTTGTTGTTGGGATTACTGCAACTTTTCTTGGACAGACAAGTCGGAGAGATTTCGAGAGAGACCCTCCTCCTCCTTCAATCCCTTTTCTCCCTTTTCTGTATTGTAATAAGCATTGAAGGCACAGAATTACAGCTCTGCCACGCCGCCATGGCTCAAAAGCAACACAGAAAAGTCTCTCTCCCTCTCTGCTCTCTCTCTCCTCTATGATCTCTGTACACTCTGCAACCACCAATTTATTAGTTTCTTTCCAACAAGTCCACCCTTTCAGTCCTTGCCTCTGTCCCTCTCTCTCTCTAAGTGAATTGTTGTGTAGAAGGAAACCTCATTGTGTCTGGTTCTCCTCTCTCATCTTCATTCATAAATGAATTATGAGCATATCTCCACCCCGGAATGATCCGTTCGAGTTTAGTCCATCTAACGCTCCACGCCATGCCACGTGTCGCCCCACCACTTTTTGCTGCTTTGCACCGGAGAACCCGCTACTTTTTTGTGATCCTGTCCCTTTAATTTAGAGGAATTATCATGTGTTACAGTAATTTCAATTAGGTTGTGCTTTATTAATGGTTTTAGAGCATCTCCAACGGTGCATTACTTTTTTCATCAAATTTAAATGAAAAATAACTGATTTTCTCAATCTGATATGGCTTGCTTCAACGGTGCATCAAAAATGAAAGGTCATTTGGTAAAAATTTTTTTTTTTTAACCTGTTTGAACCTTTTTATCTTGTTTGAACTTACCTATTTGAAAGGGAACCGGTCGATCGGTGAGTCAACCGGCCGGACATCTAGCTGGTTGACCGGTTGCCCCCGTCCAACGGTATAGAACAGTGAAAAAATAAAATCTTGATCGTGTTCTCAGTTTGATTAAAATTTTGTTCTATTCTCATTTTGATATCAATTTGGTGAAACCATTGGAATGAGAAAAAGTTGACAAAACTTGTTTGGGAAGCAAGTTCCCAAATTTTTTTCTCATTTTTTCCACTAAAAGACAAAAGTTTTGCAAAACCAAAAAAAACACATCCAAACAAAATATCACATCCAACCCCATAATCATTTCACTTTTTCTCTCACAAACATCACATCCAACCACATAAAAACCTAACTATCTTCCCAAACACCAAAATTTTTTTATCTCATAAAAACCTACATCTAATAAAATCTACATAAAAACTCACTTCCCAAACACCAAATGTATAAGCCTACAAATATATAACCAAATGTAGTTATTTTGTCAAAAGCCTCCAAATATTTATTCCTAAATTCTCATAATTTTAAAACTCTCTCTTTCTTACGTGGCAACCTTCTTTAATTGCCTTTCATGTTTTCTATTTTTCTTCATTTTTTATTTGTTTGATTAATTAAAATTAAAATTAATTTCATTACTTATGGATAAAGATTTGAATTCCAAAATTCCTCCATATAGATAAACATATAAAAACTAAACATTAATTTTATAGTTTACAAATAAAGATAAAAATTAAACAATTAAGTTCATAACTTATAAATAATTTAAAATTTCTTCCCATGAATAAACATATAAAAATTGATAAATAGCTTATAAAAATTAATTTTATGGCCTACAAATAAAGACAAAGATTAAATATTAAATAATTAATTTCATAACTTATAGATAATTTAAAATTTATTCCCATAAATAAACATATAAATAACTTATAAAAATTAATTTCATGGCCTACAAATAAAAATAAAGATTAATTTCGTGTCCTACAGATAAAGATAAAGATTAAATAATTAATTTATAAAAAATTAAAATAATAAAATTTAGATAAAGATATGATTTGTTAATCTATATATCTATCAAAAACATATATATTTAAATCTTTATTTTGATTTACTCATATTTTTTTCTCTTTCTATCACATATTATCTTTTTTTTTATTTTAAATTTTTTATCTTATGAAATGCGCTTATCTATAACTTCTTATCTCCTATTAAATTCTTAACATTTTCTTGATAATTTTTATTATTTGTTATTATCTAAAAAGTGATAAATATTAAAAATATATATATATATTGGCTCTAAATGAGAATAGTATTAATAATGAAATTGGTTGGCTTTGAATGAGAATCCTCCATATAGGTAAACATATAAAAACTGAAAATTAATTTTATAGTCTACAGATAAAGATAAAAATTAAACAATTAATTTTTAAAAATTAATTTCATAACTTATAGATAATTTAAAAAAATTTCCCATTAATAAACATATAAAAGTTGATAAATAACTTATAGAAATTAATTTCATAGCCTACAAATAAAGATAAAGATTAAATAATTGATTTTAAAAAAAAAAACAAAATTACTCTTTTTTTCCCCCTTCGTTTTGTACTTTAATTAATTTCATTATAAATAAACATATAAAAATTCATAAATAATTTATGAAAATTTATTTCATGGCCTATAGATAAAGATAAAAATTAAAAAAATTATTTAAAAAAATTAGTTTCATGACTTATAGATAAATAAACATATAAAAATTGATAAATAATTTATAAAGATTAATTCCGTGGCCTACAGATAGAGATAAAGATTAAAACATTGATTTGCAAAAAATTAAAATAATAAAATTTAGATAAAGACATGATTTGTTAATCTATATATCTATCAAAAACATATATATCCTAAATTTTTATTTTGATTTACTCATATTTTTTTCCTCCTTCTATCATATATAATCTTTTTTTTATTTTAAATTTTTTATCTTATGAAACGCCCTTATCTATAACTTCTTATCTCCTATTAAATTCTTAACATTTCCTTGATAATTTTTATTATTCGTTATTATCTACAAGTAATAAAGATTTAAAAAAAAAGTTATTGGCTCTTTATGATAAAAGTATTAATAATGAAATTGGTTGGCTCTGAATGAGAAGAGTATTAATAATGAAATTATGAAGGCTGCATGGGAGAAGGCAGCACAAAAATCTCACAAAATTAATTTTCGTCACTATATTTATACAAGGTAATAATTTGATATTCTTTCTATTAATTATTAAAAATAGTTTGCATTAGATCATTGTTATGTTTTTTATTTTATTTTATTTTTATAAGGCTGTCATTCGTTATACTATTTCTCCAATCCCATCTCTAAATTCTCTTTTTGAAATTTTTGTTTTCTGCAATAATAAAGTTTAGAATCAATTTTTTTATCAAATTTGTTTTCTTGGTCCTTATTTTATTGAAGGATCAAAACAAGTGAAACTTTTATATGATATATGAAATTAATGAATATAATACAAAAATGATAGGAAAGTACTACATATTTGTCAATATCTCTATTTTATTTTTAGTTGATTTGCTAGATTATACTATCAATTTAGAGCTCATATGATTTAGTTCAATGTTCATTACTTTATTTGTATTCGGCCATTTTTTTGTTGAGTAACCTATATAATTTTCTTTTGGTATATAATGATTAAAGCTATCATTTGTTATATTTCTTCAAGTACAATTCAAATAATTTTTCATCATTTTTTTATAAATAAAATGGATTAAAACTATTTTCTTATATAATTTTTATAATCTTATGAAATTCTTATCTTGATTAATTTTTTAAAAATGATGTAAGGACTATGCAGGTATTATTCAAACTATGGAAAAAGATTTATATTTTGATATGATATACGTGTGTCATTGATAGAGGAAATTAAAGATAGAGAGTTGCTACTATAATCAATTAATAATTTGTTTAAGAAGTTCTTTTTATAAGTAAGGTAACAAACTTAAATTAATTTTTTTTTAAAAATACTTATAAAGTATAATTAAAAGCTGATATTTATTCATAATTTCATCCCACAATAATAATACACACCATTGATTTAAAAGTCTAACTAAATTTATGATAACTTTTTCTGAGTTTATAGAATTTCTCTCTTTTAATGTTTTGTTTAGTTTAGTTTGATACAAGTTATTATGTTATCAAGTAATTGTGACACTATTATTCTCAACAATTTTTATAATTAATAATTTTTTATGCATAGACATAATTTAAAATTAAAATGATTTATTTATCACACAAAGTATATATAGTTTATTTTTTCCATGCATCGCATGGGTTACTGCAAGTATAATTAATAGAATTGTAAAGGCATATCACATAAAACATTATTAAACAGACGTATGTGATAATTTTTCTTTTAATTTATGTTTTGGGCAAATTATAAAGATAATTCCTGTATTTTAATCTTTATGATTTTGTTCTTTATAATTTTAGTTTGTTGGATTTTAATTCTAAATTTATGATTTTTTTTTCTTAATTTAATTAAATTGTTTACTATTGTTAATATTTTTTTAATGAATAATATGTACACAAATGATATATGTCAATGGGTTTTGTTAACAAGTGTCGGGATATATTAACGGGTTGTTTGAGATGATCTAAATAAGTATACTTTTTAACTTTTTATAAAATATGGGTTGGGTTTAAAGTGATGTGATAAAGAAATGATATGACTTAAATATGATGATGTGATAAATAAAATAGTGACTTTTTGACTTTTTTAGATTATAACAAATAAGGCCTAAATCATCTTAACCACCTTCACTATTATAGAAAACTAAGAGGTGACTTGTGCGATATACGGAACGTTATTTTTAAAATGAAAAATTAATTTTGAATCTTAATACTTTATGCATATAAAATTTTAATAATTGAAAGTCAAATACAAAAAAAATTTGTGAATGACTGATAAAAAAAATTTGTTGTGTGTGATCCTATGTAAAAAGCTCATAAAAATAATTTCTTTCAAATTTTAAAAAAAAAAAAGAAAAAAGAAAAGGAATGTGTATTCTCAATCGAAAATCAAATTCTCATTTGTATTAATTAAATTTATCAAAAATCATGAATTTTACTTGTATCAAAATATTTTTTTTCTGAAAAAAGTAAAAATAATGGATAATTTTATAATATACAAATTATGACTTGGTTATAACTCATAGTGGTTATTAATCAAAAATGTCTTTTGCTAATTTTTTATATTTTTTGTTATGTCTAAAGTGGTGCATCGAATCTTTAATTATGTTTTAAGTGGTATTTGATTATGATCTATTATAATAATTTTATATGACAATATTTAAATATTTTATTACACAAAAAGTCTTTAAGGTGGGTTGACTCAAATGTAGAATTTATGCTTATATCAATAAGATCGTAAGACTTATTCACATTTATACATAAAAAATTACAAATTCAAATCATAAACCATGCTTCAAAGGGAATTAGGCGCAAAACAGCCATAAAAAAGACAAAATAAGCTAAAAAACCAATAAGAGCATCTCTATCAGATTACCTAAATTTTACCCTCAAATGTTATTAAAAAATTCATTCCCTATTTTAAGAATCATTTTTTCATTTATTTCTCCGAATAGACTCCCTATTATTTCCCTATTCTATTAACAAACTCCCTATTTTTTTCCTAATTTATTAAAATATAATTTTTAATTATAAATTTAAAAAAATAAAAATCATAAATGTGTACTACACTTCCTAAACAAAACAAAGTCAAAAAAAATAAATAATAATAATTATAAGGGAGCTACAGTGACTCTCTACAAATAAGGAGTCACTGTAGCAATATCTATTTTAGGGAAGTGTTTAAGGGCTCTAATGGAAGGGTATAGGTAACCAGTAATCCCTTAAAACAAGTAAGGATGGAATTTAAGGGTTCTATTAGAGATACTCTAAGATAAAGTGTTTGGCATGCATTAAAAAAGTACACTTTTTTGCATACATACACTTATTTGGGTCACATCAATCAACATCTATCAGCATCTTCTCTCTACTTTCTACCCACTTTCTCTATTTTTCTACACATTTTTTTTTATAAAAAGTCAAAAAGTGCACTTATTTTGAACATTTCAAACCACCCCAAATCCAAACTATAATCTTATTTTTTCTTTCACAAAAGTAAAAAGAAACAAAAAAAATAAAAATAAAAAGCCTAACCTAAACAAGGTTTTTTAGTCCCAGGCTAAAATAACCAAAAAATCAACCCACATCCCAAACGAAGCATAATTTCAGATATTAAAAGAGTTCTGATTAATTATGTGATACATCATAATAACTGTAAAATTTTAATTCCAATCCAATTATTTTTGCATATATTTTTTGACAGAGCTAATGAAGGTGCATTATCAGTAATGCTATAAATTCAAAATTTTTATTTAAAAATTATTCAATAAACATCAATAAGTATCTTAAATATACACCATCATTTCCGATGAATTGTGGAGTTCTAATGGTGTGGGTCCCATAATGATGTGATGTTTGTGTTTTTTTTTTTTTTTTATTATTATTATTACCAAGTCATTAGCTTTATTTGAAACTCTAAAATTAGAGGAATGTATCATTTCTATTTTTAAAATAATGCTCCACACTATTTAATTAATGTAATGTTATTTTACTTATGATATTGTTACAAAAGAATAATTTTAATTTTAATTTAAAAGAAAATTTAAATTTAAATTATTTATTTTTAATAATCTTAACCTTATCGTTTTATAAAAGTGTCTTTAAATACTTATATATAATAAATATAATTAAACTATTTGTTGATTTTGATGATTTTAGTTCTATTGTGCTATAAAGTGTAATCATATATATAATGGTTTTATATGATATATAGTAAAAATAAACACTCGTTTTAATATTAAAAATAATAGTTAAATTAGAAAGAGAATTAGTAATACAAAACTAAAAGTAATTCTAATTATTTAATTTAATTTTTGTTTTTATATTTATGTTTATTTAGATAATAAAAATATGTAGAAATAGAACAATACAAAATTTATTTAAAAGATTAAATATAAATGTGTTGTGATTGGATTAAGAAGAAAATACATAAATTAATTATGTAGAGTATTATTTTTTCTTTAATATTCTTTTTGAATTATTCATACATATTGTATATAGGTATATAAAATTTCAATTAAATATAAATATTTTGTAATAAATAAATTTATGTTAAATAAAAAATTAAATATAAATTAAAATTAAGACATCAATAAGATAGACAAAAAAATAAAAAATATAAAAGAAAATTAATTTGATCCATACGATATACATAATTAAGTACATTTTGTCTTATTTATTTATTTATAAATTAAGATAATTTTTTTAAATATCATAATAATTAAATTATAATTATATATATGTAAAATAAGTAATTCTCAAATAGAGTCCATATAAAATTGGTTATTGATATTCAGTTTGTGTTTAACTTTATATGTAAATGGAAAAAGCATGTTGATGTGATTTCTTTTTTTTTAAAACTAAACTTTTAGAATGTGTCACCTAAAAAACACTACTTTTATTTATATATAAGAGACGACTTATATATATAATTATAAATATATCTTGCTAGAGACCATTCTTTGTTTTTCCAATCATCTATATTTCAACATTATACTATATTTTTCATAATGCAGTTTTTTTTTTATCATAAAACTAAATGAATTTATTTTAAAATGAAATTTTGTGGGTTTTTTAATAATTTTTAAATACCCTCTATTTTTAATCATAATTAAATTATGTGGTGTAAGCAAAATGAATCTAAAAATTTTTTAAAAAAATAAGAAAAGGAAAGTGAATCTAAAAATATATATATAAAAAAAAAAGAGAAAAATGAATCTAAAATTTTTTTTAAAAAATAAAGGAAATTGAATCTAAAAAAATAAAGGACATATAATTTTTTATATTTGTTACAAAAATAAAGGGTAAATAAAAATTAAATAAAAAATTTCAAAATTTTATATAAAAATAAATGCTTTTATTTTGTGATAAAAAATATATTAAAATAAAAATAAATTCCATTATGAAAAGTATATAATATGTTGAAATAGAGAAAAATTGCAGAAAAGAATATTTTAGTCTTATCAGGATATATTTATAGTTTCTCCTATTTTCTATGACAGTGGAGGTGGTTAAGATGATTTACTTGTTAACAAAACCCATTATAAATTTGTTTAATGCGGTGAGTTAACTCAAAACAATTTAGTGAGTATTTTTCATTAAAAATATTAATAGGGTTATCAATTAGATTAAATTGACACAAAATCAAAATCAATGGTCAAAATTGAGTTAATTAAAAGTGTAGAGATCAAAATGACACAAAAGGCAAAATGTAGAGACTATTGGTATAATTTGTCCTTAATGTTTTCTTAAATCAATAATATTCTGTGCACATTAACATGTAATTAAATTATTCAAGCCATAATAGAAAGAGCTTTAGCTATTTTCAAGCCCAAAAAAAAATATATATATATATATATATCGACAATGCTACGTAACTCAAATTTTGTGGCTCAAAAGTGGCTCAAATGGCCAAAACGACGTCGTTTTGAGTACAGAACAACATAAAAATGGCCAAAACGACGTCGTTTTGGCCATTTGAGCCACTTTTGAGCCACAAAATTTGAGCTACGAGACATTTTCCTATATATATATATATATTGGGTTGAGTTTTAAAATCGAAAAAAATTGTTTTTTTTGAAAAATTAAAATTATTTTGTCAAAAATAAATATTAAAAATTATTTACTAATAACGTCCAATTAGTACACATTAATGTGTGTTTGAGAGGGGAAAAAGTGGGTACACAGCTTACCTTTGACACAAAAGTGCACAAAGTAGTTATCCCGTGATTTCAACCCATAACCTTAAGGGCATGTTTGATTGGATGGATTAGAGCATGAGATTGAGATTATTAATCCGTGGGCCCAATTATCTTATATTCATTTTAACATTTTGGTTTAGGATTATTAATCCAATGAATAATTAATCCAACAAATTTGTAGGATTATTGGTAAGAGTCGTGCTACGTCGCCCGAAAATATAGGGCTCCAATAGACCGAATTTTTTTTCTTTTCTTTTCTTTTCTTTTTCTTTTCTCTTCCTTGCCCCTCTCTCTCAAACACACACACAGTTTCTAAAGAAGATGAAGATGAAGAACGAAGAAGAAGAAGAGACAAGAAAGAAAGAAAATCAACACATCATCATCTTCAACAACATCAACACAGAAAGAGAGAATCAACATCTTCATCAACATCATCATCATCAACATCTTCATCAACACATCATCATCAACATCATCATCATCAACAAAAAAAAAATTTCCTTCATCTTCAAATCCAAATCTGCTAGAAAAAAAAAAAAAAAAGAAAAGAAGAAGAAGTAGAGAAAACCGTCGATCGACGATACCCACCGTCGATCTTCCTCTTCTCTCCTCTTCATCTCTTCTCCTCTTCCTCTCTTCTCCTCTCTTCCTCCTCTCTTTCTCTGGCCTCTCTGTTTCTCTCTGTTTCCCTCAAACCAATTTCGAGGAAGAAGGAAAAAGAAAAAAATAAAAATAAAAATGCCAAAACGACGTCGTTTTGGCATTCGGGGCATTTGGGCGGTGCAATTTCGAGCTCTCATGCATGTTCCTATTAGTAATGGGGTAGGGGTGAGATTATTAATCTAATGAATAATTTATTCTATTAATCCAATTGGATAGTAAATACCACATTAATTTGATAGGATTATTAATTTCTCACTATTAATCTTGTAAATCAAACCTGACCTAAGGTTATTAGGCCATGGTTTTAAAAATTATTTACTCTTGACAAAAAACAAGATGGTATGACAACGATGACTATTTTCTGATTTTTTTTTTCACTAAATTAGTTTTGAATTTTTTATTTTTATTCTTTTGAAAATATATTCTGAAAACTCAACCTGCATGGAGTCTGAAAAAATTATCCAGAGCTACTAGAAAAAGTAATGTGGTTAGATTTATATTAGTCTTGATATGGCCATATATTATCCAAAAACAAATTATACAAGTCCACAAATTTTATATGTTGACAATTTTTATAAATTTTTAGCATATGGACAGTCTTTTGCGACAGGTTATTTTTGTACAGCAGGTTATTTCTCTTCAATCGACTGAAGTTTAATTGTGAGAATTATAGAAGATACAACCATTATCTTTTGTCCTTGATGTTCACTTTCTTTTGTGAAAATTATAAAAGAAAATTCAGAGTTTAACTTTTATAACAAAATGAACTTTTAATTTTTAATTTTATTAATTTAAATATTTATTTTTAACTTTATTTGTAATCTGAATTATCAATTTATTTCTTATTAGGGATACAACTCGGTCAGATTTGATTAGGTTTGATGGTTATCTAATCCTAGCCAAGTTGTACGGAGACTTACCCAGACTCAAATTGTAATCCGAAATTCTCTGCCTAGCCCGACTAGAGCTAAACCCAAATTGCATGAATTGCCCGAATTACCAGAGTTGTACATGAATTTCTTTTTTTGGCTTCGTTTGGAAAGCCATGGTTTGGGCTTTTTTGGCTATTTTAGCCACAAAAAATAAAATAGGCTATTTTAGCCATAACAAACAAAATATCACATCCAACCCATAATCATTACATTCTTCTCTCACAAAAAAATTCAAAAAAGCCAAAAAGCCCTTCCCAAACCAAGCTTTTAAGCCCAGGTTAAAATAGCCAAAAAAGCCAAAAAGTCCAAAAGCCAACCCACTTCCCAAACGGAGGCTTTCTTTTTTTTTTTTGCAATTAAATTATTAATTTATTAAAATTAGACTCTATTTACATTTTTTTAGAAAATCATTAATAATATCAAACAAATAATTTATCTAATATAAGAGAGATGTGCTATGTTAGTCTTTAAAATTTATGAGTGAGAATAAAAAAATGTAAGATTTTGTATTACTTGTGTATATAATATATAAGGAAAATTAGTTAAACATCCCTCTCTAACTTTATAAAGTACAGGAGGTCCAAAATGTTTTTTTTTTTATTTGTTAAGGTACCTCAATATTTTCACAAAGAAAATATTGGTTAAGGTACCTCAATATTTTATCAATTTAAATATTTATTTTTAACTTTATTTTTTATCTGAATTTATCAATTTATTTCTTATTAGGGGTACAACTCGGTCAGATTTGATCAGATTTGATGGTTATCCAATCCTACCCAAGGGGTGTGTTTGATTGGGGGATAGGGGGGATTATTTATTGTCCGGATTGTAATCCGTACAGTAAATCCAATCCGATGTTTGTTTTTTTTTTAGCCCGCCGGACATGGAGTCCGGCCGGACTCCTTATCCCCCATATGGGGGATTATACTATCCTAGGGCCGGTGTGGGACAATTTTGGGAGGATTATTTACTGTTGGGATTAGGTGGTGAAATGACCATTTTGACTCTCTACTATTTAATTATGTATTATATTTAGTAAAATTTAATAAAATTTAAATGTCTCAATTTAAAAATAAAATAATTTTATTTAACTTTTTATTGAAGTTTTATTTTTTTTTTTAAATAATTTTTTATAGATATTTTATTGATGTTTTATTTTAAAATTTTGTTTATATTTTATTTAATTTCATTATTTAAATGTTAATAGATGTTTTATTTAAAATTTTAATTAAAAAATAATATAAATTTTTTATACAGGTTATACAGTATTTTATTAAATCAAATTTAGTGGTTATACAGGTTATACAGCAATGATTTATTAAATAATATAAAAATAATAATGTCCTCTGTATTTTATTGCATAATTTAGTGGTATTTGTTATACAGTAATGATTTAAAACAAATTTATTTAAAATTTTAATTAAAAAATAATATAAATTTTTATTTATATTTTATTTATTTATTTATTTAATTTAAAAAATAAATTTATTTAATTGTGTAAAAAATAAAATAAATAAATTTTTATTTAATCTAGCTAAAAATAATTAAAATATTAAAGATATGTTTAATATTGTTATTACTTAGTAAACAATTGAAAAAGGGTAAAATAGTCTTTTGTTCATTTATCCTATCCAGTCCGTCCAACCAAACGTTGGATTCACTAAAAATAGTCATTTCCAGACATCTAATCCCATGAAAAAAACAAACACAGGATACATATTTATTCCAACCAAATAGTCCGGGGGATTCACACTCCCAAGATTCAAGTCCGATGGATTCTAATCTCCCCTTATCCAGTTCGTCCAATCAAACACACCCAAGTTGTACTGAGACCTGTCTAGACTCGAATTATAATCTGAGATTCTCTGCCTAGCCCAATCATAGTTAAACCCAAATTGCATGAATTGCCCGAATTACCAGAGTTGTACATGAATTTCTTTTCTTCTTTTTTTCTTGCAATTAAATTATTAATTTATTAAAATTAAACTCTATTTACAATTTTTTATAAAATCATTAATAATATCAAAATAAATAATTTGTATAATATAAGAGAGATGCGCTATGTTAGTCTTTAAAATTTAAGAGCGAGAATAAAAAAAATGTAAGATTTTGTGTTACTTGTGTATATAATATATAAGGAAAATTAGTTAAACATCCCTCTTCAACTTTGTGTAGTATGAGAGGTCCAAAATATTTTTTTTTATTTGTTAAGGTATCTCAATATTTTCACAGAGAAAATTTAACTCAGAAAAATTTTGTCTGACTTAGAGAAATTTCACCCGACTCAAAGAAATTTCGGCCCTGACTGAATGAAATTTTAATTTTTATAGAGAAAAAAATTTCTTTGTGGGAAAATTGAAATTTCTCTGAGTTGGGGCCAAATTTCTTTGAGTCGGGTAAAATTTCTCTGAGTCGAATTTTTTCTGTGAAAATATTAAGAGACCTTAACTACTATAAAAATGTTGTATGTCATTTATCTTATAAATTCTTGATATCAGGAACCTTAAAAAAAATTCTCCTAATATATATTCAATATGATTTATTAATTTAAATTGTTTTAATATTATGTAATGGCTAATAATTTATATATATATTTAATATTTTTATATATCTATATACGTATAATTCGAGTTTCGGGTTGCTCGGATTATTTGATATCTTTGTCCAAACCGGTCCAAATTTAATTTGGACTTCTTCTAAATTTTTGTCCAAGCTCATACCAAATTAAAAACATATCTTATCTAAGTCTTAAAAAAATTCGGGTTGGACTCAGGTTGAGCCTGCTCAAGTTGCACCCCTAATATTTGTTAAGTAAAATCTATAAAAAAGAATATTTTAGTTATTAAATTTAGGCCTTGTTTGGAATGATAAGTTATTAGCCAAAAAGTCAAAAAATTACTATAAATTGTCACATCATTTTCTTTATTTTTTTATACATTTTTTTGTAAAAAATCAAAAAATCAACTAACCAATTCTCAAATGAGCCCTAGGTGTGCATAAAATGTTTAATTTTTTTTTCCGTTGAGTTTAATGTAGGGGTAGCAATCAAGCCGATGTCCGACTCGATATTTTTAGAGTTTAGAAAAGTTATTTTGCCTATAAGGCTAGACTGTATGAAATAAAGAATGAAAAATGCTTGGGGGCACTAATTAGTGCTCCCACTAATTAGGTAGCAGTGGGTCTCGTCAGTAATGATGTGATATTTTGGTCTTGGAGTTGTATTTTTTTTTTTTTTTTTTACTTTTTTAATGCATTAGTGCTATTAGTGGTGGTGTTTTTAGTGGGATGAATCATTGTTGATAAAGAATTCTAGTCTAGTCCGGCCCGCCCCGTCCATTTATAAAATATTAATTATAAATTTATATTATTTTAGTTATAAAATAAAGTAGAAAAAAACGTAAAAGACAAAAAATATATATACTTCTTTTTAAAATTTAAATAAAAAACAAAATTATATTCATTTTACCATTTAATTTTATTAATGTTCTAAATTAAAATAATAAATAACAAGATTTAAATAATTTAATATACATTCAAGAAAAAAATAAAAATCAAAAAAATTAATATCTCATGTTAATTGGGCTAAGTAGGCGGGTTTGGAAATTGAATTTTTTTAAGATCTAGCTTGGGATGGTTAGATTATGCCCGATATCGGGTTGGACCAGGCTTGGGATGACATATATTCTCTTATTATATAGTACAAGTACAAATCGAAATTTGTCCAACCCTAGTTTAATGCCTAAAAGATTCTTTTTTCTCGATTTTATTTAACGAAAATAGATAAATAATTTAAGTTGAATAAATCAAAAGTTTAAGGTTGAATTAACAAAACAAAATTTGAAATTTATTTTATTATAAGAGTCAAATCTTAATTTTTTTTAAATTGTTTTTTGTACTTTTCCATTTATCTTTTTTATTAGAGTACTATTTAATTTACATTACTCACCAATCTTTAAGATATTGGTAAAATATACATTATTCTGTTTTTGGCGTCATTTCCTACATTTTTTTGGGCCTGTTTTTGAAAGTAGAAATAGAAAAATCCTCAATTGCAGGGTGGGATTGCCTTTTTCGGGGATTCTGTGCGGCGGAAATGGGCCCATTTTGGGGTCCATTTTGATAATCCGAATCGTTCACATTTTAGAATACATCAAGTAGAACATGCCTGCAAAAAATCAAGTTAATCAGATATCGTTTACCCATTCATCCACACACATTTCTATCTACAAAAATAAATAATAATTGTGATTTAAAGTATTAAATGAATATAAATGTGAGTGGATAAATAGGTAAACGATATCCAATTAACTTGATTTTTTGTAGGCATATTTTGCTTGATGTATTCTAAAATATGAACGGTTCGGATTATCAAAATGGGCCCCGAAATGGGCCCATTTCTACGCACAGAAGATGCTGCTGCACATCCCCAAACTTCTTTTGGAGTGAATAGTGTTAGGGGCTGTTTGATAACTGAAAATTGAAAAGTATTAAAAATTGAATGTTGAATTTTTTAAATTGAAAAGTTCTTCAATAAAAATTTAAGTGTTTAACTAAAAATAAATTATTTGATATATTATATATATAAGATTAAATTTAAAATTTATTATTTTTAAATTGTATACTTTAATTTTTATATTGTGATGGTAGTGGTGGTGATAGTGGTAGTGGTGGTGGTGGTGATGGTGATGGTGATGGTGATGGTATGATGGTGGCGGCAATAGTAGTTGTGGTGGCAGCGATGGCGATGGTGGTAGCGGTAGCAATAGCGATGATAGTGACGATAGTGGTGGCAGTAGCATGATGGTGGTGGTTGTAATGGTAGTAGCGATAGTAGTGGTGGTGGTAGCGATAGTGATGGTGCTAGTAGTGGTGGTGACATGATGGTAATGGTGATAACGGTGGCGGTGATGGTAGTAGTAGCGGTAGCGGCAGCGGCAGTGGCAGCGACAGTGACAGTGATGGTGGTAGTGGTAGTAGTAGCAACGATTGTGTTGGTGATATTGGTAGTAAGCTTATAATAATGTATGTTTGTACTTAAATAAGTTTCATATGACTTAAATTTTTTGAAAATTTTAACTTACATTTTAAGAAGTATTTAAAATTTTAAGTGATATCAATTGTGGTTATCAAATGGATTTAATTGATTATTACTTAATACATTCAGTTTTAAATACTAAATCATATTATCAAACACCGATTTACTCTTCTTCGTTGTATAATGATTATAAAACCGTCACATTAAGGGTTGGTTTAAGAAGAACTTTTTTAGTAGTTTGGCTAAATTAAATACGTTTGGGTAGAATTTTTTGACTTTTTTGTAAAAGAAAGAATGAAATGTTTATGATTTTAAAATGATATTTTGTCTTATTGACTTAGTCTATTTTATCATTTTGTATTTTTTTAGTCTCAACCCACTCCAAACCAACTTGTCAAACGACAACTAACTAATCTTTATTTCAAAAACAAGTAATACATAACACTTTTTTTTTTTTTTCCTTCTAAATTTTTTGTTTACTGACAAATTTAAAAAATTTATGTTATTTTTTCAGGTTAGTCTTATGTAGAGGAATCTAAACAATAAGTCCAAAAAATCCCCTATTTTTTTTTTGCTAATTTTGTCTTTTTTAAATTCTTCTTGAAATTTTTTTAAAATTTTAATTTTTCAATCGAGTAGAATCTAAAAATCTAAATCTTCTTCAAAAATTTTAAAAATACTAATGAAGAAAATAAGCTAACAAAAATAAGATATATTTTTAAGTTTAATTCCACTAAAAATTAATTGCAAACACCCACTTAATTTATATATGTTTTTTATTTCTTCGGGAGGATGAGAGATGACAATTGTGTCCTCTCATTGTTCTATTGTATTTCTAAGGTGATTGTTAATTTTGAACCAGGGTTATTCATATAGAGATTCCTTAAATTATTAAAAAATATTATTTTAATTTTTAAATTATAAAAGCGTGTAAATAGATCACTTAAATTATTGAAAAGTATTAATTTATATTGAAACTATAACGGCATATAAATTGACCCTTAAATTTTTGACATATTTCACTTTGACCCCTAAGCTATCTAATTTGTTAACAATACTATTTGTCTCAAATTTGCCAAGTGTGAGTATATGTAATTTCCAAAATCATAAGGAACAATTCATATTTTAAATAAAATCAAGAGATGTATTTATAATTTATCTTAAAAATTTTACACAATATTCATATGAGTGTGAGATATGACTTAGAGCATCCCCAATGGATCCCCTAAATACATTCCTTACTTATTTTAGGTAATTTTTCTTCAAAAATCAACCCCATCAACTCCCTTAAAGCAACTCCCTATTAGAGCATCCCCAGCAGGTGCCTTATATCACCTCCTTACTCAAAATAAGGGATTTTGCTATCAAAAAACACCCCCATCAGATCCCTTAACCCACCCCTCAAATAAAAGTGTTGCTACAGTTGCTCTCCAAATGTAGGGAGCAACTGTTCACCTCCCAAAAATATAAAATTATTTTTTATTCAACGTTGAGCATCTCCATCCCCAAAAATATAAAATATAAAATAATTAAAAAATAATATTTTATTAGAATAGAGAAAGAATAAGAAATTTGTTGAGGGAAATAGATGAAAAAATGATTTCTAAAATAAGAAATGAAAATTTTAATAATATTTTAGGATAAATTCTTATTTTATTTCGTTTTAAAGGCACGCCTGGACGTCCCCCCACACATCCACCCGGTCATCTGCCTTTCGCTACAGAGAAGCTATCTTGCATGTTGTGCTCTTGCTTTTGTTTTTGTTATTTTATTATTAAAAAAATATTTATGTTTAAAAGTAATGAAAAATATTATTTTAATAAAATAGAGAAAGAATACACTACTACAAAAATAGTTAAAGGTCACACTTTGACAAAAAAAAATATCTCACTTTTATTGGAAGTGTGATAAAAAAAAATTAGATTGATATTTTAATCACACTTAATTTGATTGAGTGTGATAATATTTATTTTTTATATCACTTTTTAATTAAGTGTGATTATATATATATATATATATATTTAAATCACACCTTCTAATTAAAGTGTAATTATATATACAGTACTACTTTTTAATCACACTTTTTAAATAAGTGTGATTATATATATATATTTTTTAATCACACATTCTAATTAAAGTGTGATTATTTATATATTTTTTAATCACAGCTTCTAATTAAAGTGTGATTATATATACAGTACTACTTTTTAATCACACTTTTTAAATAAGTGTGATTATATATATATTTTTTAATCACACATTCTAATTAATGTGTGATTATTTATATATTTTTTAATTACACCTTCTAATTAAAGTGTGATTATATATACATTACTACTTTTTAATCACACTTTTTAAATAAGTGTGATTATATAAAATATTCCAATTTGATTTTTATATAAAATATAAAATTCCCAATTTTTTTTTAAAAAAAAAGCCCCAACACCAAAACACAAATTAAAAAAAAAAAAAATTCAAAATACATTTAACTCTTTGGCTACTTCTAATCAAAAGGCACTACAACAAAACTAGGTTTCTACGGCTTCACATCAACGACATACAGTAAATGCAAGCCGTGATTTCTCATTTTTACGACTTGCTTTTTTTGCATGTCGTAAATAATTTTACAACCACGACGCGTCTATTGCGTAGGTTGTGAATGCTAATAACAATGATTTTTTTACGGTTTACAATGTTAGCCGTAAATAATAAATTTTTTTATGGCGTGCATTTGGCATGCCGTAAATACATCAATTATACACGACATGTATACACCAGCTATTAAAAATATTGAACATTTCACGACACACAAAAGTCAGCCGTTAAAAATTGTACTTTCCACGATGCACAAAAAGCTAATCGTTTAAAATATTACACTTTCCACAACGTCTAATTGCTGTCGTGGAATGGACGACCGAAAAAAAAAAGTAGCGCTAAAATAAAAATTTTGAGTTTTGAGTGCCAAACACTAAAAAATTATATAAAAAAAAAAAATTTAAAAGTCTCAACTTTTCAGCCCCAACATCAATCTTAAAATAAATAAATAAATAAAAACTCAAAGCATTTTCTGGGCAGTGAGGAGGGCGACGAAGAAAAGAAGAGATGATGAATCCTCCATCTCCATCTCCATCTCCATCTCCATCTCCATCACCATCACCATACCTTACCTTTCTTCCTTCACTCCCTAACCCTAACTTCTTATATTCTCATCTCCTTCACCATCCCTCTTCCATCACCACCACCAACTCAATCACTTCACCACTGCCGCCTTCGTCTCTGCTGCAGCCTCCCGATCACCCAATCGTAAAACACCTCATCCACCTCTCTGAAACCACTCTCCACTCCATCTCCACTCTCCTTCCCACCATCGCCACCGCCCTCTGCCCCTGCCCTTTCAATTTCCACTACTGTCTTCCGCCGAAATCCCTCTTTCGCCACTCCCTCCAATGCCCTTCTTCTCCTTCTCTCATTCTTAACCTCGACCCCCTCCTACTCCAATCACTGCGCTACCCTAACACTCTCAAACCCTCCCAACAACTCTTCAATCGGAACCGTTTCCTTCAAACCCTACACGATCTCAACTCCGACCTTTACTTCTCCCTCGATGATTACTGTGACTTTGGCCCCAATTTCTTCTACCCTAATGGGGCGAAACTTTAAGTCCTAGCCCCCTAATCTTCCAAGCACTGTTTCTGTTTTATAGGGTTTTTGAACTTGATTTTCGATTTCTCTATTTTATAAGCTAAATCAACCAATGAACAAATCGAACCTCTCTTCGATTACCACCGTGTTCAACCCTTCGATGTTGTCTGCGTCGACGATCTATCCTCTCTCTCTATATATATATATATATATATGTATGTCTCAGACATTTCTTTTGTCTCAATTCATGTTCTGCTCAACGTTCTTCAGATTTTTTTTACGACCCTTAATATGAATCAAATCACTCATTACAAGTGCATTATTTGTTTTATGTTGCATCTGATATTTTTCCTCATTTTGTCTTCAATTGGTGCCATTTCTAACTTCATGCATTTGTTTCATATTTGCTTGCCACTCATCATCTCAACATTTTCATTTCTAGTACCCTGAATTTTTTAAACATGTTACACTGATTTTTTGCCCATATAAATGAAAAATGTTTAGTGTTGTCCCTATAATATAAGATAGTTAGTGTGCAAACTTTCAATAATATTTTATCTGCTCTCATTGAGAGTATAAGCCATAGCATTATTTCATGAAAAGTAACATAAATGGTCATCAAACAAGAATAGGGATCTTGTAGACTTAGCATCGTGGTTAAAAAGCAAAAGAGGATGCATTGATATGGTTTTTACCTAAATCTAAACAATCTGGCATAAATTGTAGTGTCACCAACTTTGTGAAATAGGTGAACATGGTGTTGCTCTTGTGTGTTCTATTTGTGTTATTCTCAGATGTTATTTCTTTTCATCTATTTTTGAATTGGTTGTTATTAACTCTTTGAACAGATTTTTTTTGATCATGTTACTTGGTACTTCTTGTTATTTCTCTTAGTCTTAGAAGAAAAAGTACCATGAGATTTCAGTTCTGATGTGTTTCTTCCACTATGTGAACATGGGCCATCTTAGTCTCTCAAATGTGGAAATACAGTGGGATACAAGCATTTGGGAGGTTGGGGAGAGAATTTGAAAAATTGATGAAACTCTCTCTCTCTCTCTCTCTCTCTCTCTCTCACAAACACAATTGTGATATAATTTTAAGAGATTGTTTGGGATGATCTAAATAAGTGCACTTTTTGACTTTTTATGAAATATGGGTTGGGTTTGAAGTGATGTGTTAGAGAGGTGATGTGACTTAAATAAGATGATGTGACTTAAATAGGATAGTGACTTTTTGACTTTTTATCTTTTTCCAGACATGCCAAACTTAAAATTCATGTGACTTAGTTTTTGATAAAATTCATGCTTAATTGTTTTTAAAGTTGTATTCAGGTATTTATATCAATTGAAGTTTTAATTTTTTTTATTTTGCATCATTAAAATTTACTGCATTGTTGTATCTCATATAGAGATCTATGTTTTGCAACAAGGTACCCCTACAATCTTGATTTTGATTATGGTGCTCTGGGATAGTTACAACATTTCTCTATTAACAATCTTGGTGATCCATTTATAGAGAGCAACTATATAGTCCATTCCGGGCAGTTTGAAGTGGGTGTATTGGATTGGTTTGCCCACCTATGGGAACTTGAGAAGAACAAATATTGGGGTTACATTACAAATTGTGGAACATAAGGAAATCTTCATAGTATATTAGTTGGGTTAGTATCAACATGCTTCATTTTTGTGACCTTTTATTTTTATGATGTTTTGACCTATCGTGTATCTTGTCAAAGTTTAAGAAGATTGTACTGATTCTGCAGGAGGAAAGTGTTTCCAGATGGCATTTTGTATGGCTCACGTGAATCACATTATTCTGTTTTCAAACCTGCACGAATGTACATGATGGAATGTGAAAAGGTCGACACTTTGGTCTCAGGTGAAATTGATTACAAGGATTTCAAAACTAAACTCCTTTGCCACAAGAGCAAGCCAGGAATTATCAACATAAACATTGGTGTTTCCAGTAAGTTGGCTTTTCTTTCTATCGAATATGTATATTATTTTGGCTGCAGATGCCACCTCATCTCGTCTTCAGTATCCAACCCACTGGATATCCATCTATTATTCTGTAAGTCATATATAATATACTTGAAGATTCGATGAAGTTTTTTATTAATTTTCAGGATTACAGTGTTGTCATCTTGTGCATGTTGTTGAACTCATGATTGTTCTTAGTGTAGTGTTAACTACATGATCTCTCTCTCGCTCTCTCTCTCTCTGCCTTCTTCTATTCGCATGAAGCATCACAGGTTAGGCAATATGATAGAGTAACTACTTACTAACTGATGGGTTTTGAATCTTATTTTCTAGCCCCTTATTACTGTTATACCCGACATGGATTTTTGAATTTTCTTTTTGGGTAATGGATTTTTCTTTTTGAATCTTATTTTCTAGCCCCTTCTTTTTGAATTTTTCTTTTTGAATCTCATTTTCGAACTTTACTCTGTGTGTGTAGGTATTTGTTCTCTTTGTTTTGGCAAATCCTCTGATCACTGGTTGAAGCTCTCCCTTGGATCACAAGCTTCGAAGTATGCAAAAAATGTGAGGGATTCACAGCTTCAGGTGCGTCTCTTTCGTTCTTTTTCTTTACATTATTTAGCTTTCTTGTGATATTATTATGTTTGGTTGTTGAGAAAATGTTGGAAAACGATATCTTCTTCACATCCATTGAATTGAGCTTGAAGCCAAGTATTTTTCGTGAGGTTCAGATTTTAATTTTCTCGCATTTTATAATGCACTAGACAGCCAGTATGTGATAATAATGTGAGAAGGTTTAGAATATATTGGCTTTCTGAGTCTAATTGTTAAAGTCGGTGTTTTCAAAGAGTTTTAGATGATGTGGTTTGCTGCACTGAGGTTTGCAAATGTGAATCTGACCAAGTTTGTTAACAGACTTTGACAAATGGCTGCTAATAAATGAAGTATTGCATAGTGTAGATGAAATTTCATGGTTATTTTCACTTTCCATGATTCACTAGTTTGATAGAGCTCATATCAATGAGATGTCTGCTTAATTAAATTCAACTTAGCGAACAAAATGGAGCAAAATCATATCCTTAAAATCATATCCAAACAGGAGCAAAATTAAAATACGTTCTTCACCTACGACTGAATCTTTCATAGACCCTACATGTTATTTAGATAATAATTATTATCAGTTGCATAAAGAAGCAATAGATCATATAGACAAATATAACTAAAGTTCCAGATGCTAAAATTGATCACAAGACATCTTGATGTTGCATCACCTTCATGAGGATTTATTCAAACATGTGGTAGGCAAATATAGCATGCTAATTTTGGCCTTAGCACAATGGTAAGGCTGCTCCGTTGTGACCTGGGTGTCCTAGGTTCAAAACATGAAAATTACCTATCCATACGTGGTGGTAAAGCTGAGTACATCTGACCCTTCCCAGACCCTGCTATAGTAGGAGTTCATGTATTGGGTTGACCATTTTTGTGGTGGTATCATATTAATGCTCATCGTTTTCTTTTTCTTTTTTAACAATCTTTATGATGCTACTGGATGTTACTATATTAATTTTCAAATTCTCCTGGAAGTAGTTTCATGTAAACAATAACATCGATATTCTTATTTTAACTGTCAGAAATTAGAATTCTCTTACTCTGAAAAAGAGAAGTAATTGCTTATAACCAACTTTGCCTTCCAGTCCCTAGATGTTTCATATGGTATTCAGAATTTGTAATTAATATAGTAACATCCAATAGCATCATAGTGATAACAGAGTAACTTTATATAGTGATAAAAATGCTACCATATTGTTAACATGGTGAATTAAAAATGCTCCCCTGTTACCACTAGATCAATTTGTTTTTTTCCCATCCCTTTCCTCTTTTCCTATAGAAATTCACTAGATAAATTTTCCATTACGTTTGTGACGGTGTTTGCTATCACTTCATCTGCAGGGATGTTTTAGAGCTGAAGGAGGCTGTTAAAATTAAAGATGGTGAATCGGAGGCTTATATTTTTGAAATTGAGGTATGATGATTATGTTTAAGTCCTTAGATAACCATGTAATTTTTCTGAAAATTGTTTGAGGGCCCGAAATCAACGGCTCGAATTTGGCTCGAAACTCAAAACGACGTCGTTTTGGGTTTCATTTTTTTTTTCCCTTCATTTTCTTTCTTTTTTTTCTTCTTCTTCATTTTGAACACAGAGGCGAGAGAGAGAAACAAAGGCGACGGACGTGATGGCGATGGGCGACGGAGAGCAACGGTGATGGACGACGAAGAGCAACGGCGGCAACAGCGTGATGGCGAGAGAGATCTGTGTGTGTGGAGAGCTCCTCATTCTTCCTCCTCTCCTTCCTCCTCTGTTCTTCTCTCTTCCCCTCATTTTTTTTATTTATTTTGATTTTGATTTTTTGATTTGTGTAGATTTGGTGATTTGTGAGAATTTTTGAGTTTTGATTTTTGAGTTGCTGTTGCTGTGTTGCTGTGTGGGTTTGATTTTTGATTTTTTTTTTTTTTTTTAGTTTGTTTGTTTGTTGAGTTTTGAGTGAGCTCCAGAGCAACACAGCAGAGAGGGGAAGGAAGAAGAGATTGAAGGAAGAAGAGAAGAAAAGGAAAAAAAAAAAAAAAAATTCGGGGCAGTCAAGCCTCTGTCTTTCGGGCCCTGTAACGGAACTGTTTTCTTGTTCACTATGGTGATGTTTTTTGTGCCTTGATCCTGCCTTTATTTCTTCTCACCATTTTGTTTTTCTTTCTTACACTCATTTACTTTATTTACAGACTATTGGTCAAGCATATGAAGATATGCAGACGCAGAACCAACATTTGTTGCAGCAGGTGGCTGAAAGGGATGATTATAATAGCAAGGTCTGTATTGTAGTTACTTGCTTCTCCTTTCTTGTTTACCATCTTATTGTTTGTTGTTATGTTATGTAATATTTTAGTATCATATGCTTCATTATACGTGTGTAATGATTCAATATGTTTAAATGCAAATCAATACGTTTAGCCAATACGCATGTTATGTTAAAGGAGGGTGGCCTTGGAGTGTGGTGGGTGTGGCAAATGGGGAGTGGTGGTGATGGGTGGCCGATTTTGGAATAGTAGAGGAGATGTGTTAGGTTGCACATCGAAAAAATTATCAGACTGTATCTTTTGTAAGACTAGAATAGTCTTCATAAATAGTTAGTTTATTCATATGTTCCTGCGGTTTTTGAATTAATTTGTGTTTTCCTTTTTCAGGTCAGAAATTTTTTGGAGAAATGCAAAATATGGTCAAAGAATTAAATAAATTAGTTTTTTAAGTTTTTTCATTTTTTAATATATGTAAGCACAGTTAAATTTTTTTTTATTTAATTCCTTTGTATATACTTTTGAACATTTAATTTTCATTTATGAAATATATGACGTTATTCCATTCAATATATGGTTATGATTCAAAGAATAATATATAATGTGTCTTACATTCTTCAAATGTGCATACAAAAATAACATTGATTATTTTTCAAATATGTCGAACCCCTTTTTTTATCACAGATTTTATTAGTTATTAATCATACTTAAAATATGTGATATAAATGTTATTAATCACACTTAAAAGGTGTGATCTAAATATTTTTAATCACACTTAAAAGGTGTGATGTAAATGTTATTAATCACACTTAAAAGATGTGATCTAAATATTTTTAATCACACTTAAAAGGTGAGAAACGTGTGATTAGAAATGGCATCTTTTAATCACACTCCCAAAGATCACACTTTAATAAAACTTAAAAGGTGTGATTAAATAACATACATTACACAAAAAAAGTGTGATCTTTATCTGTTTTTGTAGTAGTGATAGGGAGTTTGTTGGGAGAAGTAAATAAAAAAGTATTTCTGAAAAATAGGGAATGAATTTTTTAATAATATTTTAGGGTAAAATTTAGGTAAACTGGTGGGGATGCTCTTATAAGAATCCTCAAATGTAGGGAGCAACTGTTCAGCCCCCCAAAAATATAAAATTATTTTTTATTCAACCATATTTGATAAATTCTTATTTTATAGGCACAAAAGATGTCCCTCCAGACGTCTCCCCGGACATCCCTCCAAATGTCCCGTGAGAATCCTGAAAAATATCCAAAATTATCTTGATCAGTTGACTGCCCGGTCGTCCGGGCGGTTGACCACCTGGATGATCGCCCCTTTTTCCTCTCCTGCTACTTTTATGCAATGCTTTGTGCTACTTTGTTTTTATTATTTTATTATTAAAAAAATATTTAATTATAAAAATAATTAAAAATATTATTTTAATAGAATAGAGAAATAATATGGAGTTTATTGGGAAAGTAGATAAAAAAGTAATTCCTTAAAACAGGAAATGAGTTTTTTAATAATATTTTAGAATAAAATTTAGGTAATTTGATAAAGATGCTCTTACACATCTATATAAGTGTTATGTAAAATTTTAAATAATTCTTATTAGATTTTTAATATTATTTCCAAAAAAGATTTATAATGCCAATTTTTTTATAAAAAAAATTATCAATTATTTTTCACAAAAACAAACATGATACATATGAGTATTGTGTCAAATGAATATCTTAAAATATTTAATAATTTTTAAAAAAATTGAAAAATAATTTTGATAAATGATGATAAATAATGTGTATGAGAGTGAGGAAAAATTATTGGTTGGTCTTGGACACTATAAGGCACTTTGGGAAGCTGGTTTGGGTCATACTACCTCTTATATTTTTTATTCATAAAAAGATAAAAAAAATTAATAAAAATAAAAAATAAACTTTTAACTAACTTTTCAAAATACACCTATATGATCATATCGCAACAGGTCACTCACAAACTCTATGGGCAAATTAAATTTAATTTTATGGGCAAATTACATATACTCCCTCGAGATTTAGCAAAATTACAGATACCTCCTTGAGGTTTGAAAAATTACAGATACCCCCTAAAGGTTATATTTGCATAATAAATTAGGGGGCAAATTGTTATGAAAATATAAACCTCAGGGGGCAATTTATTATAAAAATATAAACCTCAAAGGAGTATCTGTAATTTTCAAAATTTCAGGAGATATCTGTAATTTAACTAAACCTCAAGAGATGTATATATAATTTGCCCTAATTTTATTTATCAACTATACCAATTATACATTTTAATTTAAATATTAAAAAATTATTATAAATTATTATATATTTTTTATATTTTAATACTCCCTCCGTCCCAAAATAATAGTCCCTTTTGGGGAATCCAACTTTTTTTGGTAGTACAATTATTGCATTTGAAAAAAGTTGATTTTCCAAAATTATCCTTTTGATAGTACATTTTTTAGAAATATCAATGTCATAATTGTACTTTTTATATTGTTTATTAATTTAAAAGAAGGGCAAAATAGAAAATTTGTATTACTTTTGTACTTAATTTTTGAAAAGGGACTAATATTTTGGGATAATAAAAAATAAAATAAGGAACTAATATTTTAAAATGAAGAAAATATATCTTTTATAAAAAATTTAAAAATTATTAAAATAACATATTTCAAAACGAGGTTTCACCTCTCCACCCATTAAAAAATACACATGGGACTGGGACACCAACGGGACACCAACGAATAACTTGAGAGAGAGAGAAAGAGAGAAAAAGTAGTCCCAATAATTGCGTAGGTGCTGCAGTATGTCGTCTGTCATTCTCGAGCCCTGTGTTTCTTTTCCCAGCCGCGGTGTTGACTTTAAAAAGAAAATTCCAGTGATAATTTCAAAAAATTATTACATATAAGTGAATAATTTTATAATTTTAATTATTTAGTATTTATTATTAATTTATAATTATTTTTAAAGTTGCACATTGATGTAAAATTTATTTTCTTAATTTGGTAAAATTAATTTCAGATAAGTGGTAAATTATATGAAATTAATAATTAAAATTATATATATTTTCATGAATCTATAATTATTTTGTAAAAGACTTTCTAACATTTCATTTTTTTCAAAAAAATAAAAAATAGATTAATTAATTACACCATCACAAAAATGAGTCTAAAAAATAAATTTATATATCATTTTTCTAATTAATATTACTTCACTCTATATTTATGAATCCTTATATATTGAGTATTGACTATCAATTATAAAAAATGATAGTCAATACCTGTGTTGTGGCCTGGTGGAGAATGCGGGGCATTCCAAAGCTGCGTGTCAGGGTCGATTCTTAGGGAGGGAGTGTTTGAAATCACTTCGGTAAACACGCTCTGTAAATCCCCTCGACACCTGTCCACTGCTGTGGCGTGTGTCCGCGCTCCATTGGTGCCCTGGTGGTGGGTCTCTCACTTGGTAGAAGGTTAATTCCTGACTGGCAATCGGTTACCTTGGGGTCAGGGCCCAACGGGGCCATGATGACACCACAGAGCCCTTTTTTCTTGGTAAAAAAAAAAAAAAAAAAACCTTCTTGACTTTTTTCGTTTTTAATATATATATTTTTTAATTTTCTAATTCATTTGGTCAAATAAAACTTAAAAGAGTAAAAAAAAATCATTAAAAAATTTACTAAAAATAAAAGAATCTAACCAAAAAAAGAATTTATAATAAAATTTTCTTTCGAGTATCAATATTCTCGTTAGTCCATAAGATATTCATATATTTCAATAAATCCTATTATTTTGGACATTTGATCCACTAAATCCTAATTATTATATTTAAAGTATTTTATAGATAATTTTATCTTTACAAATATTTTTGGGAAAAAGATTTTCCCCCCGAAAAATTTGTGCCCCAAATGCCCCGAGAGAGAGAGAGAGAGAGAGGGGAGAGAGGCCGCAGCTCGTTGTCTCACCGCCCGATCGCCGCCCGCCGACGCTCGTCGCAGCCGCCCGATCGTCGCTCATCGCTCGTCGCTCGTCGCAGCTCCGGCTCTGCCTCGCCGCCCAGGCCTCCGCCTCTGCCTCGCCGCCCCGGCCTCCGCCTCTGCCTCATCCCCGAGTTTGTTGGCCCCCTCCCCTCCCTCCCTTCCCCTCCCCCTCCTTCTCTTCCTCCCCTTCCCTCTCCTCTCCTCCCCCTCCTTCTCTTCCTCCCCTCCCCCTCCATCTCTTCGTCTTCTTCTTCCTTCTTCAGCTAAAAAAATAAAAATAAAAATACAAAACGACGACATTTTGCATATTAGGGGCAGTCGGGGCTCCCATTTTCGAGGTCCCAATCGCATCTCTATTTTTGAACCCTTAACAATTTGGTGATGTGAACATTCACATTAAATAAATTTAAATGTTCACGTTGACAGATAGTGTAAATGGTCACATAGTGGAATATTCACTCTATTAATGGAAACATTAATGTGCGCTTTACCTTATTATTATTAAGGATGTTTTGATAATTATGTCACTCATAAGACTTATTTAAATATAAAAAAATAATTTTAAATAATTGAGACGAAGTGAAATTTATGAATAAATATCCCAATAAAAAAAAGACCTTTAAAAAAATATGATACGCATAGAAAGAAGCTATATATAGCAGGCTATATTTGATTTTTTGATTATTTTTTATGAGAATATGATACGGCTATTACTAGAAGATAAACGCTAATATGTCTTTTCATGGTGTTTGTTAATATTAGGAATATAAGAAAAAGTGTATTTGTTGACTATATATTTTGTATAAATCAATTACAATTTAATGCGTGGCAGAATAAGGGTAATATAAGAAGACTATTCAAGTTTTCAATTATGATCGAACACGTGGCAGTCAGTATTGGTTTTACGAGATCTGCGTAGTATTGAATCAACAAAGAGACATAAAGTGATGTGGCTTCAACGGTTACTCATATTCAAATTCAAATTCAAAATTAGGAGGGAAGCCTAACTGCAAGTGATGGCATAGTGGAGCTAACTATAAGGCAACATAATCAGCGATCATAGAGGAGCGATTCGACGGTTGGAAGTGCAGTTCGATGGTCATCCTTGAGTAGTATAAATAGCAAAGAAGGCCCCAGAAAAAGCCCCCGGACTTAGATCCAGAAAACCAGTTTTACTTTACATTATTTTTCAGTTTTACATTTCTTGTTTTTTATATTTCTGTACTTCAAATTCCTACACTGCATTTCGTTCATAGGAGTAGATTTCAAGTAGATTGTTGCTGTAAACTTCTACGAGGCTGATTCAGATCTTTGTAAGTCTTTCATTTTGTTTAATGAAATACTACAACTGTTCTTTATTTACCTATTGTTTGCTTAATTCTCCTAACAAAGCCACCAGTAAAAGTCCTCTTCATTGAGGCTGAAAGAATTAAAACACAATCGTCTGATAATTGGTTGGCAATTAAATTTCTGTAAGGACTGATTGATCCTTGCTGGCACGCTCACAATTACAAAAATAATTTTCGAAAGCCAAAAAGCCAATAGTATTGAAAAAGTGTTCTGAGTCCATAAAATGTGTTTTGAATAGTGATTAGTATCTCCAAATTTATATATTTTATTATTATTTTTGTAAATCTTAAGATCATATGTTAGCAAGAATTGTGGAGATAAGATCCACTATGAGAATAGATAGGATAAAAAATTAAATTTATGATAGGATTTTGATGAAATTTCACTATCTAAAGTTAGTGAAAATTTATTGTGTAAAATTTCACTGACTTTAATGAATTTTTTTTGTCCGAAATGTGAAATTTGAAATTTCATTTACTTTAAATCAATAATAACGAAATGTCATTAATTTTAAAGTTAGTGAAATTTTACTGTTCCGAGAATATGAAACTTAGTGAAATTTCATTATTTGTTTAAATTATAACTTTTGAGTATATCTTAGAGCACCTTCAATGGTTTTCCATTAGAACTGCTATAGCTATAATTTGGCAGCTGAGAAGAAAAGTGGAACATATAATTTGGCAGCTGAGAAGAAAAGTGGTGTTCCAGTGGTCACATATATATGGCAGCAGTCAAATTTAACAAATGTCAAAACTTATGTTAAATTTGACACAAACTTTGATAGCTATCATATGTGCCAATAGCTGCCAAAACCTCCATCATTTCCCCCATCCCAACAAAACAGATAAATTTTTGCAAAACTGCCATTTTTGTAGAACCAAACACAGAAATTGGTGTGTTCGGACGATCGGCCGGCCACAGTTTCTGTGTTTGGTTTTGCCCAAATAGTATATGACTATTGGAGCAACATTACTATAATTCTACCATTTTCTACTATTTATGTCAAATGATAACAATGGCAATGCTATTATAACATTTGTCATTGAAAATGTTCTTAGATATTTAAACAATATATATGTGTGTGTGTGACAACTTAATTAACCAAATATTAACTTTTAAAAAAAAAAAAGATTATAAAAAATTGCACCAAAGATAAATTTAAAACTTATTTTAAATATTTTAAGTTAATAATTTAAAAAATTGTAATCACAAAAAATAACTTATAAGTGATACCAAACAAAGTTGCAATCACTATTACCATCATTAAAATTCTACAGATTCTAATTAAATAGTGTGAAACTCACATGTTCTCCCCATTCCTCATGTTCTTTATCTCGCACTTAAATGCCAAATTAAAATAAATGAGAAATTACATATGAGAGTTATTTTTAAAATTAATTATAAATTTATAAAAAAATTATATATTTTTTAAATATTTATTAAATTAATCACTAATCTAAAATAATTTCCAAACATAAGTTGATGTGCCCTAAAATAAATGCGACACTTATATTTCAGTACCACCAATTTATCCTACAAACAAATGTGCCTATATAGTATTAATAATATATATTTTATCATACTTGTTATTATCTCATGTTTGAACATTATATTAATAAAAAAAATTGTATCACTGCATATAAAATTGGTTAGGCCTTGTTTGGCATATACTAAAAAAGTTAAAAAGTTAAAAAGTCATTATCTAGTCACATCATCTTATTTAAGTCACATTACCTCTCTACTACATCACTTCAAACCCAACCCACACCCAACCCATATTTCATAAAAAGTCAAAAAGTGTACTTATTTAGAATATCCCAAACCACTCCTAAAACTCAAATGATGAATATATTTTATCCCTGGTTTGACATATTGGTTGGGTTGACTTTTTAGCTAAAATAGTTTAAAAAAAATAAAAATAAATTACAAAGTCAATAAGATAAAATGTCACGTTAAATTCATAATCATTTCATTTTTTTTTTACAAAAGTTAAAAAATAAAAAAACCTAAGTCAAACAAGACTTTTTAACCTAAATTAAAACAGTTAAAAAGCCAAACAAAACCTAATATTTGTTTTGTATTCTTATATATTTTGATATGTTTAAAATATATTTTAATAGTATAATTTTATACAAAACAAACTTTAACAAATATTCATTTGACAATAATTAACATTAACATAAGACAATTCTAGAGAGAGAGAGAGAGAGAGAGAGAGAGAGAGAGAGAGAGGGGGGGAGGATTGGTATGTTTATCTAGTCTGGTCCATGATTTGGTTTTCATTTCAGCCCGTGAACCAGAATTTAAAGGCATCCCCCAAAGTCCACAATTTCCAATGATAACTAACTCCTCTCGGTGCCAAAAAAGCAAAGAGGGAAATTGCAGATAACATTCACTACTAAGGTTAAGTTTGGCAATTTAAAAATAATTTATTTTTTTATTTTTTTATCTTTTTTTTATCACATCATCTCTTTATTTTTTTATACATCTTTTTATAAAAAGACAAAAAGTACACTTATTTAGGTCATCCCAAACAACCTCTAAAGATAAAAATAAAGGATTTTTTTTATTTTTTTTGGGTGTTATGTTAAAAAATGAATCCAAACAGTAAAATTTGAATGAATTTTACTACAGACACAGAATTGATTCGTCAATGACAGAGACATAAATAGTAGATCTCAGGTCACACCCCTTATATGAAAAATAATCCGGACTCTTTCCCTCCCCCACCCTCTTTAACCCCTTTCTTTTCGATTGGCTAATTTTTTTCTTTTTTTCAATCATCATCCGTCACGTATGTGTGAAAGGTTGGTGGAGATAATGATTGGAGGGGGTCTCAATTACATCCTTCCTTATATTGTGTTTGTAATTAATTTTGTAAATCATGATATACTCAGCTTTGCTCAGTGTAAATATGAAAATTTATGAACTATGAAAAGATTGGGTTACTAATCCCTACCCTAGTATATTTTGACATAATTTACCTTTAAATGGGTAGAAGAGAGAGATCAACCATCCTTGCTACAAGAAAGCCTCCACTACCACTATTTTAAATTCAATAAACCCACTCCTACGTCTCTGTGAGAGAGAGATTTTTTTGGCCATGCCCTCCTTCCCCCTTCTCTTTATGTATATAAATGGACGACTCAATAATCAATTGGTCAACTCATTAACTTAAAATGGATTTTATAAATTTACCCTGACAAAAATTACTACTATTCTTTTAGACATTTATTATTATCCTTTTGGATTTAAAATGTCACTCAAAAGTAAATTTTGTTAGCACCAAATTGTTTTGTTCATAAAAAATTGTATTTATTAGCAACATTTTTAAAGTTGTCACCAAAAGCTTTATTTTATTTATTTATTTATTTTTTTAACTTTTTGGAACGATCTTTTTAGAGACGATTCTCATGACCATAAGAATTGATCTCTTAATATTTTTACTTTTAAAAATAAAAAAATTTAACTACTAAAAAACTCTTATTATAGTGTTAGCGTGGTTTGTAGCATAATTCCACTGGGAAATTGCTTTTACTCATTCACAAATTTAGCAACTTTGCCTTTTGCCATTGTATTATCAACAATTAATTATTATTATTATTATTATTATTATTATTGGCATTTTCGTCTAAGGGGCAATTACATGTCAGAGAGTTTCAGAAGAAAAAAAATTATAAAAAAATAATAAATATTAATAATTAAAATCATATATTTTTTACAGCTGTGATATGCAGCTCGAATTTCTGGGCACTAATGCCCCGAAATTCCTATTTTAGGTATAAAAAAAAAAAAAAAAAAAACAAAGTTACCAGAATAGGAAATTAGTGCCAGGCAGTTTAGTGCCACAAAACATTTTCCTATTTTTTATTATTTTGTAATAATTTCCCCTTCTTCTAATTTACTTGTTCTTCCATTTTTCTCCTTCATTTCACTGACAAAGTTTTGTTTGCTGATAGAAGGGTAGCTCTCATTCAATATGGCCGCTTGGTATCAAATATGAAAATGACTTGTTCACACCCTTTCTTGGATTCTTTGATTTTTTTTATGTTGCTTTAATCCCTATCATACTACAACATAAATTATCATAAAAATCCGAAATTGTACTGTCTGTGTATCAATTTAATGGTACTTTATCATTTCTCTATCATTTTTACTTTTTTAAGACATAACTATTCAACCTCTAATGTGGATTGAGGACACCAATAATATAAAATTTTTAGAATACAAATAATTACTCTCACTATTTAAATTAGCTTAGAACAAGTGGAAGGACTATTAAATTGTAAATTTCCTACTATTGTAGTCACCAAGTAGTGCTTGGACAAAATCTTCACATGTGATGGTCACGGGAGTTGAAGTGATAACTGACCATTATTTTCAGATTTATTAATTTATTTTTATACATGATGTACGGGAAAGAAATAAACCTTCTCGTATAATCTTATTGATCAAGATCGCGCTCCTCCGTACGTTGTCACTTTACTCCCTGAAAGCACAAACGTGAGCTAGCCGGCGGGTGTGTGCCGGATACCTCTCCGATGCCTAAGTCAGAAAAATAGACTAATAGACAAAAAGTTCTGTAAATTCAGGAATCAAAGTTCAGTTACCTTTCCATAGGTGATGTTTGTGAGCTTTTGTAGGTTCCGTACGGCATAATCCTGGTAGGACTTTGACTCCTCCATATAGAGTCCTCCTAGGATTCATACTCGTGAAAGATAATGCTTATCCTTCAACACCCCCCTCACTGCATAAACCAAGTGAGATGGTTTTACTATGGTCAGACTTCAATATGATCGAGGTAAGCATGGCTATACCAAGCCGCAAACTAGACCGAGATAACTTTAGCTTGGCTCTTCTATTCACTGCTCTTACCTCGGCTCTCCCAATGCTAACCATGGTATGTTCTTGACCGGGATAACCAATACTCCGGTCCCGACCATGACAACTTTGTGCTTGACGACCGAACTTACCTGGGACCGGAGTAACTTCAAGCCTCTCGCGGACCGAAGTAACTTTACGCCTCTTGCAGACCGGAGTAACTTTATGCCTCTTGCGGACCGGAGTAACTTAATGCCTCTTTCGGATCGGAGTAACTTAATGCCTCTTTTCACTCGGCCCTTCGTATTGTTGGCCCATAACGGCCCATTACCCAGCTCGGCCCAATTTCCACATAAATTACCCTCTCAATTGCCCCTTAATTCCATCTGCGTAGCATGATAAGGATTACCTGTTTTACCAGCCAAGCTAAAAAACTTTAGTCTTACGACCGGTGCTAAACTCTAAATCTTTTACAGCCGTGCAAAATCTCTTTAGCCTTTCTAGCCGAGCTAAAAACTGTTTAGCCTCTCCAGCCGAGCTAAATTCATACCGGTCTCTAGCTGTCCGGTCAAAACGTCTCTTCAATCACAGTAACTGAATCGCTTCTTATTCCAAGGACACGTGGCACACTCTGATTAGCCTAATGCAGCTGTCACGCCATCTTCGTACTCCGTGTTTTTTGAACAGTTCCCGCCTTTTTCCATTCTCTCTACACAAAAACAAACCCTAATGCTCTGAATCAGTCACTCTACTGTTCACCTTCTTTCCTCTCTCTCTTCGAGCCTCCATTTTTCCTCAGCTCCGTGCTTGCTGTGTTCTTCATTGCTACGACTTCCATTTCCTTCTACTCATCCTGGTAAGCTTCAGAAATCTGTTCTATTTTTCTTGTTTTCGCACTTGTTTAATCCATAGTATTTGTTTTATGTGTTTTTGTAAAACACATTTTACTTCCATTTTTTTTTTTTTTGCCTTGCCTTGCGTTTTCTGCAAAAACTTAGGAATAGAACCACTCTGATTCGAGAAATAATTATGAGAAACACTAGTTTTGATCCAAAATCATAATATAACCGAACTAGGAAGTTGTTTGTAGTGGACGTCAATCTAGGCAGACCATTCAACCGAACCAACACTTCATGCTATATACCAGTAGTCTAAACAAGTCGAACCATCTTTTGATTTGACTTTAGCCGAGCTAACAAACCGTACTAAGTCTGCGTAATAGTGTGCTCGATAGTCTCAACCATGGCCGAGCTATAACTTGGGGCTAGGCTAGCCTTCATAGTTCAAACCGAACTAAGAGCGCTGCCCCTAGAGGCTCAACCGGGCTGACAAAACCCTTGCACAAACTGAGATAACAAAACCCCTTGCACAAACCGATCTATCGAACCCCTTGTTCAAACCGAGCTAGGGCTACATTTGTCTTGCCTTTATTTCTTTTAGTACGGTCCCACGATCTGTGCTTAACACTTGTTTTTCACTTTGCAGCTTTAGGTTGCCCAGGCACTCCTTTGAGCGCTCAATCGAGCTACTTAGCACTTTTTTCGGACCGAGCTAAGACAAGCTTTATTTATTCATAACTTATAAATGGGGAAGTATAGGTTTTTAGTAAACACACCTGGTGGAATGGCTGAATTTCGAAAGGATTATAACATCCCTGACGATGTTCACCTCACCCTAGCCGATCTAGACACCACCCCATGGGGAAACCCCGGCTTTGTTCCCTTTACCCTTTTATCCATTATAGAAACTGGACTAAGATTCCCTGTACAGCTTTTACTTTGTGAATTCCTTAGGCAAACTAGGATATGTCCCACCCAGCTATCCACAAATTCATACCGCATAATAAATGGCATTGCCGAGCTAAACCGCCGAGCTGGCATTAACCTCGGCTTAGCTGAACTCTTCCATCAATACTCTATAGGCTCACAAGAGGATGGTTGGGTTTATTATTTAAGAATACGATGCCGGCGTGAGAAAATAATAAAGGACACACCGGACAAAGATTTAAACGACGATGATTTTTTCTGGGTATCTAGGAATTTTGAAGACCACCAAGCCCAGATCCTAAGCTGCAGTATAAACTGGAAGAAAGGAACCCCCGGTATAATTACCTCAGCTAGTTTGCATGCTCTTTTTTATTTCGGTTTTCTATACCTGAACCGGACTAACAGTTGTCTTCTTTATGCAAATTCGGCCCACCTTAAGTCACTATACAGTTACCCCAATCTAGACACCCTTCGCGCCGCACTACGATATCCTGAAAGGAGTTGGGCCAAGTTACTGAATTTTGAACCGACGTAGAGATACAGCAGTCGACGAAAAGCCAGAGTAACAGACTTCTTGCTAGAAGACGCTCCTAAACCAGATCCATCCTTGCCTCAAATCAATCTGGTCCGAACTACTGCCGAAGAAGAGATGGCAAAGAGGAACAGAGTAAGGGCCCTTCTAACCGAAACAAACCGAGCCGAGGTACCACAACCGAACCAGACTCAGGAAACCGTGGTGGCCCTTTCACCTCAGCAACCCACCTCATCTCGCCCAAGCAAGCGTGCCCGGACTACCCCAACCGAGCAACGCCTTGTTGACGAAGACGAAACTACTCTTCCACCAAGCCCTCCACCGAGCCAGCAACCGGAGCGCTCCGACCGAACCAGCTCCTCCAAGTGGGCACCCAAACTGACTTTTCAAAAATGAGATATTCAGGACACTGACTCAGTGGTCGCTGAAAAAGATCACTTAATGGCATTTAACCTTGCCAAGAGTGTCTGCCTTCCAGCAGACATGGAGCACCACCAACATCTGACCGAACTAAGGGCCATCCGTTCGGCTACGAAATCCATGGTGCTTGTAAGTAGCTTCTTCTGTTAACCTTTCTAATTTGCACAACTCTTATCTCGGTTTGATTACAAGTCTCCCTCTTCTTTTGCAGGCCATGCAGAAGAGCCACATCCCTCATAAGCGTGTGCTTGAGCTTCGCAAGACTACAAGGCAAGCGCTGGCCGAAGTGACTGAAAAAACTACTGAGCTGGAACAAGCCAGGCAGCAAATAGTCGAGCTAAAATCCGAGAACGGTCATCTGACCGGACTTGTTAGCTCGGTTGAAGCAGAAAAACAAAAAGCTGCAGCCGTTATAAAAGACAAATATCTGCGCGAACTGGCAAAACTTGAGGGAAAGAAAAATGCTGAGATAGAGCAGCTGAAGAAGAGTGCTGATGACGTCGAGCTTCGGGGTTTCAAGGAGGGGGAGGTGACTTACATTAAACAATGTGAAGCTGCCAAGGATCTCTTCTTCAAATGCGGTTGGAGGGCGGCTATAGAGCAGCTCGGTCACGGTCCAGAGACCGAGGTTTTCAACGCTTCTGCATACTTCATTCCGAGCTCTATGACGGAATATGCTGCTGCCCTTCAACAATAGTTTCTTGAGGACTCAGATGATGATGACGAAGAAACTGCGCCAAAAGATACCCCGGTTGTCAATGACCCGGTTGATCAATCAGTTCGGTTGGAGCCAATGGTGGAAGACCTGACCAACGAGCCGCCTACTGAGACCGAGCTCCCAATCGAGACCGTGCTCCCGTCTGAAACCGGGCTCTGGGTTAATATTGATGCTGACCTTGATGATTTGTTTAACTGACTTTGTATTTTTCTTCTTTTTGCTTTTTTCTTTTCTTTGCTTTTGGAAAAAAATTGTAACCGGGCTGAGGCCCCACCCTTTGTAGTCTCTTTAAATTTGCAATGAAGTCTGCTTTTTGTTCCAACTCTTATTTCGGTTGATCTCTATGCTTGTTCTTTACTTTCCAACTAAAGTCTAGGATGAGGTACAGTATTCACTTGCCGAGATACTTTATATCGGTCTTAACATTGCAACTATAAGTATACCTGCCAACCACTCTTTAGCCGAGATAGCTACCTCGACTGAAGAGTACTAAGAGTTGGTTTAGTCCAGCCAACCACCCTTTAGCCGATATCCTTACTTCGACTGAAGCGTACCAAGTGTTGGTTTAATCCAGCCAACCACTCTTTAGCCGATATCCTTACTTCGGCTGAAGCATACCAAGTGTTGGTTTAATCTAGCCAACCACTCTTTAGCCGATATCCTTACTTCGGTTAAAGAGTACTAAGTGTTGGTTTTAATCCAGCCAACCACTCTTTAGCCGATATCCTTACTTCGGCTGAAGAGTACTAAGAGTTGGTTTTAATCCAGCCAACCTCTAAATTGGTTATTTCTGCCAATTTAGAAAAATGTTTGGTCATTCCGACCAAACGTCCTGCAGCCTAGATCCTTATCCTGGGCTTGGGAGGGGTGTTGGTTTAATCCAGCCAACCTCTAAGTTGGTTTTTTCCAGCCAACCTAGAGTAAAGTGTTTGGTTATTCCGACCAAACGTCCTGCAGCCTGGATCCTTATCCTGGGCTTAGGAAGGGTGTTGGTTTTTTCAGCCAACTATATCTACAATGTTCCTAACTCACTAAAGTTATCTTTTATAGAAAATAACTTATACTGAAAAGAATCTACTTGTTTTATTGAGAAAGGAAAAGGAAAATTACATATGCTTGAAGAAAGTTAAAAATAAAATAATCTGAGATTGACAGTGTTCCATGGCCTCGGAATGGCTTTGCCGTCCTCATCTTCCAAGTGGTATGCCCCTTTTCCTACTAATCCAATCACTTTGTAAGGTCCTTCTCAATTGGGCCCTAACTTGCCATCTCCTGGTACTATGGTGTTTCCCATCACTTTGCGCAGCACCCAATCGCCGATCTTGAATTGCCTTGGATGCACTGTTTTGTTGTATTTCCTGGATAACTCTTGTTGGTATGAGGCAATGTGAACCAGTGCTCTTTCTCTTCTTTCTTCTGCAAGGTCGAGCTCCAATGCTATGGCTTCGCCATTTAAGTCTGGATCAAAATTTTCGCTTCGAATTGTGGGGAGGCTAACTTTCAGTGGGATTACTGCTTCCATGCCGTAGGCTAAGGAGAATGGTGTTTCTCCTATTGATCGTCGAGGTGTGGTGTGGTAAGCCCATAAAACATGGGGAAGTTCCTCAGCCTACTTGCCTTTTGCCTTCTCTAACCTTTTCTTCAGTCCATCCAAGACAACCTTGTTTGATGCTTCTGCTTGGCCATTTGCTTGAGGATGTGCCGGTGTAGAATTGTAGAACTCGATATTGTATTCTTCACAAAAGCCTCTAAAGATTCTGCCATCAAACTGAGTGCTGTTGTCTGATATTAGGGCTTTAGGTATGCCAAACCGAGTGATGATGTTTTGCCAGACGAACTTCTTCACGTCTTTTTCCTTGATTGATGCTAAGGCTTCTGCCTCCACCCACTTTGTAAAGTAGTGGTTGCTGCAAGAAAGAACTTCCTGTTGCCTGGTGCTGTTGGAAGTGGTCCCACTATGTCCAAGCCCCACATTGCGAAGGGCCATGGGCTGGTTAAGGGTAGAAGTTCTCTGGCAGGTTGATGTATTTGGTGTGCGAACTTCTGACATTTCTCGCACTTCTTCACATATTTCTCTGAGTCTGCTTGCATGTAAGGCCACCAATATCCTTGCGAGATTGCCCTGTATGCTAATGACCTTCCCCCTTGATGGCTTCCACACACGCCTTCGTGTATTTCGAACAAGAATGCTTCAACCTTGCTGGGATGAACACACTTTAGGTACGGTCCTGAGAATGATTTTTTGTATAATGCCAAAGATGGGGAGAGCCAAAATCGTTGTGACTTTGCTCTTATTCTGTTGGCTGCTTTCTTTTCTTCTGGTAGGGTGCCATCTTTTAAGAACAGTATGATGGGGTCCATCCAAGAAGGGCCTAACTCGGCGCAACATACCTCTTCTGCTTCGGGGTCTTCAATGCTTGGTCTAGGTAGGTAGTTGATCAACAATGGATAAGGGATGGAAGTATCTGCCATTGAAGCAAAGCCTGCTAATTCATCTGCTCTGCTGTTTTCCTCCCTACCGATTTGTTCTATCCTGACTACTTCAAATTTCTTGATTTCTATTCTGACCAACTCTTGGTACTTAGCCATCCTGTTGTCCTTTGCTTCGTAGTCGCCTGAAATTTGGTTTACCACCAGCTGCGAGTCGCTGTAAACCATTAGTTCGGTGGCCTTCATGTAGAATGCTGATTTCAGGCCTGCAAGAAGCGCTTCATACTCCGCTTCGTTGTTTGATGCTGGAAAGCCCAGGTTGACTGCTTGCTCTATTACTAGGCCGTCTGGGGAGATGAGGACTATGCCGAGTCCTGCTCCATGCCGGTTGGATGCTCCATCCACGAAGAGCTTCCACATCTCTCCAATGAATAAGTTCCAACAAGTGGAGGGATCAGATAATGCCTTAGGGTCCTGAATGTTGCTGGTGTTTTCTTCAAGGTCCATGCTTGCTGTTTGCCCCTTGCTATCTGATTGTACCAAGTCTTTATTTGTTGGTGAGTCTTGGCTTGGTGTAGCAGGGTTCGCTTCTTCCTTGCTTTCTTTACTCTGGTCTGCCTTGGGGTCTGACTGAGTATCCTGTACCAGGGGTTACGCTATTCCGGCGTCAACTTCCATCCCTAGTTCGGTTGTGTCCGTCAGGTCGACTGGGCAGATATGATGACTTCCTGGGGTAAATTCAGCGACGAAGTCTGCCAAGGCTTGAGCTTTTATCGCGATCCTGGGTTGGAACTTGATGTCATATTATTCCAACTCTACTGCCCACTTCAAGATTCGTCCAGAGAAGTTCGCCTTTTCAAACAAAGCTTTTAATGGGAAAGCTATGAGGACGACTATGGTGTGGGCGTGAAAGTAGTGTGACAATTTCCTTGAGGCCATCATCAAGGCCAATGCCAGTTTTTCCAGTGGCAAGTACCTTGTTTCGGTATCTAGTAATGTCTTGCTAACATAAAAGATGGGTAGATGTTGGATTCTTTCCGCACGGACCAACACTGCGCTAATTGCGTGTTGAGAGACTGCCAGGTACAAGGAGAGTTCTTCTCCAGGTAATGGGGTGACAAGCAGTGGTGGAGAAGACATGTATTCTTTCAAGTTTTCCAGAGTGCGGTCGCATTCTTCGTCCCACTCAAATTTGGCCTTTAAAGCATGGAAAAATGGTCATAGTTTGTCTGACGACCGGCTAATGAATCGGTTGAGTGCAGCCGCCATGCCGGTGAGATGCTGTACTTCTTTTACTGAATTTGGCCTCTCTAGGTCCTGAATTGCTTTGATCTGAGAGGGGTCTGCTTCTATACCCCGGTTGGTCACCAGGAAACCCAAGAATTTGCCAGATCCGACTCCGAATGCACATTTAGACGCATTGAGGCGCAATTTGTGCTTCTTTAGGATTTCAAACATTTCACCTAGGTCCTTGAGATGGTCATTCTCATCCTTGCTCTTGACCACCATGTCGTCGATGTAAGCCTCCATTGTTCTGCCTAACAATGGTTCAAACATCTTGGTGACCATCCGCTGGAATGTCGCCCCTGCGTTCTTTAGGCCAAAGGGCATGACCTTGTAGCAGTATAGTCCTCTTGGAGTTGTAAAGGACGTGACCTCCTGGTCCGGTTCATACATGGCGATTTGATGGTAGCTTCTGTATGCATCAAGAAAGCTAAGTCGGTTGTGTCCCGCCGTTAGGTCTACCAGTTGATCTATCCGTGGTAGGGGGAAGCTGTCCTTTGGGCATGCTTTGTTGACTGTCTTGTAGTCGACGCAGACACGCCATTTACCATTCTTCTTTGGCACTACGACTGTGTTGGAAATCCATCTGGGGTAGTGTACCTCTCTGATTGCTCCTGCCTCCAGCAGGTTTCCTACTTCTTCCGCCACTATCTCGGCATGGTGGAGTGCCGATCTGCGTGTGCGCTGAATGATTGGTCTGGCGGATGGGTGGACATTGAGTTGGTGACAGATGAAGTTAGGATCAATGCCTGGTATGTCGTATGGTGTCCAGGCGAACACTTCGATGTTAGAGGTCAAAAATTCCAAGACCTCTAGTCTCTCAGTGCTGGACAACGACGAACCGAGCAAAAAGAACTTATCCGGGTTCTTTTCATCTATTCTTACCTCTACCAAGTCTTCCACCGCTTTTTGATTAGCTGCTTTGCCGACATCTGCGAACAGTTCATTACTCTCAGGTTCTTCCACCGAATGAATGTATCCCTTGGCAGCGCGGCTGCCATTTACAGTGACAAAGCATTGCTTGGACATGAGCTGGTCTCCGAAGACCTCTTCAATTACCCCGGCTTCGTTGGGGAACCGCATTACTTGATGGTAGGATGACGCTACCGATCGCATGGCATGCAGCCATGTTCTTCCCAAGATTATGTTGTAAGTGGAAGGGACTTTCAACACCCAGAATTCTACTTGTTTTGTCACGCTTCCTGCTCTGACTGGTAGGATTATTTTGCCGACTGGCCATTCTGGCATTGAGTTGAATCCAATCAGGGAAGACACGGCAGGTGCCAAGTTTTTGTCTTGTAGCTTTAATTGTTTGAATGTTTCATAATACATTATCTCACATGAACTACCCTGGTCAATCAAAATCCGCTTGACGTCAAAATCCTGGACTCGGAGAGTGACGACCAGGGCATCATTGTGGGGATAATATATCCTCGCCAAGTCTCTATCTGAAAAAGACATGATGTTCGTGGCCTCTGTCTTCCCTTTTTTGATAGTAGGTTGTGCACTTAGTACCTCCCTTAAGTGCTCAGCCTTCTTGATTGATCCTTTGAGCTCGCATACCCACTCAGGTTCGAAGATTCCATGTATCACATTGATTACGCCTTGAGGTGGGGCGTCGATTGGCATCCCGTTGGGGTTATTGTGGTCCTTGGGGGCTGGTTGCGTCCTTCTTTCAATGTATTTATCCAGATGACTTGTTGCCACCAACTCCTTCAGGTGCTGTCTCAATGGCGTGCAATTTTCAGTACGGTGCCCCTTTTCTTTATGGAAGGTGCACCGTGACCTTTTGTCGTAGTCCTTCTGAGCCTCTCCTAGCTTAGCAGGCCATTTGACGAAAGGTTCATCGTATATCTTGCTTAGAATCCGATAGATTGGCTTTTTGAATATCGTGGTAATGGCAGTGCGGACTCTCAACCATCTTTTATCCTGGTCTTCTCCGTTGTCCCGCTTGCCTCGTCCGTTTTTGCTCGGACGGTCTACCGCGTTGACCTTTGCAAAGGCCTTTTTCTCCGGTATTACGGTCGTGCCAGATTTTGTTTTGGCACGGGCGCCATCCTCTTCTACCCTGATGTACTGATGCACTCTTTCCATCAAGGCCTCCATGGTGATGGGTGGTGTCATGGTGATTGAGTCCCTTAGTTTGTTCCCGACTGGAAGGCCTCTTTTGTACTGTGCAATGGCTAGATTGGTGGGGCAGTCCCTAATCTGGTTGAAGGTCTCCCAGTAGCGACTATTGTAGGATCTAAGTGTCTCCTTGTCACCCATGTCAATGGAGAGAAGCTGGTCGATCTCCACTGGTGTTTTGGTGTTCGTTCTGAACCTTGTTACGAACGCCTCTGCTAGTTGTGCCCAGGAGGCTATGCTGCCTTCTGGAAGTTTTTCGAACTAAGTCAGGCCTAGGTCGCCAAGGCTTGATAGGAAGAGGATGCACATCAAAGCCTCGTTACGTCGATATACCGCCATAACCTGGCGGAAGTGGCTTAGGTGCATGTAGGGGTCTGTTTTCCCCTCGTACGTGGTGAATTTGGGCTGAAGGAAGCCTGAAGGTAGGGGCGCATTTTCAATTGTTGGAACGAACGGCGAGGTCTGCAGCCTCGCTAATGCTTTGTCCGTTGGTTCGTAAGCAGGCCGTGGTAATGGCATTCCAACCTCGACGCTTCCATGCGTCCGAAGAGCCAACTGCTGAAGGGCAGATACCCTGCGAGGGTCGCGCGCCTTATTATCCTCCTTCCAGCGTGCCCTTTCTTCTAGCACGGTCCGTAGGTCGGATGATCTTGGCAACTCCGTCTGCCTGGATGGTGTCTGGTGTGTGCGCGAGGGTCGATAGGTGCTTCCCTCAGTATACGACCTCTCAGTCCTCATTCTCTCAGACTTGGAGCAACGAGTCTTGGAGGTTCTGGATTGGGTATCGCCCGTCCTGAGGCTTCCACTCTCTGTTTGTGATGGCGTGGTATGCTTACTGCGATCTTCTGAGTGGCGAGGGGACGTGTTGCATTTGCGCCCCTCTCCTGTCGCCACCCCTTTTCCCTTGATCTGGCGTTTCATGGCCTCCATATCCGCCGCCATATTCCTTATTAATTCATCATGTTCTTTCATGCGGTTCTCCAGAACTTGAGGATTAATCCTTCGCCTTTGTTTCTCAGGACTTTGTGAACGAGAGTGACGGGGGCTGTTAGTCCGCCTTCTCCCCCTCGCATCCCTCTTGGGATTCTGTCGCTGTGGCTCCAAGTCCGCCATAAGAGGGATAGAAAGAAAACCTTCGCGTCTCGTATCCCCCTCTGGTGTTTGTCCGTCAATGGCGGACTGTGGTAAATCTTCGTTGTGCGCCATTGATTCTAAAGAGGAAGAGCTTGATCAAGAGGTTTTGTCCTTTATTATTTTCCCACAGACGGCGCCAATTGTACGGGAAAGAAATAAACCTTCTCGTATAATCCTGTTGATTAAGATCGCGCTCCTCCGTACGTTGTCACTTTACTCCCTGAAAGCACAAACGTGAGCTAGCCGGCGGGTGTGTGCCGGATACCTCTCCAATGCCTAAGTCAGAAAAATAGACAAATAGACAAAAAGCTCTATAAATTTAGGAATCAAAGTTCAGTTACCTCTCCATATGTGATGTTTGTGAGCGTTTGTAGGTTCCGTACGGCACAATCCTAGTAGGACTTTGACTCCTCCCATATAGAGTCCTCCTAGGATTCATACTCGTGAAAGATAATGCTTATCTTTCAACACCCCCCTTACTGTATAAACCAAGTGAGATGGTTTTACCATGGTCAGACTTCAATATGACCGAGGTAAGCATGGCTATGCCAAGCCGCAAACTAGACCGAGATAACTTTAGCTCGGCTCTTCTATTCACTGCTCTTACCTCGGCTCTCCCAATGCTAACCATGGTATGTTCTTGACCGGGATAACCAATACTCCGGTCCCGACCATGATAACTTTGTGCTTGACGACCGAACTTACCTGGGACCAGAGTAACTTCAAGCCTCTCGCGGACCGGAGTAACTTTACGCCTCTTGCGGACCGGAGTAACTTTATGCCTTTTGCGGACCGGAGTAACTTAATGCCTCTTTCGGATCGGAGTAACTTAATGCCTCTTTTCACTCGGCCCTTCGTATTGTTGGCCCATAACGGCCCATTACCCAGCTCGGCCCAATTTCCATATAAATTACCCTCTCACATGATATAAACAAAAGATTCCACAAAATAAATAAATTGGATCATCAAAATAGGATTCGTGATGAATTCCATGAGCCGCTCAAATTCATATTTAAATATAAAAGAAATCCAATCTAAAAAAAAGTTTGATTGACACACAATGGAGCGTCATAGGGTCTATTGTGCTGAGAGTCTCTAGAACACTTAAAGCCTTGTTTGGCATAAATCAAAAAATTTAAAAAGTCAAAAAGTCACTATCCTATTTAAGTCACTTTATCTTATTTAAGTCACATCATCTCTCTACCACATCACTTCAAACCCAACCCATATTTTATAAAAAGTCAAAAAGTACATATATTTAGGACATCCCAAACCACCCCTAATTACACTAGGATAGTTGATGGTTTCAAATATAGAGTAAAAAAGCCATGCAAATTATGCAAATCTATGAGAAAGAAACAGTCATAAGATACTAATATTTACATGGTTCTGCTTAAGTCTACAACCACGACGAACAATAAAAAAAAAGAAGGATTTGAATAGCAAAGAGAACAATGCTCTAAAGAGTTATAACGGCTCTACACACGTCTTATGAAACCCAAAGTTTCAATTAGGAGACACCAATGGATCTAGTTAAACAAAACCGTAGATCCCAAAGAACTTCTAATAGCTTGACCAAAGTAATTACAAAGTTCAATTGAATGTTGAGAGTCTCCACATAGGGCTGCAAACGAGCCGACCCAATCTAAGCCGAGTTTTAGTATGTTTGGACTTGTTTATTAAGATTTTAACGAGCTCGAGCTCGAGCTGAATACAAATTTAACGAATCGAGCTTGAGCCGAGTTGGCTTAGGCTCGACTCGAGCTCGAGGCTGTTCACGAGCCTTAACGAGCCAAAAAATTTATAAATTCATACTTGCATGTGAGACTAAAGTTACGATTAAAACTTTGATTATACAATTATATATACAATATATATAAACATACTAAAAAAATTATTTACCTTTATATTTTTTAAATATATAAATACCATATTTCTCTTATTTTTTATACATATTTATATATTATTTAATATATAAGTAATAAATATTAAACGAGCCAGCTAACGAGCCGAGCTTACGAGCCGAGCTTTAAAATGTTTGGGTTTGTTTATTAAAAATTTAACGAGTACGAACTCGAGCTCGAACGCAAAAAAAATTAACGAACTGAGTTCAAACGAGCTCTTACCGAGCCGAGCTCGAGCCTGTTCACGAACGACTCTGTTCATTTGCAGCCATATCTCCACATATTTATAGTCAAAGAATCTTACTTGGCTTGATAAATTTTTGTGCATTATAAAAAATTAAACTATTCAAGTTCGACTTGTGTTGATTGATTGAAAACTCCTATAAGATCAATTTATTATTTAAACAAGCTAAAATTGAACTCGTTAAAATTTCATATCAAATTTACACACTCTAATAATCGATTTAACTCCACTAAATTAAAGTCTCAAGCACCACTAGCACAATCATTAATACATTTGTTTCAATGTCACAACCAAATATAAAGAAAATTTATTTTTCAAATAAAATGTTCTTCATTAAAATATATTTTTCATTGAAATAAATAGAACATTAATACCATATATATTTTTATTAACAAATTGTGTGAGTGATTTTCCGATCACACTGCCCACCTTAGTAATTCAGCTGTAGAACACAGGCAGAATAGATGGCACCCTGCTGTTCTGCACAGAAAGAGAAGGCTCCGGCGGTGGTTCTTCCACCCGGGGACACTCCGACGATTAAGTCAGTATATCTCTCAAAGATAATCAATAGTGCTAAAAACAATGCTCAAAGTATCAATTGCGTACCTTAGACCTACGAGGGTGCCTCTCTTTTATAGTTTACTCAATTCCAATCCCACTAGAAGCATGACTCCTATGGACTCCAATTATGTACTTACTTTGGACTTCTCAAGAGATAAGGATAAACTCCCTAAGAGTGCGTTTGTTTGGATGGACTGGATAAGGGGGGATTGTAATCCATCGGACTGTTAGTCTCGGGATACATTGTCCCGGGACTATTTGGTTGGATTGGATTTATATCCTATGTTTGTTTAGTCATGGGATTAGATGTCTGGATTGGACTATTTTTAGTAAATCCAATGTTTGGTTAGACGGACTGGATAAGGATAAATATTCAAAAGACTATTTTACCCTTATAATCTATAATTTATAATTTAACAACACTAAAAAAATTTAATTTACAAGGCCACAATTTTTAATTTATTATTTTCAATTAAATTAAATTTATATTTTATATTTTATATTTTTATTTAATATATAATTTTAAATAACGACAATAAAAAAATAATTGTATTTAATATATAAATTAAATTTTCAACAACACTAAAAAAATTTAATTTATAAGGCCATAATTTATTATTTATTATTTTTAAATAAATTTAATTTATAATTTATATTTTTTATTTAATATATAATTTTAAATTAACAATACTAAAAAAAATTTATTTAATATGTAAATTTAATTTTTTAACAACACTAAAAAAATTTAATTTATAAGGCCATAATTTATAATTTATAATTTTTTATTTAATATATAGTTTTAAATTAACAACACTAAAAAAATAATTTATAAATGTTCAAAAGACTATTTTACCCTTTTCTAATTGTTTACTAAGTAATAGCATGGAGGGTAAAATGGACATTTCACAAAATAATCCCATGGGATACCAATCCCATGGTTTCTATCCCACACCCCCCATGGGATAGGATAGTCCCATGTTTGTGGGACTAATAGTCCGGAGCAAAATTTTTCAAACAAACAATGGACTATTAGTCCGGTGGGACTAATAGTCCAATCCCACCCTCTTATCCCTCAAAACAAACATGCTCTAAGAGTCCCCCCGGACTATTAGTCCCACAAACATGGGACTATCCTATCCCATGGGGGGGTGTGGGATAGAAACCATGGGATTGGTATCCCATGGGATTATTTTGTGAAATGTCCATTTTACCCTCCATGCTATTACTTAGTAAACAATTAGAAAAGGGTAAAATAGTCTTTTGAACATTTATAAATTATTTTTTTAGTGTTGTTAATTTAAAACTATATATTAAATAAAAAATTTAAATTATAAATTATAAATTATAAATTAAATTTAATTAAAAATAATAAATTATAAATTATGGGCTTATAAATTAAATTTTTTTAGTGTTGTTAAAAAATTAAATTTACATATTAAATAAATTTTTTTTTAGTATTGTTAATTTAAAATTATATATTAAATAAAAAATATAAATTATAAATTAAATTTATTTAAAAATAATAAATTATAAATTATGGCCTTATAAATTAATTTTTTTTAGTGTTGTTGAAAATTTAATTTATATATTAAATAAAATTTTTTTTTTATTGTCGTTATTTAAAATTATATATTAAATAAAAATATAAAATATAAATTATAAATTTAATTTAATTGAAAATAATAAATTAAAAATTGTGGCCTTATAAATTAAATTTTTTTAGTGTTGTTAAATTATAAATTATAGATTATAAGGGTAAAATAGTCTTTTGAACATTTATCCTTATCCAGTCCGTCTAACCAAACATTAGATTTACTAAAAATAATCCAATCCAGACATCTAATCCCATTACTAAACAAATATAGGATACAAATCCAATCCAACCAAATAGTCCCGGGACAGTGTATCCCGAGACTAACAGTCCGATGGATTACAATCCCCCCTTATCCAATCCGTCCAAACAAACACACCCTAAGAGTATTACCCTTATCCATCCTGAAGTCTTTCTTCATCCTAGGACTCTTGTCCCTTCTCCGCTTATCTCGGATTCCGGTATTCTCGCAGATAACTTCGGCAACCCCGAGATCACCTCGGCATAACTACCACGACACGTGGCACCTCGGCTGACACGTCGGCGTCACCTTACCACGTATTGGTACTCTAAAAATATATCCCCACACAAATAATAAAATATATTACCATTACTGTCAATATTTATTAGTGCATGTCATACAGTACTGTAATAACTCCATTAGACTGGAATCTGTACTTTTTTAAGCCTTTCCTTGTGTGCTAAACACCGGTAGCCATTGGCCCAGACTATCATACAGTTTGGAGCAAATCACATGAGTCCTACCTAAGGCAAATTATTCATTGTTCTTGCATTAAATTTACAACAATGCTATAGACCTCTAAAAGTAGAGCTCTAAAAGAGCTCTACTGAGTTGGCATGTCCAAAAAAAAAAAATTTCAAGCTAAAACATCACATCAGGCTGGACCCCACACACTTCCATGTCATTAGTGCATGGTTTAGAGCTCTTATTTTAGAGCTCTCAAGCATTTTTCTTAAATTTATAGTGAAGGCCTTATTTATTTGTTTGTTTGTTTTTTTTTTTTGTTTTTTTTTTATTTTTTTAAGTTTAAAAATTAGAAAAATTAAAATATCACCTTACTTATTATCTATACTATAGTAAAGGCTAAGCCCCTTATGTCAGTTGTCTTTATTTCTCTATTTGAAACAAAAAAATATGCCCAAACTTGATCTTGAGTTTAAGGGGAAAAAAAACTCTTATTATTTGAAGAATACATAGGGTATGTTTGATTGATAGGATTAAAGTATGTGATTGAAATTATTATTCTGTAGGCTCAATAATTTTATATTTGTTTTGAAATTTTGTTTCATGATTATTAATCTAATGGATAATTAATCTAACAAATTTGTAGGATTATTAGGAATGGGGTAGGGGTGAGATATATATCTTGAGTTGGAAAAAAAATAAAAAAAACTTTTTTTTTATCTTCATATATTTTCTTATCTAATATAAATCAAACAACGGATAAGAAGATAATTTATCATACTAATCCAATTAGATAATGAATACCAAATTAATTTAATGGGATTATTAATATCTTCACTATTAATCTTGTGAATCAAACATAGCCATATTGTAATATTATTTAATTTCTTTATAATTTATTTGAATTGCACACACATCACATATACCAATCGCTAATAAATATTAAAAAGGCTAGGTTGCCAAATTCAATTTTGTGTGCATGTCGTGAAAGAGTTTTTATCACATACATTATAAGTCGTAAAATTTCAATTTTGTTGTAGTACATGAGTCTCCTAAGGGTTTAGTGTCAAAGGAGGTCATAGGTTTAACTGTCTTTAAGGGGTAGTTGAATTAGAGAATAAGCACTTGGTACTTTGTAAATGTGAGAATGTTAACTTTCATAAGTGTTAATTTAACAACTGACAACTGATTTTAGCCAAGTAAAAAAAAAAAAAAAATTTAAGGCCTTTAGCCTAGGAAAGTGGAGATGCTGCTGCGTGGGATGCACAGCAATGGCTGCTGTGCAGCGAAATGGACTCATTTCGGGACCCATTTTGATTATAATCCGAATCGCTCACATTTTAGAATATATCAAGTAGAATATACCTGCAAAAACTCAAGTTAATTAGATATTGTTTACCTTTTCATCCACTCACATTTGTATTCATTTTAATGCTTTAAATCACAATTATTATTTATTTATTTTAAATCACAATTATTATTTATTTTTGTAGACACACATGTGAGTGGATGAATGGGTAAACGATATCCGATTAATTTAATTTTTTACAGGCATGTTCTACTTGATGTATTATAAAATGTGAACGGTTTAAATTATCAAAATGGGTCTCGAAATAGGTCCATTTTGCCGCACAACAGCCGCTACTGTGCAACCCGCGTAGCAATATCCCCACTTTCTTACCGTGGTGGTTGTATAATATCACTTTGTGATGTAATATTATGAGTTCAAATCCGATGAAAATAAGTTGGATACCTTATTCATGAGTTGTGTTGAGTGATTGTTGGGTTGGGCTATGTAGTTTTTTTTTGGGGAAATTACTGGGAGGTCCCATGTGAAACATGTGGTGACCATTTAATCCCAAAACTTTTTGAGTGCCCCAAAAAGTCCTTTCCTTTATCTCTCTGGTTTTTTGCCTCTCTTGTTACGTGTTCATCATCAACAATGGGTTCATCAACATCAACAAAAAAAAATCTTCAGATCTGGAAATTTTCTGCAGATTTTTCATCATCATCAACAATGCGTTTTTCATCAACAATGCGTTCTTCAGATCAATTTCGCATCCCAAAATTCGATGCTCTGTTTCTTCTTCTTCATCATCGACATCATCATCGTCAGTGTCGACGAAATTCGATCTTCGAACCTATTGGATGACTCTGATAGAAGAAATCAACCAGAAGCTAGATGAGGCCGTGCCTGTGAAGTACCCACAGCAGATCTACGAAGCTTGCTGTAGCTGTTGTAAGAATCTGCCATGAATATGGTTTTGTCAATTCTCTCTCTTTTTCTCTCTATTTACAGATTTTTTTGGGGATAGTTGTTGATCTATGGTTGTTGTTGTTGATGATAAAATAGATCTATAATATCATTGAAATAGATCTGTAATGACTTAGATTTGTACAGCTATCACACAGATTGTAATGAGAAAATTTTCGAATTCTGAACAAGTAATTTTCGAGTTTTAGTTACAGGCGGTGAAAACTGTAAAATTTTGCAGTTTGAATTTTTTTTTTGGGTGCTGGAATGAATCATGGTTTAAAACTGTAAAATTTTACAGTTTTATAACATGCTTTAGAACTGTAAAATTTTACAATTTCATAACATGTTTTAAACATTCCGACGACTTTCCGGCGATGTTGAACATTCCGACGAGTCTCCGGCGACCATTTGACGGAAGTCCGACGATAGTAAGATGTGAACAGTGTCTGTAAATTAAAAAAAAAAAAAAAGGATTTTTTGGTAACAATTAAAAATATGTGTGGACTAATTGGTGCAAATATTTTGTTTTGGAATTAGCTGGATCTTGAACTTGTTGTATGGGACTTATCAGTAAGTTCCCCTTTTTTTTTAAAGTGGTTATTGAGCTTATAGATATGTCATATTGGATTGCATCTTGAGTTTTTAGGAGACCCCAAAAGAGAAAATCAAACTCTACACAATTCTCAATTTGTCAAAATATGTTCTCGTCATCTTTTTTTATACTAAACTGTATGTTTATCTTTCTTTTTTCTTTTTTTTTTCTTTTTTTTTTTTAACTTTAATATCTATCATCATCTACATTAATTTCAATCGATTTAATTTTATTAAAAAATGAATGTCAATGTAATTATATTAAAATTATAAAATTAACTATACTTTTCTCAAATCTTAGGAGAAGTGAGTGTAATTTCCTTCTATTTATTTATTTAGTTTATCACCATTGATAGCAAGCAAAAGCATTACACATAAAATTTGTCAGCCTGAAGGGACTAAACATGTTTACCTAAAAGAAAAATTGAAGAAATTTGAGGTTCTCTCTGTTTGGAAGAACTGGACTTCCCTTGTATTCTATCCCTAGTAACATAAATATTTTGACGAGCTTTTTTTTTTTTTTTTTTTTTTTTGGGTGCGGTATTTTGATGAATTTATGTTGGTATTCAATTTTAAAAAATAGTTGGGCAAATTACAAACACCCCCCTCGAGATTTGATAAAAATACAGATTCCCCCTTGAAGTTTGAGAAATTACAAATTGCCCTCTGAGGGTCAAATTTTCATAACAAATTAGGGGAAATTAGGGGGGAATCTATATGAAAATAAAAATCTCAGAAGGCAATTTGTTATGGAATATAAACCTCATGGGCGGGATGCAATTTCTCAAATCTCAGGGGAGAATCTGTATTTTCACCAAACCTCGAGGAGGGTGTTTGTAATTTGCCCAAAATAGTTTTATGAGTTTTTAATTCATATTTTTTATTTTTAATGATTTTTAAAAAATATTTTAATTATTTTTTTAAACTTTTAGATTCAGTTAATCTTAATATACTTAAAAAGTAAAAAAAAAATATATAAAAATATTTAAAAAATTCATTGAATAAAACAAAATATGAAGATTTATTAAATTTTTATTTTTTTAATATTTGTATTTGGTGAATTTTAAAAAAAAAATCACAAATATTACCATTTTTAAGTGTATTTAAATTAGGTGTGCCTAAAAAATTAAAAAAAATTTACATTAAAAAAATTCATTAAAAACAAAAAAATACAGAAAATAAAAAGTTAATTTTCTAAAAATAAACTCAATTTTCTGAAACCAAACATCATCTTTTTGTTTTAATAGAATTGAGTGCAAACTCGATTGTCAAGGCGTGAAATTCACGTTGAACAAAAAAACCAAAAAAAAGAGAAGGCCTGAAATTGGGCAAAGCCTTTGTGCTGTGCTACTCTTGATGGCATAAGCCCAAAATAGTTTTTTGCTTTGCAGTGTTTGTTGGACTTGGATTGTCCAATTTGATGTGAAAATTTTCATTTTCCCCCTATAATAATTAATCTCAGATGATTTTATTTGCATCCAAATAATAATTTAATATGCTTAATTAAAATTTTAATTCTTATTATATCATAATGTAAATTTACTAATACAAGCAATACATATTAAATTTTAAAATAAAATATTATTTTTTTTAATAGTACACCCAAACAAGTTATACGTATTTTTTATATTCAATTTTCTTCATATTCTTCTCCAACAAAGAAAAGAGGAAAAAATAAAATCAAGATTTTGAATAAAAAAAAATTGTTGATTTGTGACAAATACTCAGATTATTATTATTATTTTTTTGAAAATGTAATAACCAAATATATATTAATATATTAACGAAATACACTTTTTATCAATTTGTGAGCAGACACATTTGTGGTTTCTCAAAAAATTGCACAATCAAATAACGAAAGTCATTCCAATGCCTTTTCAATCTATCCCTTTGTAAATTGTACTTTCTCACTCTGATGATCAGCTTCGCCTCCAACTTCTACCTCAAGTGGGTTATCGTACGTGAAAATCTCATGAAACCTCAATGAGAGAAATTTGTTTAAGATTTTTAAAGGATTTTTAGAACTAGTATAATTTAGAATTTTTAATTTGTTTCTTATTTGGGTGTATTTTGAAAGAATTTTGAAAGATTTTTTCAAAGTAGTATAATTTAGGATTTTTGATTTGTTTCTTATTTGGATGTACTTTGAAAAAAAATTATAAGATGTACTAAGAATAATATAAAATTTTAAATAATTAAATAAAATGTACTGAGAAATTAAAAGTACTTGATAATTTTTTGAGTGTAAATAGAATTCCCCATTAATCTCTAATTAATTGGCAAAAAAAAAAAAAAAAATTTACTGGCTCGTAAGTTGATTAGGGGTGGTTTTAGGCACCGTAACCCATTATCATTGAGCATAGTTACATCCCAAGTTCGAATAATTTGGGCAAAAAATGTTTTAGCATAAATTGAAAGGTAATTTACACTCATCTTGAAATTTAGAGAAAATGCTGTCAATCTTATATTTTTTATATAATTATGCTAACCTTCCTTTTAATATGATTGAAGTGATTGAAATTAATTCTATTGGTAGGTAGAAACTAAAATAAATAAGGATAAATATAAATTTTAATAAAAAAAAGATGATAACATGATTTTTTTTCATTCATAAGACTAATGAATTATTGATAAAGAAAGGTCTATGTGTTATGTGAATTAAAACTTTGAGAGAGATCATTATAATTATGTTAGAAGTATGAAACTAACTATATTACCTTCCTTGAATTCAATCTGGTTTTTTTTTTTTTTTTTGATCAACTTGAATGCAATCTGGTTTGGTTTTGCCCAAGCTACACCATTTAATGTTAAAAATGTTAGAGATCCCAAAAATTCTATCAAAAAATTTACCAAATGTCTTACATGAGTGTGGGACCCACATGGGATTCACATCGTGTGAGTCCCACACCCATGTGAGACATTTGGTAGAAGTTTTGATAAATTTTTTACGATCTCTAACATTACTCTTTGGGGTGTTTTGGGAACTTGACTTTTAGCCACTTTTTTAGGTTTGTAGCAAAAGTCAAAAGTTGATTTTTTTATATTTTTTTTCATTTGAGAAGTTGGTTTTTAGCTACTAGTAAAATTACAATTCTACCTCTCATGAGTCAAAATATATTACGTGGGTGAAGTTGTAAATATTTTAAATGGAATGGGGTAGTTTGGTCATTTTATTATGATTTGACATCATAAACAAATATTAATAAAAAAAATAAAAAGTAACTTTTTACTAACTTCCCAAATCATTTGTCTAAAAAAACCAAAACCTTAATTAAAAGCCAAAAAATCACCTTTTATCATTTTCTCAAAATAGGCCTTTAGTGTTTGGTTAGCTGAAACAGTTTTTGGAGAATAATGAAATTAATGTAATTTGATTCTCTCAATGAAATGATTATCCTCTTAAATTATTATTCACAATTTAAATAAGTAAAAATAAAATAAAATAAAATATTTACGTATTGGGTGCCAATCAAGTGTTAAAGAATATTTTTTCTTATATCTAAAGTCCAAGGTTTGAGTTTTATTCCTCTTATTTATCTAATTTTTTTTTGATTGAAAATAAACGACATGTGGCATAAAGAGAAAGCTTGGATACCAAGTATAGTTTTTACTTAATATAATTAGTATATGTGTACCCACCTGATGGGTGTACTATTAAATCAATAAAATATAAATTTTGATTTTGATTTTGAACTAAAAACATGTAGTATCTATTACTCAAATGATAAAAGTGTTGTTTAACAAACTAATGATTTTAGGCTTAAGTCCTTTTGACCATCTCAATAAATAGTGTAAGAGGGGTTAATTTGAGCCCATCTAATTAATTAAGCCCAATTAGAGCCCAGTCAGAAAGCATAAAATTAGTGGGCTCATAGATATCATCATCGAATGGGCCAAATTGCTCTAATCTCGAAAGGGTTCAAATCTACAAATCTAAAGACCTATTTGAGCTCGGACTTGAAAGTGTTCGGATCCATGAACCTAAAGATTTGAAGCGCTTGGTTTCTATTGGATTTGAACGCAATTTAGAAGTCACTCAATTAATGAGTCCAAAACACTTGTGGGCTCGGAGCTTTCTGGATCTATGCACTAGAACCTTGGGTGTGATGGAGTCCGAACAAAGGACTAGATCTCAATGACGGTGAGTGGAGATAAATTCACTCTTCGGTTAAATTAGCCTATATCCTAGTCGAGGTGACATGATCTAGGGGGTCACTGAGACTCGACAATATTTTGCGACAAGGTGTTCTCTTGAACTACCTTTGACCCTTTTGCAATAGGGCTTCTTCTAGGACTACTCCTGACCCTTTGGAATTATCGGAGATCATTGTTTAGGCATGGCTAGAAAGAAAGGTTCATCGAGAGGTTGATCTCCTTTTCGGGATTTTTTTCATCCTCGGAGAGGTCATCTCCTTAGACAAAGTGGTTAGAGGGAATATTCCCCATGTGCCTTGCACATGGGCTCCATCTTATATCAAGAAGTGCCTATAAATAGCACCCACCCATAACTTTACAAGATGGATGAATTTTGGAGAGATAATTTTTGGAAGAGAACTAATTTCCATTCTTCATTATCTACTTTGAGAGTGAAAGTGAAAGATCTATGAGATAGTCTTGTCATTATTCTCTATCTAACTACTTTACCTTCTTTTTTACCCAATCTCTTGTCTCTATTATCTCTTTGCTATTGTGTTTCTAGTTATGACCATTGAAAAATCTAAGCTTCTCATCATTGTTAGATAATTTGGATTTTTCGACGATCTCGAAAGATTTTTGAATTTTCTAACGAGTTTTTCAATTTTCTAACAACTTTTTTAGCAACATTCGAATTTTCCGATGACCTTCTTGAACCCTTACATACAAATAGATAGTATAGTTAATTCTATTTATAATATAAATTTATTTATTACTGATGAAGACATGAGACCTTACAGACAATGAGTAGAAATGGTCTCCTTTTCTGTTTCTTTCACTACCCTCTCCTCGTTTTTGGGTTTGAGCCTTTCTTACCTCCCCCATTCCCTTTGATCTCTATACATCTTTACTCTCTTTCTGTTCTCCCTTTATATTTTCCCCCACTACCATTCTCATTGTTTTGCTCATATGGAGGCTAATACACAAGTTTCGAATGACCTCTTCACTATTGAACTGGAAGAAGGTATGGATGAGAGTGTTGACAACTCGCATCTATGTCTGATCGGAAAGATTTTAGCTCCTAAATCTCTTAACAAGCAAGCAGTCTCTCGCATTATTCTTGGAGCTTGGAAAACTAAGGCTGAGGTGAACATATCTCCTTGGGCTAACAACATTTACTTGTTTAGCTTTCAAGATGAAGATGATAGAGCATTGGTTTTGAGAACAGCTCCTTGGTCGATAATGGGTAATCTTCTAGTTCTTTAACCCTTCTCTGTTGAGAAAGCTATATCTGAGATGGAGTTTAATTATTGCCCATTCTGGGTACAGGTCCATGGTCTCCCCATGGACAAAATGACCGTCCTCAAGACTTGGATATCACCGTTTGAACACTCGGTGATCATCCATGTTCGTGTTCGTCTTGAGTTCTCGGAGGTTTCGGTTGCGCGCCTTGCCTCAAGACCTCTCGACTTGTTTGTTTTGTACTTGGTTGTGCACCAAACACTTGTGTTTTTGCTTCTGAGGGCAGGGAATGGCTTGTTGGCCATCCCCACACCTCACCGGCCTTGGCTTGAGGCCACCGGCCCTGTTTTCTTGCTACCGGCCAAAGGTGTTGGTCGGTCGGCAATGTATTTGGTCGACCGGCCCCTTTTGTTGGTCAATCGGCCATTTATGCTGGTCGACCCCTTTCCATCTGCTTTTGGCAGATATTTTATGCCAGCTGTAATAGCTGGCATCCACAATACACCCCCTCCATACACGTGTATGGAGGGATTTCATCCTTGTCTAGCTTCCTTTGGAAGCTTTGCAAATTGATTTTTCTATAAAAGGAGGGTCTCCCCTCCCTTTCCAGAGGTTGAACAATCTGATATATAACTTATATATCCCTCTCTCTCTCTATATCTCCTTCTCTCTCTATATTTGTGTGTGTAATAGTGTTCTAAAGGAGTTTTTGTTCTTAGTTTTGCACTAAGACACCTAGTATTACACTATACTTTGGTTGCTGAGGTTCTAAGGGTTTGATTTCAGAGTTTTGAGTTGGTTTTTGATCAAAAGGAGGTGCTGGACTTGTTGTTCTTGAAGTGTTCTTCAAGGGTAAGAACTTACCCTTTTATTCCCCATTTTTGCTTAAGGTTTTAGACCTATTTGAATATTGTTTCAAGCTTAGTGTATAACTGATAAAATTTCTGTATTTTCATGCTTAAGATGTCTCATTAAGGTCACTTTTGTGTTGGGGGTCGTCCACCCCCTCTTAAGCCTTGTTTGGCCCCTTTTTGTGCCTTTCTCTTTGGGCTTTTGTTTTGGCCTTCTCACCACTAAAATCCAGAGGATTTTCAGTGGTGGAAAAGTGGTTTTGAGGTCTTGTATAGGGGAGGGACATCCCTCTCCCCTTTTGACTCATTTGTTTGCATTTAGGGCTCATAAAGTAGCATGTTTGCATAGCTTTATTTGGCTCCATCTCAGAGGGTATTTGGTGTTAGTTTATCATGCTAGACCTCTGTTTCATGTTGGTTCGATGGCCTATTGTATGCATCATACACTTGCTTTGTAATCCCCTCTATTGTCATAACATGTACTATGCATTTAGACCATCATCCTTGCATGTTTTAGCTTGACTTCATGAAGCTTTTATCCATGTTGTGACATGTTTAAGCTCTGTTTGGTATTGATTTGGTCATGTTTGCCATGTTTGGTATAGCCACCATGCATTTTGGCTTGCTAGTCTTGGGTGTGTGAGTCATGAGTATGCTTTATTTGGGATATTTCAGTGATTTGGAATCACTTATCATGCCATTTCAGTCCATGTTCCATGCTTGTACACTTACATTTGCCATCCTTTTGATGCTTTGAAGAGTTGTTGTTTTGTGCTCCATGTTTAGACCATTGCATATACCTCTATGATTAGGTCTTTGACATGCCTTCTCATTAGGTTTTGGGGCTTATTTTGGCATATTATAACTCTAATTTTATTGGCCTAAGTCATGCCATGTTCGGTTGTAAGAGGTGTAGTGCATTTGCCCTTTTGGGTCTTATATGCGTCTTGTTTTGTGCTCGCCTTTATAATATGTTTTGGCTCCATTCCACGCATGTTCTAGGCTTGTTTTGGTCGGCCTTGGGACTGTTTTTGGTCCCCTTGGCCCTTTGGGGTTTGGTTGATATGGCTATGGTGTTAGCCCCTTGACTAGCTTTGAGCATTGGGTCTATTAGCATGCTATACTTCATTTGTGCATGTGATTTGGCATCCTTCTTCACTTAATTTCAAGAGCTCATTGCATTGTCATGTTCTCATGTTTATCCCATTTTGCTCGTGGTTGAGGATTGTGCATCATTGCCTAGCTTATGGATTCATGAATGTGCATGCATATCTTTTTTTGGTACCTTGATTTGGGTGTTTTTGGCCACTGTTTTGGGGCATGGCTGAGGTCTCCCATTCCGGTTTAAGCCCATCCTTGTATATAGTTGCATGTTTGACATGTTGCATCTTGTTACATGCTTGCTAGTTTACACTTTGTTACATGCTTGTGCAAGTTGCATTGAGTAGGCACACTCATGTTGCGTTACATTATTTGCATACTTGCATTATATCATGTTTGCATGTTTAGCATATTGCATGATGCTTAGCTAGTTGCATTACATAACCTTGTTGTATACTTGGCATGTTCATGTTACATTGCATTAACTTGCATGCTTAGGTAGCATTAGATTTCATTGAGTTAACATGCTCATGTTGCATTGCATTGGTTGCATGCTTTGCATTGTATATGGCATGCATACATTACATTATGTTTGGCTTGGGGTGTCAAACCAAACATGAGGAATGAGGGACGTTCGTACTCAAAGTGACGAAACGCGCCTCGATCCTCGGTCGCCGACACTCTTGATCTCAACATGATAGAGTGTGTAGCATTCATTTGTTTTGTTGCATTCATTTTACATTGATTTGCAAACTTGGCACCTTTGGCCATCATGCATTGAAATGCGTGATTGGTAGCCCGAGGGTCGAGAGCCATGCTCCCTTGAGTTCATTGCATGATAGGGAGAGTGGCAATGCACACATTGTCTTGTAAATGCCTTGCCATGCACTGTCTGTCCTCTGCTGCAGCAAAAACAGGGTTCTGCAGGAATAGATGGTCGGTCGACCATCTTTAATGCCGACTGGCCATTAATTATTGGCCGATATCCCCATTCCTCGATGACCATTTCCCTGTGGCCAGTGACCTTTTATTCTGGCTGGTGACTTTTCAGCATGACTATAAGGTGATTCAGTAGCATTCCGAGGATTTTCACAATTCTTAGAGGTGCAGAATAGTGCAAATAGAGGCAACAGTGGCATGACAACGGGTTTCCGAGCAAGGCAATCGAGCATGCATCATTCAAACATTCCAAGGCGGAACTGCGGCGGCCTCTTTTAATTTCATACTTAGTTTATTTTATAATTAATTTGTTAATTAAATAAGGGTCTGTAATATTTAATTAGCTAGAGTAGTTAATCATTTACCTGGTTTGTATTATTCTTTCGGACCCTCCGAGGAGGGCTATGTTGTAATAAGCGTACGTGCGTGTGATGCATGTCTTCCAACCCCACGTCTTTCTCCCTTTTATTTACCAGCTTATGATGGTTAGTTTAGGGCATGTTTCAATTAGCATCTATATGTTCGCATGTTTGCATTCATTCATCTGTATTGCATGCATCGGGCTCGGCGCATCATACTAACTGCATTGTATTTCAATTCCGAGTTGAATACATGTTGTCTGTAGCATCTCATATGCCATCTTAGAACAGCCGAGCCTATTGTAGTTGCATTTTGCATGTGTTGCATTAGCCATCTTAACATGAACTAGGATCATGCATTGATTACTAACTAGTTTCTGTTTTGGCTTGGAGTACTCGGTAAGTATTTATGCTTTAGCATTCTCGCATGCGTGTGAGTGACTGCCATGATAGCATGCTTACCATAAGGCTATGTGCTTATATGATATAACTGCCTGAATGCATATGGGTGAAGGTTGGGTTGCTTGAATTGGAATAATTCGTCGAAACCCGTGTTTTAGCCTACTTGCGAGTAGCAAACTTCAATCCATTTTCAAAACAAACGAATATGCGATGTTTTATTCCAACTTAGGCAATCTAGTCTATACTTGTATGCTGTGCGCATCACATAGTAATTCTAGGCTAATAAACCGGAATAAGAGCACATAATGTTTTCAAAACTCGATATCATGGTTAGTAGAGGCCGATCTTTGATCGGGCGAGCGGGGGTGCTCACGAAGTGACCTTCCCCAATCGTACCCAAGTTCCCGAGCCGAGGCAACTTTGGTGATGACGGACACGTGGCCTTAGGCACGAGTCAGGGTTTCCTAAATTCCCCCAAAATAAAATATTTAGGTGGCGACTCTGTATCTGGCAAAGCAGTCCATGTTTGGCACTTCTTTCTTAAAAATCAGTTTTCCAAAACGATTTGCCGGATTTGGACTCTTTGATGATTCATCGGTCTTGCATTGCACTCTGCGAGATTAGATACAGGACCGTGACTTTGAGTCCGAACTGTAGTGAGCCCCAATGAACAAAACGGGATTTTTCCTGGGACGTTCGGGGACGTCTATAGTGTGGAAGCTCCAAATGATGGCCTTCTGCTCTCATGCAGTTTTCTCCGAATTCGGGTGGATATAAATGTCACTCTTCCTCTCCCAAAGGGGTTTAAATTATAGCGACAAAGCAAAGATTCACCCGAGATGAAAGAGATCTAGATTTCCTTCTAATATGAACGACTCTCTGATTTTGTTACAACTGTGGAAGAATTGGCCATGACAAAAACTCTTGTAAGTTCGTGTCTAGAGAGGCACGACATCTTTCTGGCTATGGTCCTGATCTGAGAACTGGAGTAGCCCAAAATAGGGTTTTCCTGTGGAATTCTACAAGCAACAGATTAATGAGTTAGAGGAGCGCCTTAGTTCTCTACTCCGGCGTAATCCTAACTCTCCTCTAGAGGATAGGGTTGCTCTGAGGGCAGAACCATCGATCGGCCAACCCAGTACTCTGGATAATGGTGTACGACCACCACTATCGTCCTTTACTCTCGCAAAAAAGGTAGTACAAGACAAAACGTCTATTTGTCCACCACATGGCAATAGGGGGGATACAGCTGGTGCTATGGAGCACACTCCATTACCTGTGTAACCTCAGATTTTGTTACCACCTGAGGTAATGTTATCACCACCTTTAACTCTGGTTCTTACTCGACCTGTGCCAAACCTAAATGCTATCTCTGCTTTTGTAGGCCATAACCTTGCTGGGCCAGCCTACTATGTCACTGAGTCTTTAGAGGAAAGCCCCCACTTTTTCAATAGCCTACACTTACTTATGTCTAAATGCCCAAACAATTCTGTGGAGAGTAGTCCTACCCCTAGCCCAACTTCTTCATCAAAAGCCCTAACCCTCCGCAAAGGAGCTTCAACCAACCTCTTATCCAATGCCTTTAATGGGCTATCTTTAAAAAGAAAGGCCTCTGTAGAGGAGTTGACCAGCCCAAGCCCAACAAAATCTCTCAAAATAACCCACGACTCTATAACAGCCTGGAACATTCCTTTAGAGCCTGGAACATTCCTTTAGAGCCTGGAACATTCCTTTAACCAAACTTTCTCGCCCAGCTCTTCTTCCTCTTTCCATTGGGGGCAAGTCCCACTATCGAAAGGGCAAAGTAGGTAGACCTTTCAAGACTAAAGGAAACCCCACTACTGAGCTTCCTAAACTGAACTTATTCAATGTGGAGATTTGAGATGAACTCGTTGTTTGGGAAGATTCAGAAGAACCTCTTTCTCAGGTCCCTAGAACTTTCCCTGTGGAATCCGAAGATTGCAATTCAAAAGCATTGATGGTTGGCCTTCTACAGCTACACGGGTCATGCTAATTATCGGCTGGAACTTTCAGGGGATAGGACGATCTCTGATAGTCCAGATCCTTAGAGGGTTATGCATAACCCATCGTCTTGGAGTAGTGTTTCTCATGGAAACCAAGAATAAAAGGGTGGTCTTGGAACAAATTCGGAGAAGACTTAATTTTCCAAACTCTAGTTATGTCGATCCTGATGGTCTTGTAGGGGGTCTAGCTCTGTGGTGGTCTGATGAGGTGGGGTTGGATGTTAGATACAAGAGTGCAAATATCCTGAGGTATGTGATCTTTAATTCTAGTGCCTAGTGGCTTGCTACGTTTATCTATGCCCTTACCAGAGCCAGTCAACGTGAGGTCTTCTAGAATCAACTCTGCCATATTGCAAAGGAAAACCAATTGCCTTGGCTGTGCATAGGGGACTTCAATGAGATCGGGTTCGTAACGGAAAAAGAAGGAGAGACTATGCCGAATCTACGAAGAATTGAAAAAATTCAATCTGTTATGAATGATTGTGCTTTTATGGATCTTGAATTCAAAGGCAATGTATTTACGTGGTCGAACAATCACCAGGGGCCAAGTATCGTGCGTAAACGAATTGATCGGGCAGTCTCCACGGTGGCCTGGAGGAAGTTGTTTCCCTTTGCCCAAGTATTTCATGAGATTATTTTCGGCTCTAATCACTACCCACTTTTGCTCAATACTTGTAGATAAAGTTCCTTGCCTTTTCAAATTTGAATCCATATGGACTACCTCCTCGAATTGCAGAACTGTTATTCAGGATCACTGGTTGATGTCTCATTCGGGCTCTACCATGTTCCGGTTTTGTCAAAAACTCAAGACATGTCAAAAGGGTCTTAGAGCCTGGAGTAAGGGAGAATTTGGCAATAACCAGATAAAAATTCTTTCTTTGAAAGAGTAATTGGCCAGGCTCCAAGCTTTACCTGCTTCTAAGGACACTACAACTGCCCAGTGTCGCATTCAAGTGAAGCTATCTGACATTATGCTTCAGGAAGAGATGTTCTTACATCAGAGATCCAGAGTCAGGTGGTTACAATATGGTGACCACAATACTTCTTTTTTCCATGCATCACTTACTCAAAAAAGACAAAGAAATCAGTTAAGTGCTATTCAGAATGAGGCTGGGCATTGGATGACTACAGATGAAGAGATTAATTCTCACATTTTGGATTATTTTTCTAACCTATTTAAGAGTGAGCCTCTAAGGCCTACGGAGATTGCTTTGCAGGGGATTCGACATTCGGTTATAACCGAAATGAATCACAATCTCACTAGACCTGTGTCCGACTCTAAGATAAAAAAAAGAAGCTTTCCAATTGGGTCCCCTGAAAGCCCTGGGTCCTGATGGTTTTTCTGGGATTTTTTACCACCAGTATTGGGATGTGATTGGTGAGGAAGTGACTATGGCAGTTCGGAGTTTCTTTGAGAATGGGCATCTTCTTCGAGAATGGAATCAAACTAACTTGGTGCTTATACCCAAGATTCCAAATCCGGTCAAGCTATCTCAATATCGTCCCATCAGCCTGTGCAATTTCAATCTCAAAATCATTACTAAGATCTTGGCAAATAGGCTCAAACCTATTCTTCAATGGGTGATCTCTCCCCAACAGTCGGCTTTTGTCCTCGGCCATATGATGTAAGATAATATCATTGTAGCTCATGAAGTCTTTCATCATTTGAAACTTAAGAGGAGAGGCGTATCCTGTACAATGACAGTGAAGCTTGATTTTAATAAGGCATATGATAGAGTTCAATGGGATTTTTTATCTGCCTTCTTGGTTAGGATGGGGTTTGCTGGACAATGAATTCAATGGATTATGGCTATTGTTACGACGGTTTCCTTCTCAGTCTTTGCTAATGGGAGGAAGCATGCTTCCTTTATATCCACTTGGGGTTTGAGGTAGGGTGATCCTCTCTCTCCTTATCTTTTCGTTCTGGTAGCTGATGCTCTATCTGCTTCACTGTCCAAGAGCCTTCATGAACAAAGGATTATGGGACTCAAGATCAAGCCTAGTAGACCTCCATTGACACAGATGATGCATTACTTTTTGCTAAGGTTGATGTGGAGGAGTGCCTAGCTTTGAAACAGAGCCTGGAGTTATATTGCTTAGCATCGGGACAGTTCATTAATTTTGATAAATCTAGGATTGCTTTCTCTTCTAATACTCTGGCTCAGACACGCCTTGATACATATGGTTTGTTGGGCATTCCTACTACCCACCAAACTTCTAATTATCATGGGCTACCTTCTAGTTGGGGTAAGTCTAAGTCTAAGGCTTATAATTTTCTTATTGAAAAAGTTGTTCAGAAAATGCAAGGGTGGAAACAAAGATTATTTTCGCAAGCCGGTAGAGAAATTCTTGTGAAAGCAATGGTCCAAGCAATTCCATCCTATGCAATGTCCTGTTTTGTTCTCCCCAAAAAATTTAGTGATCAACTTAATTCCTACACAAGCAACTTTTGGTGGAGTGGGGACCCGGAGGATAAAGGAATCCACTATGTGAGTTGGGCCAGACTTTGTCTAGCCAAATCTCACGGAGGTATGGGTTTCCGAGACTTTACAACTTTTAATCTTGCTCTATTAGCAAAACAGGCCTGGAAAATATCCTAATTCCTTTTGTGCTTAACTTCTGAAAGGAATTTATTTTCCTTCTTCGAATTTTTTATCTACTGGATGAGGGAGGCGAGCATCTTGGGCCTGGTCTAGTATTATTCAAGGAAGAGATCTTCTTCGTAAAGGCCTTCGGTGACAGGTTGGCAATGGCCAGTCTATCAAGCTTTGGGAGGACTAATAGATTCCCTCTTCTGCAAATTTTAAACTGGATAGTTTGAAACCAGATGGTTGTCAAGTTCATTGGGTTGGGGATGTCATCAATACGAGCCATGCTGTTTGGGATAGAGACAAGCTTCTGGGGACTGTCAGTCAAGTGGATGTTAGGAAAATCTCCGTCATTCCTATCTCCTTGAGGGTCAAGATGATACACTGATATGACACTATACTAATAAAGGCATTTATGAGGTTAAAAGTGGAGGTGGCTAGAAAGGAGCTTTAGGAAGCAAGTTCCTCTCTAGCATCCTTCTCTGTCCAGCCCCCTAAAAGCTTCTGGAAGTTCATTTGGTCTTTAAAGGTTCCCCCGAAAATTCAAAATTTCTGGTGGTGAGTTTGTTGTAACAGACTAGCCACAAAAGAAAATTTGTTTCGACGGAAGTGTGCTCCCTCTCCAAGCTGTCCTATATGTCAAGAAAGTGTTGAATCCATTGAGCACATTCTCTTCCATTGCGACTGGGTGAGAGCCGTTTGGTTTAGATGTAATTTGGGGCTACGCATTGGGCATGAACCGATTGTTTTAGCTCTCAAGTGGACTATGTCTTAATGCAGACCTGCTCTCAGGTGCTTGATAGAAGGGAGTTGGTGAGTAGGGTAGCCACAGTTGGTTGGTGTATTTGGAAAAGTAGAAATGACTGGGTTTTCAATCATTGTTGTATGGATCCGTATCAGGTTACTCAACAGGCTTGTGCTTATTGGTGGGAATTTGAAAATGCCCAACACCACTCACTAACAACCCTACAGTAGACTTCTGTTCCAGGTCGCCCTCATTTCAGATGGGTCCTGTTGGCTTTTTGGCTTTCGAAGGGTATTTTTGTAAATGCGAGCGTGCCAGCAAGGATCAATCAGTCCTTACAGAAATTATAATTGCCAACCAATTATCAGACGATTGTGTTTTAGTTCTTTCAGCCTCAATGAAGAGGACTTTTACTGGTGGCTTGACTTAGGAGAAATTAAGCAAAATAACAGTTAAATGACGAACAATTGAAGTATTTCATTAAGATGAAAACTTACAATGATCCAAACTCAGCCTCGTAGAGGTTTACAGCAACAATCTACTTGAAACTACTCCTATGAACGAAGTGCAGTGCAGGAATTTAAAGTGCAGGAATGTAAAGAACAGGTATTTAAAGTGCAGGAAATGTAAAGAATTAAAAGTGCAGGAAATGTAAAACTGGAAATGAAAATATGAAGTAAATGACTGGTTTGTTGGATCTGAGTCTGGGGGCTTTTTCTGGGAGCTTCCCTGCTATTTATACTCCTCAAGGATGACCATCGAACTGCACTTCAAACCGTCGAACTGCTCCTCCATGATTGCTTGATCATGCTGCCTTAGAAGTAGTTCCACTATGCCATTACTTGCAGTTGGGCTTCCCTCCTATATTTGAATTTGAATGTGAGTAACCGTTGAAGCCACGTCACCTTGTATCTCTTCGCTGATCCAATGCTACTCAGACCACGCAAGAACCAATATTAACCGCCACGTGTACGATCATGATCGAAGATTAAACATTTTCCTGTATTGCCCTTACTTCGCCACGTGTCGAACTGTAACTGGCTTTTACAAAATATGTAGCCAACATTACCCCCCGCACTAATATATCCAATACTTGGTGATATTAGTGGATCAAAGCCTTTCCCGCGCTTTTTGGAACGTGCATGGAGTCTATATTCTGGAAACACAACCGCCATCCATTGATGATTACTTGCATTAATTTCGTTTCCGACCTTTGGAACATCTCCACCACCTTAGTAATCGAACGGACTAATATCTCTTTCATGACTGAACCAAACTTCTTCTCTATTGATCAAGTACATGAAGAGTCATCTGATGATGTTGTTTTCTCCTCGAAGGAAACTCCATACATTAATTAGCCACCTTCATTCCACTTCCTATATTTAAGTCATGGAGGCCTCTGCAACTTATGAATCCTTGGACCACGAACATATTGTCCTTAATCCTTTAATTAAGAAAATTGCAGATATGGATCTAGGAGATTCTTCTTCACAGTCTGCATGGGATAGAGCTGTGGCTCCTTCTACCTTCGAGGGTTCTGGGATTTCTGGCTGGTTGGAATCTGAGGCTCGTGTCTTAAGGGAGCGAATTAACCATCATTTTGTTGAGTTCACTGACCCTTTAGACTTCCCTTCTGATACACGAAGCTCGGTGGTTTACCCTTATGTGCCCATCGACCTCCGACGCAATTTGGAGGACAATTTACTTGTAGCATGGTACACATCCTCCATGCCTACAAGGATAGTGTCTGCCACCCGACGCCTAGAAGAGGCCCAAGGGCTCAATCCATCATCTTTAGCCAATAGGGCGAAACTCTGCTCTTCCGATTGGCTCGATTACATTAATGCCTTTGTTCCTTCTGCTCTCGCGCCATCTCCTGAAATGGAAGCATCCACATCTTCTTCTCCATCTCCTGAATTAGAAGCATCCACACCTTCTCCTCCACCAACTCCCTCTTGGCCAGAGAGACTGGGGCTCGCCCTTTCTGCGGATAAGGTCTTTCTTCCTTACACGCCTCCATCTTCCCCTACTCCAGCTGAGCGAAAACAAGCCCAGTTTTTGCTTGCAGCCTTCTCTCACTTGCCTTTCGACGTTCTGGAGGACGATGTTCCTCTCAAGAACTTTCGATGGGCTTGTGATATTTTAACTCGGGGTCAGGTCCTTAGCCCCCTTGCTCAAGCAGAACTCCACATGTTTCTGGACCAACTCCCATTACTCCTTCACTGGCATCGAACTGCCATGGCAACCGCCCAATCTTTGGACCAACTCTCATCCCTTCAAGTTCATACCCAGTACGAAGCAGAGAAACTCATCGAGGAATTCGATGACTTCCAGAATAAAGACTCTGCATACGAGGATGACATGGATATGGGCGAACTGGAGCGAGGATTGAAAGAAGCAGCATTCGAAATAAAGGCTGAAGAGCTCTTTTATCAAGTGAGAGCACACCAACTTCAGCAGCCAATCCTGGAAGAAATGGAGAATAGAATGAAGAAAGAAAAGAAATTCATCGACCATAGTTGGACAACATTTCATGATCTTGTTATTTATTCCATTCCTTATTTCTATGAGCTTGAACTTGTACCCAAAGAGGGTCATTCGATGTAATTGCTTTTTCTTTAATACAACTAAGACTGTTTTGGCATTATTTGATTTTGCCTCCATTCATCTTCAAAAGCAATTTTTGGAACTTCTTTCTGAACAAACTCATCCTTCGAAACTGGACACAATTGTTAAAACACTAAGATCAGCACGAATTCTTCCAACTTTTGGAATAAAATTGACAATTTTGCTGATTTTCATTTAGAATCAGTGCTTCGAATTTAACAATCTTATCCTTCGAATATAGATCTAATCAATTCCAATAAGGATGCTGAGATAAATTTTCCAATTTATGGACTATGGTTACCAACTCTTGTTGATTTTTGTTTAGAATTGGTGCTTCGAATTTAACAATCTTTCCCCTCAAAGCCTGTTTTAATCATAACCAAAATATAGTCATGGTTAGTACTGACTAGTTTTGCAACAGTCCATACTTACAACAATATGGAAACTGCTCTTGGGGTATACTGTTTTAACCGAACAAACAATTCTCTGTGTATATACAAACCAACTATTGGTTTAGATATTTCGAACAACTATTTACTTCTTTAAGGGTCCTCAAGCTTTGCCTCAAGGGTATTACTTTTGTTAAGAAACCTATTACAGGTCCTTGATCTCTTCGAAGTAAATCCATCATTGAGTATTCTTACATTTTTAAGCATGTAGTATGCTTTGAAGCTGACTTCTGTATTTCGAAGCCGTTGTTGTTTGATTTTTGGCGCCAAAATCTCGTTTCGAAGCCAAATATCTTGCTTCGAAGCTGGCATCACCATTCGGAATGTGCTCTTCCCTCCAAAAACTATCAATATTGGAAGAGACTCCTCGTATTCGTACTTTTAGTACTTAACGACTTACGGGATATATTTTCCGGACACAAAGGCCTTTAAAACCTTTTTGTTTCGCGTTCTGGAATTACTTACGTTCTCAACGTACAAAACCTCATCAGTCTTCCATTACTCTCTCTTCACTTTCTGAAAAAGCGTACTATCAATGGCTTCTTCTTCACCAAAAGTGCCAGTCATAGAGCGTTTGAGCTCATCTGTGGCCTTGAAAAGACTCATTGATGCAGAATGTGAGAAGTACAAGGCTGGGGAGAAAAGCGCTATCGATGGGCGTATTTTTGTCCCTCGTCGCCATGTGCAGCAAGACTATGTGCTCGGGCCCATATTCAAAGAGATCCTTACTGAGCTCCCAGCCCTATACCTCGTCTGGAGAACCAATGTCTCCTTTATGAAGGTGGTCTCGACTGGAGGAACTGGAGAATCAATCGCCCTCACCGATGCTGGCCCACGGTGAGACCGGAGTGGCAAGAATGGTATGACCGGGTCATCCCTACTAGGACACTGGACCTTCAAGAGCTCTGCCTTCTCGATGCTCTCCGACTATCTAGGGTAACTATCTCAGAGGACCCTTTCCTAGTTCCTGCTGCCTTATGTTTTTGGAACCCTATCTTTAATTTCTTTCAATTTAGATGTGGGATGATGGCCCCTACTGTTCTTGATATTTGCCATCTACTAGGAGTATCCCCTATTGGTACCCCCATTACACCAGATTTCCCTGACTTAGCAGTCCCTTTCTCCCTCCCCTCTCTTAACTCATCTTACAGTGATTTTGTTAAAGCTGAGAATAAAAGAGAGGGCCTGGTAACTGATAGGGAATTCTTTTCCTTCTTGTTATATTGGCTTTGCAAATTCCTCTTCTGCACCTCCTCCCAAAGAATCATGCCTGAATTTGCCCCTCTTGCCAAAGCCTTTGTTTTGCAGAAAAGGGTAGCCTTGGCCCCATATGTTCTAGGCCATGTATATAGAGTTTGCTCCCTCTTTTGTGAAAAACCCTTAGATGCTAATCAAGGGAGGCCATTCTGGATCCTTCAGCTTTGGCTTTTCGCCTATTTTACTGAATTACAATCCAAATGCCTTAAATTTTCTGGGCTACACTCTCTTACCCATGGCATAAGACTGGCCAATGCTTCACTTTCTTCCTCTACTTTTGCCTTTTATTTCTCTTTCTTCCATCAACTACCAGCTGCCCCTCCTATTCACCGTTTCCGTCCCTTCGAACCCAGCATTGGTCCAACTTGGTTGAATAATTTCCTAAGTGACAGGCTCTGTGCCTCGCCTGCTCACAAGGATATATGGGCTTCCCTTCTGCTTCCTAGAGAGCTATTCATCGGGACTACGAATCCCAGAGCTTATAAATGCATAGCTGAGCCTTATTGTCCTGCTCAATTTGCTAGACAATTTGGCTTCACACAAGGGGTCCCAATACCTCTCTGCAGCAACACCAATTTGAGCCTTACTAGGAGAGATTTGAAGGTTCGGAGGTCGAGGCTAGAAGAGGCAACCTTCAAATTTATAGATGACTTGGCCAATTTTGAGTATACCCCTTTCATTCCTCAAGGTACCGTATTGAAGAGATACCAAAATTGGTGGGTGAGCAATATGGAAGTCTATTTGGCCATTTCACCTCAAAACCTACTAAAGGTGTTGGATGTGCCCAAGCCCAAGGGAACTGGAACTGTTACTTCTTCCACTGTGCCTCTTCCAACCCAGTCCATTCCTGCTGCCTCAACTCTTCTTAAAGTCACTCGGGCTGCTTCGAAGAAAGGTATATACCTTTGTTTTCTTTCCTTCGACTTTCTCTATGATGCTGGTTATCTTATTCTTAATTCTTCCTCTGTGAAGGTGGTCAACAGCAAAAGAAGAGAAGACTCCTTGAGCTAGAAAAGGAAATATCTGAGGTTCAAGTAGAAGAAGAAGAAGAAGAATAAGAAGAAGAAGATCAAGAACAGGAGTCTCCCTTGAAAAGAAGAAAAAAAGTGATTAACTTGGTTCAACAGAAGATAGCTGCTAGAGAAGTAGAAGAGGAGCTCTTTTCTAGGGAATCCGGATCTCAGACTGAAGAAATTGAGAAGGAAATTGAGAAGGAGCCGACAATATCAATATAGAGAAAAAAGAGAAGAAAGATAACTGTCTCTCCTTCTGATTTCGTCGAAGACTCCGATTCCGAGACCATTGCCGAAGCAATAGAAAAAAGAAGGAAAGTGGCTGCTTCAGCTACTAACTTGGTTGAAGATCCCGTCCACGAAGCAGCTGCTAAGGCCGTAGAACAAGAGTATTCCAAGGCCATAATTGTCTTCGAGAGGGCTGAGAAGAGACGGCAGCAACAATTTCTGAGGGATGAAGCTGCTGCTGCTGACGCATTACAAAGGGAAGCTGCAAGAAGGCAACAGACTGCCGAACATTACTCTCTTCGCAGCTCTCCCATCAGTGCCAGCGCTTCTGGAACAAGTAATTTCTTTCATGCCTCTATTCTTTTCTTGTCGAATCTTTAATATTGAGACTTGACATTACTTCATATTTCTTTGCAGCAATCACCACTGAGCCTATCCCTCAATTTACTTCTCTTTCGAGCCTTGCTCCTCCTTCTCCTTCCAAGGAAATTCCAATTGCTACCTCTTCTTCGAAGGCAGCTAATTCCCCAATTGAGGGTGCTGGAAGTTCTCCAACTCATAATTCATCACCTTTGCCTACTTCCAGCCCCTCCTCGCTTGATTCACTGGTGGCTAAGACTATAGAGACTGCCAAAAATGCTCCATCCATTTCTCCTATCCCCATGCAGTCCTCTGTGCCTTCCACCACAACTCTCTCTGCGCCTCTCATGTCTATGGATGAGGTTGATGTCTTCGAAGCCAGACTAGCTAGTCTCTTCGACATACCCTCTACCTCTCCAACATTCAATGTTGAAGCTGAGCCATTAGTTTTGGCTGACTCCTTGCTGGAAATTTTTGAGAGCTCTTCTTCCTCCAGCAGCAAGCCTTCTGCACCTTTGATAGACCTGGACACATGCCTGGATCTGTTGATTTCTTTTTCGAGGATCCCCTTCGAGGCTCTACAAAGGCCTATAATCAGAAATGGGTTCCTCCAATGCTGCAAAGTTGCTGAGCAGTCCGGCATGAATGTTTCAAGTCATCTATCTCAGGCAGCAGCCACTGTCGATTTTTACATTAGCATTTGTCAGGCTGCCAAGGCTGAGGATGAGAAATTGGCTGGCGACCAGAGTTTTGTTTCCCACGTACATACTGAAGTGTCAAAGCTTAAGGAACAACACTCCTCTGCCTCCCACTTTCGAGTCCAGTTGCTGGAGAGGAAAGCTCAACTTGAAGAGGAGCTATCTGCAGTGAATCAGGCCTTAGTCCGAACTGACACTAAACTGCAAATTACCAACCAAGGACTGGCTGATCGAAAGGAAGAGATGGCTGCAGCTATTCGACTGTTTTCAGCATTTACCAATAGGAAATCTGTTGTACAAAAACAATTAAGACACTGTAATGATTTTTGGGCCAATTTGTGGCAAAATGTACTTAATTCTTTATGAAAAGCAAATTTTGTCTATCATTTAAGCAGTCTTATGTTCTTGTACTTGGTGTTTATTTTATTCCTTGTGTTTCCCAAATGGTTGGAAAATAAGGCTTCAAATATCTACCATTAATCTTTTTGGGATGTATATACCCATTCAAATTTCTCAAATGGTATGCTCCAAAAGGCAGAACTCTATGAATTTGATATGGTCCTTCCCAATTAGGTGACCATTTGCCAAACTTATGGCTTTTAATTCCTATTGGGAGTATTGTTTTCCATACCAAATCACCTTCATCAAAGCCAATGTGTTTGACTTTCTTATTATAATTCTTGGCTGCTTTCTTCTTTTGCAAGAGAATGCTGTTTAATGCCAAAATTCTGGTTTCATCTATGCCTTCTACTTCCAAGCACATACTCTGATGGTATTGCTCAGGATTTAGCTGGTCTTGGCATTTTACCCTCAAAGATTTAACATTAATTTCCACAAGTAACATTGCATCATGCCCATACACTAAGGCATAAGGAGTAACTCCTGTGCTTGACCTTGGAGAAGTTCTGTAAGCCCACAAAACATCCAACAATAAGTTATGCCAATCCTAGGATTATCCTCCACAACCTTTTGTATTCCTTTTTTCAAGGATTTATTGGATGATTCAGCTTGACCATTGGCTTGTGCATAATAGGGGTGGAATTAACAAGGCTAATTCCAAATTCTGCCACAAAGGACTTCACCATTTTCCCATCGAACACAGTCCCATTATCCACAGTTATAGTTTGTGGGATGCCAAATCTATGGATCAGATCCTTTATAACCAATAACCTCTGTCTGGTCTACAGCCTTGTATGGCTTGGCTTCGACCCACTTAGTGAAGTAATCAGTGGCCACTAGAATGAAACAATGATGCTTCGAAGAAGGTGGGTGTATTTTCCCCATCATATCCATAGCCCACCCTCTGAATGGCCAGGGCTTCACTACTGCATGTAGGTCAGTTATGGGCACATGCCTTATTGTGCCATGCTTTTGGCATGCCTGGCAACCCTTTGCATACTCTATGCAGTCTTTAAGGATAGTTGGCTAATAGTAGGAATGCCTTCAAAGCAACCATCTCATCTTCACACCAGGCTAATGAGCACCACAGATGCCTTCATGAACCTCAGCCATAGCTGTTAATGCTTCGTTTGGCCTAAACATTCCAGCAATAAGCCATCTCCCCTCCTTTTGTAGAGAGCATTACCATATATCATATATTGCATAGACTGCAATTTAATTTTCCTGCTGGCTTTCGAAAATGGACCAGCCAAGTACTGCATTATTGGATGCCTCCAATCTTGTTCTTGTAAGTCATTATGATTGACTTCCAAGACCACATTCCTTTTATTCAAAGGTGGTATCAATTTCTGATATGTTGTTTGGCTTATGTCCCTTTGGGCATTATCCCTTCTCTTGAAGTTCGAAGCTTTCTGAGCCACATCATTAGCTCTATTATTCAAGAATCTTGGAACATGAGTTACATTTGCTATTTGAAATTGAGAAAGCAGATGTAATGCAACAACATAGTATGGTAAAATGCTTATGCTTTGACACTTGAAAATCCCTTTCACTTGGTTAACCACCAATTGAGAATCTCCAAATATGTCAACTGCATGAACTTGTAATCCAATAAGAATTTCTAGTCCCACTATTAAGGCTTCGTATTCAGCTTGGTTATTAGAACAGGTAGCTTCATCCACTCTGAAACCATGTGTGGTTTCTACCCCTTGTGGAGACCTAATCACAATACCAATTCCAGTTAAGCCATTGGCTTTCGACCCATCGAACCACATCTGCCATGGCTCAACACTAGCCATACCAAGTTCCATTATCTCTTGGCTCTCTGTTTGAGATGGATGGTCTGCCAGAAAATTGGCTAAAACTTGCCCTTTTACTGCCCTTTGAGGGACATATTCTAGATGAAACTCTGATAAGGCTAGTATCCACTTGCCAATTCTTCCCTCAACATAGGTCTAGATAACATGTACTTAACCAAATCTGTGGTTGCAATTACCAAGACAGTTGTAGGTAAAAGATAGTATCTTAATTTCATTGCAGCAAAATACAAAGCAAGACACAGCTTTTCAACAGCTGAATATTTACATTCACAAGAATTTAAAAACCTACTAAGGTAATAAACAGCTTGCTCCTTGCCTTCTTCATTATCTTGGGCCAAGAAAGCTCCCAATGAATCTTCTGCTGCAGCTATGTACAACTTCAAGGGCTTATCACCCTTTGGTGGCATCAGCACTGGAGGGTTGGCCAAGTAGGCTTTGATACCTTCGAAAGCAATTTGATGCTCTGCTGTCCACACAAATTCCTCTTCATCTTTCAGCCTTAACAAGGAAGAAAATACTTTAGTTTTCCCTGCAGTGTTAGAAATGAACCTTCGAAGAAAGTTAACCTGTCCAAGGAACCTTTGTAATTCTTTCTTACTTGATGGAGGTCTGGCTTCAATGATGGCTTTGGCTTTATTCTGGTCAATCTGTATTCCTTTCTTGTGTACCACATAGCCCAAGAAGTTTCCAGATGATACGCCAAAAGCACACTTAAGAGGATTGAGCTTCAATTTGAACTTTCTCATTCTTTCAAAGGCTGCTTCTAAGTGAAACAGATGCTCCTCCATGGATTGGGATTTAACTACAATGTCATCAATATAACACTCTAAATACCCTCCAATGAGGTCATGAAAGATAGTGTTCATAGCCCTCTGATATGTAGCTCCAGCATTCTTCAGGCCAAATGGCATTTTAACCCATTCGAAGGTGCCAATATTTCCAGGACATCTGAATGCTGTCTTGTGGACATCCTCCTCTGCAATGCAGATCTGGTTATAACCAGAATGCCCATCCATCATTGATAAAACTTGATGCCCTGCTGAACTGTCTACCAACAGATCCACTATAGGCATAGGGTACTCATCTTTTGGAGTTGCTAGATTTAAGTTTCTGAAATCAATGCATACCCTCATTTTACCATTCTTCTTGACTACAGGCACAATATTAGATAGCCATTCAACATACCTGGCTGTCCTAATAAAGCCTGCCTTGAGTAGTCTAAGAATCTCTTCCTTGACTTTCTGAATTACTTCTGGACTCATTCTTTTGGTTTCTGCTTGTATGGCTTGAAATTAGGCTTCATAGGGAGCCTATGTTCCACTAATGACCTATCCAATCCTGGTAGTTCATTATAAGACCATGCAAAGCAATCTTTATATTTCTTTAGAACAACCAATAACTGGTCCCTGTCCAGATCATTCAAACAAGCACTTATATAGGTGGGCTGTTGCATAGAACCTTCCCTAAATTTACTTCTTCTAAGGGGTCTTGTGTCTGAGAACTTATTGAAGCTTCTTCCTTGGTTTCTTCTACCTTCGAAGCAACCTTCTCGCTTTGTTTTGCTCCCAGGTTCTTTAGTTCAACATCTTTGCCCTCCTCCTCATAGACAAAATCTGTCCATAAGGCATCCTCTTCCTGTATCTCCTGGACTTTTGTTTCAATGTCCAATGCACAGTATTTACCAAGGGTCAAAATTCTGACCTGTTGCTGCTCCTGTTTGCAGCCAATTATCATGGCTTTTCTCTCTTGCTCCTGTACTTGCTGGACTATTGATTTTACATCCAATGTTGAAAACTTAATTAGAGCCAAAGACTTGGCTTCTTGTTCTTCATCTCTTTGCCTACAACCAGGCATCATTGTCATCCTTAATGACAATCTCTTCATCAGCACTTTCTTGGACTAAGTGCTTCAGGTGTGTCACTTCCTCATCAGCCGTCACTTCGGCTGAGCCATCAGCTTTCCTCAGTATACTGAGTGGTGTCACTCCCTCAATATACAACTTGGCCTCTGCAAAGTCTGCACAGGCTATGAAGGGTTGAGGATCTGCATCAATTTCCTCTGTCTCTCCATTGCCTAAGGCCATCATAATTTTCTGATGCAAAGAGGAAGGCACACATTTGTTAGTGTGGATCCAATCTCTCCCAAGTAAAGCATTGTATTTAGCATTACTGTCGATTACGAAGAATGCTGTCATGCAGTCCCTGGTTCCCACACTCAAGTTAATGGGTAGAATCCCCTGAGCCATCTGTTTGTCTCCAGCAAAGCCAGCGATGGTTGTGCTGGTTGGGATCAACCTGGGATTCTTTTTCCCTAGTTTCTTCAAAGAAGATTTCGGTAGTAAGTTCACTGCTGCCCCATTGTCTATTAGGACTCGGTTCAGTTGTATCCCATCGAAGAAAGCCTTGATGTACAAAGGCTTGACATGTTGTGTCATAGAATTCGAGGGATACTCAAAAGGATACGAGAGGTTAAAGCTCACCTCTTCTTCACTCTCATATTCAGTTTCCATTGGGGTAGCCATTCCAGAATCATCTTGTACTATACTTACTTGTGAGTCTTCACTAGAGACAGGAATAAGATCCATGTCTCGGTCATCTTGGTCCTCATCTCCAGCCTGGAACTCATGAGGCAGTATGTGTACCATATTGACTGATACTGGAGGAAATGAGCCAAATTGGATGGCTGGCTGTACCTGCTTCCTCCCTTGGCCACCTTGTTCAGTTACTTCAGCAGCATCCTCCATGCTGCACTCTGGCATTCGTTGTTAACTGATTCCTTCGAAGGATCTTTCTCAACTGGTTTTTCAACCAAAATTGTTTGCTCAGCCATGAAGGCTTCGAACATTTCTTCCTCCACCATTTCTTTATTTTGGCTTATGCCAATTTCTTCTTCTGTCTCGCTATCACTCTCCATCAGAGCTTTCTCCAATCCTGCTAAGCTAGACTTCTCTCTGGCTTTTAGTTCAGAATGAACCTTGGCCAACTGTTCTCTGCTGCAACCCACTTTGCTTTGTAGAGTTGGCTTTGGAGTATGGTCTGACTTTGGAGTCTTCTTTCCTTCTGTCTGGACCAATGAAGAGCTCTCTCCATTTTCTTTCATATCGTTCTGGTACTGAGTGTACCTGCGCTGAATCTTTCTCCTTTGTGATCTCGAAATGACTGGGACCATGTCTGGTTCCTTTGTCTTTGGGTGTTTAAGCAATACCCAATTGTTCGGAGCCACCAAAGGAGGCTTGACCATCTTGCCTTGGTTTCCAACATCTCTCTGGGCAGGCACTCCCCTAGGTTTGTTTTGCATTACAAACCAGTCTGGGACTCCAGGTACCCACGAACTTACTGACTCAGATGGTGAACCGCTTTTTTCTACCTTTGAAGCCATCTTCGAAGCTGGCTGTGAAGGTAAGTGCTTGGCTCTGACCTCATGTTTTGAGCCTGATTCAGACCTTCGATGAAGGTAGCCACTTTCTGTCCTGCGTGAGGCTGGTCTAGGGGGCCAATCTCTGGCTTTGATCCCATGAACTGAGCTTTTCTCCAGTCTTCTTTCAGAATGACTGCTCTCCATTCTGTAATAGTTAGGTGGCCTGGATTCATATAAGGGCCTCTTGCCTTTAGCATGTATTCTGTCCATTGCAGGCTCAACCACTAGTGATCGCTGCCTATCACTAGCCGGATACGGCCTTTTGTTGTAAGCATTGGTTGATTTAGGACGTCTCTGAACATCCCTGTAGTATTGCTTCCCATCAATTGGAAGCCCCTTCAACCATTTATAACTCAGTCTGCACCTAGGACACATCCTTTGCATCACTGCTGCCTCTAAGGAATTATCATCCAGTGATTCTTCATCAGAGTGTTCCCTCTGGTGTGAGAAACCTCGTCCAATAATTGGCAGATTTCTGGTGTCCTTTTTGATGGTTGGCTGGTTAGCAACATGCATCTGCACATTGACTTCTTCCAATTCTGTCAAGGACAAGTTCTGGAAGTCTGACGTAATGACATTGGCTGCCGCCTCTCCAACTTCTAGAAATGGATTACTGTCGATCCCCATGGCCTTTTCTGTTTTGGCTGGGAACTTCAAACTTCCTTTCCGAATTTGTTCTTGGATCCTGTCTCGAAAAACAATGCAGTTTTTAGTCGAGTGAGACCAAGAGTTATGCCATTTACAATATACTTTTCCCTTAAGTTCATCTGGAGATGGCAATTTTACTCCTTTAGGTAACTTAAGGAAGTTGGCCGCGAGCAAATGATCAAAGATGTCATCTGCCTTTGTTAAATCGAAAGAATACTTTATGTGAAAGTCTTTCTTTTTAAACTGCTGGTCAATTGTTGTATCCTTATGAATTAATGCTTCACAGATCACAGGTTCTTTGCCCACAATCTCTGCTGCATCGATCTCATAATTAGGATCTCTATAATATGTCTTGTACGAGGCATTATTTCGATCTTGTTCCTCCTCTAGTAATGCTTCATATCTAGACACCTTATAGGTTAGTTCCACCAAATCTCTGAATTCAGTTGAGTCGAACTTCTTTCGAAGCCTGAACTCTAAACCATTTTGAGCCAATCTTACGAACTTTGGCTATGGCAGGATGACTCTACATTTATTTCGAGCCCTTTTAAATCTAGCAATAAACTGAGTAGCCTTTTCTTCAGGCCTTTGACTCAATCTAGCCAAGTCTGCCATGGAAACCTCTGGCTCCGACTGGAAGAATTGGGCATGAAATGCCTCTTCCATTTGTTGCCAATTTTGAATGGAGCCAGGTGTAAGGTTGATGTACCATACAAACGCTCCCCCAGTTAGAGAATTTGGGAATAATCTTAGTTTCATATAGTCATGATTAGTAAATTCACCGCATTGAGCAGCAAACCTAGCAATATGCTCTATTGTTGATTGGTTTCCACTCCCATAGAAAAGGGTAAAATCTGGTATCCTGAACCCCCTTGGGTATTCATGTACCCTATCTACCCATTCTGGGTATGGTTTTCTGTATACAGGAGTCTGGACCCCCCGAGCCATCGGTCCACACATCTCCCTAACAATATCAGCAATTTGGTCCCTAGGGACCATATTTTGTGCCTGCTGAACCACTACTGGAGGAACAAACACAGGGTTTGGTGGACAAACTTGTGCCTGTGGTCCTCTTGGTCCATAAGGTGGTACATTTGGGACTGGTTGTCCCTGTGGTGCAGGTTGCTGTTGGGGGTATGGGTAACCCCTTTGAGCCTGTCCTGCGAAAGGACCTGCGAAAGGTGCTGGAACAGGTGTTGTGTCCCTTCCATTTGTGGGAAAACCTTCCAACCCCCGGGTATAAATTCGAATAAGGGATTATTATACCCCCTAGTGCCAGGTATGGCTTCGAAACATGGGATTTGTAACCATTCTTACGCTAGTTTCTTGTACTTGACCAGATCCACCAACTTGTGTGGCTTCATTGTTGAGTACTGAGGCATTTTGGCCTGCTATAGGCCTCGAAATGGGTTCATACCAAGACTGAGGTGATGGTCTTTCATAGTTCTGATTACTAGTTTGACCATTAGAATGTCCATTAACTTGCATAGGCTGTTTGTCTCTAGCCAATCTTTGCTGAGGGACATTTAGAACTTCCTCTGTGTGTCTTGTGTTTGTTGGTTGGTGGTTATTCATTCGATCCAAAAAGGATGTTGCCCACCTTTCCATTGTGTTCATTAATTGTTGTCCCATAGCATTTACTAGGCCATCCCATGGATTTGTTGGCTGAGCAGATGGAACAGTGGATGGTCCAATTCCTTGGTTTCGTCCAATATTATGAACATATGGTTCTTGTCCCGAAGTACTGGTCTGTTCGACCATAGGTTCTGATAACATGGGAGTTTCCACAGGATGTGTTACCACATTATCCTCTGGATTAGGTATTTCTACCTCTCCTTCTACGCCTTCTTCCAAGCGTTCATTTTCTCCTTGTCTTCTTCGTCTAGCCATTTCAATGAGTCCCACTGGGCGTGCCAAAAATATATGTTGGCTTTTTGGCTTTCGAAGGGTATTTTTGTAAATGCGAGCGTGCCAGCAAGGATCAATCAGTCCTTACAGAAATTATAATTGCCAACCAATTATCAGACGATTGTGTTTTAGTTCTTTCAGCCTCAATGAAGAGGACTTTTACTGGTGGCTTGACTTAGGAGAAATTAAGCAAAATAACAGTTAAATGACGAACAATTGAAGTATTTCATTAAGATGAAAACTTACAATGATCCAAACTCAGCCTCGTAGAGGTTTACAGCAACAATCTACTTGAAACTACTCCTATGAACGAAGTGCAGTGCAGGAATTTAAAGTGCAGGAATGTAAAGAACAGGTATTTAAAGTGCAGGAAATGTAAAGACTGGAAATGTAAAATATGAAGTAAATGACTGGTTTGTTGGATCTGAGTCTGGGGCTTTTTCTGGGAGCTTCCTGCTATTTATACTCCTCAAGGATGACCATCGAACTGCACTTCAAACCATCGAACTGCTCCTCCATGATTGCTTGATCATGCTGCCTTAGAAGTAGTTCCACTATGCCATTACTTGCAGTTGGGCTTCCCTCCTATATTTGAATTTGAATGTGAGTAACCGTTGAAGCCACGTCATCTTGTATCTCTTCGCTGATCTAATGCTACTCAGACCACGCAAGAACCAATATTAACCGCCACGTGTACGATCATGATCGAAGATTAAACATTCTTTCTGTATTGCCCTTACTTCGCCACGTGTCGAACTGTAACTGGCTTTACAAAATATGTAGCCAACAGTTCCCCTCCTCTCCCTGGCTCTTTGAAGATTACCTGTGATGCTAGTTTCTCTTCTTCTGATGGCAGAGCAGCGGTGGCTGTGATCCTAAGAGATAGCCAAGGAAATCTTGTGGATGGTGTGGTCTCCATTACCTACTCCGCTTCAGCTAAACAATGAGAAGCTCATGCTCTTCGACTAGCTTGTATATTTCTCCGAGCTCTAGGTCTTTCCAACATTCAAGTGGAGAGTGACAACCAAGAAGTGATCGCTCTATGTGTGTCTGAGCTTGTTCCTCCATGGGATTGTTCTGCAATCCTGCATGATAGTCAGGCTGTGACTTCTACCTCCAATGTTTCCTATGCTTGGATACCCATGGAATAGCTCACTAGGTAGCAAGAGCTTATCTTCATGGTGCTCTTCCTTTTGATTGGGTTTCCAACCCTCTTGCTGCTTTGTCGGAGCTGCTTTTGGTTGATATGTCTTTGTAGCCTTCGGGCATTCCTGAGATCAAAAAAAAAAAAAAGAAAAAAAAAGAGTAGAAGTGGTAACAGCCATGAGAGAAGACAAGCAAATGTATTGCTTCCCTTTTATTTTTTTAAACGAGAATAAAAATTTTGGTGCGAAAATTGTAACTGAACACAATTCAATAATAAAATTAGATACGATAATTTTATAAGAGCTTAAATTCATTAGATGTGAGTCACACTCAATGTGCACGAATTGTGCTAAATTTTATACACATAAAAAAAAAAAAAAGGTGATGCTACAGAGCTCGAAAGGCCCCCCTCCCGGAATCCCCCGAATTCGAAGAAGAAGGAGAAGAAGCAGGAGACGGAGGGGAAGGAGGAGGAGGCGGAACTGGAGGGGGCCATCAAAATGGAAGGAGGCGGAGGCGGAGGCGGAGGCGGGGCTGGGCAGAGGCGGAGGCGGGGCTGGGTAGAGGCTGCGACGGCGGGGCTGGGCAGACGACCGACGGCGGCGACAGGCTGGTCGACGACGGCGACGGCGACGGGCTGGCTCTCTTCTCTCTCTCTCTCTTCTTCTCTCTTTCTCTCCCTCTCCCTCTCCCTCCTTCTGCGTTTCAGAGCCGAAATGAAAAAAAAAAAGAAAAAAAAAAAGGCCAAAACGACGTCGTTTTGGCCATTAGGGAGGATTCGGGGGGAATAATTTCGGGAGACAAATCATTATTCAAAAAAAAAGTGCTATTGACATGTACTTTTCCTAAAAAAGGAAAATAACAATTTAGTGTTAATTTTTTTAAAAATTCAAATCAGTAGTAAAATAAGTGAACTTCAATAATTAAAATATTAAAATTTTTAATTATTTTTAAAAAAATATCGCTGATATATAATTTCCCCCCGCGCCCCCCCCCCCCACCAAAAAAAAAAAAAACCCTTGTCTTGTAATCCACGTTCTCTCTCCCACCTAAGACTGAAGGAAAAAAAAAAAAAAATACCAATTTTGACTTCCAAACCCAACATTCAACCTAAAGTCCTCACTTTTTTCTTTCTTTTTTTTTTTTTTTTTTTTAAGTAAATTAAATTAATAAAATACAACAAACCTCACAATTTTAACATAATAACACCAACCTTCATTTTAATAAGATTAAAAGAGCCAAAAATAATACATATATGTGAAGATACAAAAATAAACTAGATTAAAAAATATATATACTTAAATACAAATATAATAACATCATTTTTGAGTTCATATGACTAAAGAACTATTGGTGAAAAAAGTTTAATTTAATTGTTAACTAAATTAAAATCTTAAGAGAACCTAACATATTTATGCCAAACTTTAAAATAAAATAAAATAAAGTAAAAACTTTTAAAAGTTTTTGTAGACTTATTTTTTAAAAAACAAAAACAATGCAGGAGGAGGGATCCTCAATTTTCTAACTGGTCCATACAAATTCCCTCTTCCGACTCCTTTGGATCTTGAGACATTCCAACTTAAATCTCTCTCTCTACCTTCCATCTTCCTCCACAAATGTAACTGAAACCTCTCCCTCCTTACACTCCATCTCCATATAACTTCATTTTTACCCTATTTTACATTCTTCTTTGCATAGCTTTCCCTCTCTTCCACCCTCTCACACTGATCCCCCCCACCCCCAACAGCAAACATGGCTTTAGGGAAGGCACGCTCAAATAAGCGCTCATCGGGCTCTTCTTATACATCAACTGTAACAACCATTGTCTTCATCGCATTATGCGTTTTGGGCGTCTGGATGATGACCTCAAACTCTGTAATCCCACCGGAAACCACCACCCGAGCTGCCACCTCCACCACCACCGGCGACTACCCTTCCACCAAAACTTCTCGTCAAACTGAACTCTCCAACAAGGATAGTTCGGCAGTTTTTGAAGACAATCCGGGTCAGCTCCCTGAAGACGCCATCAAATCTGATGATTCCAAGAACACCAATGTCGAGGAAAAGTCTCAGGAAGATCAGAACTTGGCAAATTCAGAAAGTTCGAGTGAGACTGCAAATGAAGCCGAAAGTAGCATTAGTAAAGATAAACAAGAACTAGTGGAACAAGAAATTCATGCTGCAGAAAGAAACAAACAAGAAAGCGAACAAGAAAGGAGTGGTGGTTCTGTTGTTGAAGAGAACCCACAAGGGTTACAGGGGAAAGAGTCGGTTGAAGAACAAGAGAAGCAAAAACTACGTGAGACTCAGGTGTCCGAGGAAAGTACAATGACACAGAACCAACAAGTTGAAGAAAGAGTTATAGAACAAGAAAGCAAACATGATGCATCAACCCAGAAGAGCTCTGTAGGTGGGGATAGTCAACAAACAAGTAATGATCACCAAGGAAGCTTACAAGACCAGATATCGTATAAAGATCAACAACAAACCGTGCAACATCAACAGCAAAAAGAAGACGAGCAAAAGCAAGAACATCAGCAACAACAAAAAGAGCAGTCACAACAACTGATGCAAGAGGGAACAAGCCATGATCAAATAGAACATGATGAAGCACTACCCCAACAATCCTCCACTAAAAATGATGATCTTCCACTACCCCAACAATCCTCCACTAAAAATGATGATCAAAAGTCTCAAGAAACAACTACCACCAAAACTCAAGATCAAACTCAAAATAGCAATAGCCAACATGAGAGCAACTCAAACACAAAAATAGACACCAAACATAAAGAAGAGAAGGCAACTCAATCAAATCCAGACGATTCGTTCTTAGGGGGAGAGACTTCAGGGATACCGAAAGAGTCTAAAGAGTCAAAGAAATCCTGGTCAACACAAGCAGATCAATCTGAGAACCAAAAAGAGAGACGGAACAATGGACCGGGAGATCAAGATGGGAGCATCTATGGGTATACATGGCAGCTGTGTAATGTAACGGCAGGTAAAGACTACATACCCTGTTTAGACAATGAGAAAGCAGTGAAAAAGTTGCGTACTACAAGGCATTTTGAGCATCGCGAGAGGCATTGTCCTGAGGAGCCTCCCACCTGCCTTGTCCCTGTCCCGGAGGGTTACCAGAGGCCTATAGAGTGGCCTAAAAGCAGAGACAAGGTATGATTTCACCTGAACAGTTAGATCATTAATTGATTGCATGAGTGTCTCTAAGCTTGAATTTATGGGTATTGACAGATATGGTATCATAATGTTCCTCACACCTTGCTAGCAGAGGTGAAAGGGCACCAGAATTGGGTAAAGGTGACGGGTGAGTTCCTCACTTTTCCAGGTGGTGGCACACAGTTCATACATGGTGCAATACACTATATTGAATTCATTGAAGAGGTGGGTTTTCCCTATTCAGACGCACCCACGTTGATTTGGTTCTTCTAGCATTGCCCACATTTTTTTTCCTACCCCGCCCCCGCCCCCCCAAAAGATCATCTATATCTCAGATTCTATTGCGTTAAAATATTAAATTCTTAGGTTTTGACTCATTGAAAAGAAAATGCAGTAGAACACACACACACACACACACACATATATATAGTGATGGACACATACATTGGATATCATGAACATTCCATCAATTTTAGAAGATGGAAACAAGATGCTTTGTCACATAACTAAGATTATCTATATTTTCATGAGTTCATAGCAAAACAATAGGCAGGTATTGTAGTAGTGTCATTGAACAACAATGTTAATGTATGCAGGCAGTACCTGATATTGCTTGGGGGAAGCACACACGAGTCATATTGGATGTTGGTTGTGGGGTAGCGAGCTTTGGGGGCTTCCTTTTTGAAAAAGATGTTATTACGATGTCTTTTGCACCCAAAGATGAACACGAGGCTCAAGTTCAGTTTGCCCTTGAAAGAGGAATACCTGCAATATCTGCTGTGATGGGCTCTCAGCGGCTGCCATTTCCGAGCAGGGTGTTTGATCTTCTCCATTGCGCACGTTGTCGAGTTCCCTGGCACGTCGAAGGTTTTTACCAATTCTCAAGAGTTTCAATACTCTCAATAAAATCTAACAACCTTTCTTTTTTCCGCTTTCATAACAAAATTTGAATGATTTGTATGAAGGCGGTGCTCTTCTTCTGGAACTGAACCGTGTTCTACGACCAGGGGGTTACTTTGCTTGGTCAGCCACTCCTGTGTACCAGACACTTGAAGAAGATGTAGAGATCTGGAAAGGTAAATTTCCAAACTTTGCTTATTTTCTTTGAACACGGATTGGAATTTTACCACAAACTGACATGTAGTTTTCTATCAGAAATGTCTGCACTAACAAAGAAAATCTGTTGGGAGCTTATTACCATCAAGAAAGACAAACTAAATTCTGTCGGTGTTGCCATCTACCGCAAAGCATCCTCAAACGAATGTTATGACCAAAGAAAGCATAACAAACCTCCAATGTGTAAAACTGATGACGATCCAAATGCTGCCTGGTACGTTTCCTTACACTTCAAAGCATGATTCATACATTACTTTCAGAGTTCGCTAATGAAGTGCTGACTATAATTCGATCTGCGGTGACATTTTCAGGTATGTAGCTCTGCAGTCCTGCATGCACCGTGTGAAAGAGGAAGAGACTCAGAGAGGGTCCCGATGGCCTGTGGATTGGCCTAGCCGGCTACAGACACCTCCATACTGGTTAAACAAATCCCAGATGGGAATTTATGGGAAGCCAGCTCCTGATGATTTCTTGACAGACTACCAACATTGGAAACGGGTGGTGAGCAAGACGTATCTCAGTGGATTGGGAATCAGCTGGGCCAATGTGAGAAACATCATGGACATGAGAGCTGTTTATGGAGGGTAAAAATAATCTTCATATATAGCCATGTTTACTATGTCATTGTATATGATACATCACAATGGTGCTTACAGGTTTGCTGCGGCAATGAAGGACCTTAAAGTGTGGGTCATGAATGTAGTGAACATAGACTCTCCAGATACACTTCCCATAATCTATGAACGTGGCCTCTTTGGGATATATCATGACTGGTGTGAATCCTTTAGCACATACCCCCGAACCTACGATCTCCTACATGCTGATCACCTTTTTTCAAAGCTGAAAAAGAGGTAGTCTAGTTGGGTTATTGCATTGATATTTCATTTTCATCTTCTCTTTTCCTTTTTTTTTTTTTTCTTTAGAACCCATAAGATAACCATATGTACCTCGTTTGGCTTTGGCAGGTGCAAAATTGGACCTGTCATGGCAGAGGTTGATAGAATAGTCAGGCCAGGTGGTAAGTTGATTGTCCGTGACGAGTCGGCGACAATTGGAGAAGTCGAGAACTTGCTGAAGTCCATGCACTGGGAGGTTCATTTAACCTTCTCCAAAAACCAGGAAGGGATACTCAGTGCACAGAAGTCAGATTGGCGGCCAGATACCTATGCACCTGCTTCTTGATATGGAGATAAACAACATATGGCTTTAAATTATATGGACCTCTTGGACAGTCTGTAAGAAAGAAGGCAAAATTTCAACAGTTCATGTTGTAGCATTCTGGTAACTTAGGAACATGACATTTATCTGCTGAAATACTGCAAGATAAATGTATTTTTATCACTGTTGTCAATTAATGGCAACATAAACATTGCTGTAATAGGATCAGTTAAAAGTGTTGTAATAGCTAATTGGCTGAATAATTCCTTCAATTTTGCTTTGAGTAGGAAAGTCTTGCACCCATTTTAAATACTTCCTTTTTCTTGGATCTTGTCACATTTTTTGGTGAAATTCCACTCAGGAACAAAAACAGGATAGTGAGTCAAGCATGGGAGGTTGACCCAAGCACTGAAACTTAGTGATAAACTAAAGTTGCCGAGATCAAATCTACAATCCATGTTGATGTAGTCTTGACTTCGCACCCCAGCAAAAAGAAAAACCAATTACAAAGAAAAAATGCCACTCATAAATACTCATTAAAATGTAAGCAATGAATACATCTTGGAAAATAACTACTTCGAAAGTCAAGCTCTACTACAACAAAAGGTTGCTCATGTAATTCACTGAATATGCACTTGGCATGCAGGGTATACCTAATGTCCAGACAAAAAACACACAACCCTTGTTGCAATTAAGTATGCAATTCTAAGACTGCCAAGTTAGATGGAAACATGTTTTCTCAAAACAGATAACTGAATGAACTTGTAGAAAGCCTCTCTCATTATATATTGCAGGAATAAGAAAATATGGGCATAGGATTGAGGTTCTAGTACTATAGTATAAAGATCCCTTCTCATTTTGGTATTTAAACCATAACAAAATATCAAAGAAAATTTACCATCAAAATCTCCAAAGAAGGGTACAATTACAAATAATACATTGTCAACCCTAAACCATAGCTATTAGCTTTCAAAAAATTAAACGTGGTCCTAAAATTTGATGAAGTTAAATGTGAGCAATGGATCAACAATATATCAATCTAGCAATTCTGTCGTATCATTTTAGTATTGGAGACATCAGTGTAGCCATATTTTAACAATTACGTAGCATGTTGACTCTTTAAATTCAAGTAAACATATATCGGCAATGCTACGTAGCTCAAATTTTGTGGCTCAAAAGTGGCTCAAATGGCCAAACGACGTCGTTTTGAGTACAGAACAACATAAAATGGCCAAAACGTCGTTTTGGCATTTGAGCCACTTTTGAGCCACAAAATTTGAGTTACGAGACATTTTTCAACATATAATTCATGTTAGCAGCTGGCGTTTGGGTTTTTTTTTTCCTCTTTACTTTTTAATGTAAAAACGTAAAGAGTAATTTGGCTTTTTTTATGAACTCCCCAAACTTAGCCTGAGAGCTGGACGTAGTGATAATGATTAAAATACACAATAACCGCAACAAAACAGGACTAATAAAGCAACTAACTCTAAAAAAAGATTGATTTGATATGAACTACTCAAATCTTTTTAAAAATTCTCCACTTATTCCAAATTTTCCTTCTTTTTTTTTTTTAATATCAAATTTGATGAAAAAGAATCATCTCCAATGCTTCATCGTTTTCAATTTTCATCCAATTCAAATTTGATGAATTGTCAATTTGATGAAAAAATAACTCTCCCTTGATTTGATTAACTTTTGATAAAAGGATTGAAGATGAATTTGGAGCACTTTTCAACAAATTTAAATTTCTTCAAAATTCTCAACCACCGTTGATATGCAAGAAGAGAGAGAGAGAGACTCTTACAAAGTTTAGGATTTGGAGAAGATGACAATCTGTAAGAAGGGCAATGCAGAAATTGAGGGTAGGGCTGGTTTTGGTCCTCCAGTTGCCTAACCCCAATAGTGTAGCTACTGCTACTACTAGTATATATATATATCATTGTTTGTATAAACTTGGTAGAGAGAGAGAGAGAGAGAGAGAGAGAGAGACTGAATAAATTGTATAAATTGTATTATGTTCAGTGATTTACAAGGAGCAGATCACTCTCATTTATAGAGAGGAAAGATGGTACATAGGATGCTAATGCTAACACACCGAAAGCAGAAAGATACAACATCATTAGTGGGACAGCTAGATATTGCACACTAATACTATATTATACTAACAATACTATAGTACACTAATATTACACTAACAACCCCCTGTAAACTCAAGGAGGGTAAGCATTAATCAGCTTGAGTTTGGAAACGAGATCAGTGAAGCGACCAGGAGGATGAGCTTTTGTGAAAATATCAGTAGGTTGATCGACAGAAGCAATAGAGAAAAGGAGAACAATGCCACGGGTAACATGCTGGCGAATGAAATGACAATCAATCTCAATATGCTTGGTGCGATCATGAAAAACATCATTGTGAGCAATCTGAATGGCACTCTGATTGTCACAATAGAGAGAGGTAGCGCCAGAAGAAGAAACACCCATATCAGTAAGGAGCCAGCGAAGCTAGAGAAGTTCCTGAGTAGTATCAGCGAGAGCTCGGTATTCAACTTCGGTACTAGAACAGGCAGTGAGAGATTGTTTCTTGCTACGCTAAGTAAGAAGAGAATCCCCTAAAAAGAAACAGAAACCCGTGGTGGAGTGTCGATTCATAGGATCCCCAGCCCAATCAGCATCAGAAAAAGCACACAGTTCAAGAGAGGAGGAAGCAGAGTAGTTGAGGCCATGGAATAGAGTGCCTTTGAAGTAGCGAAGGATGCGGAGTAGAGCAGTATAATGGGGAATGCGAGGAGTCCATATGTACTGACTAACAATGTGAACAGCATAGGCAATGTCAGGACGAGTCACAGTGAGATAGACAAGACTACCGACGAGCTGGCGATAAAGAGTAGCATCTGAGAGGAGATCCCCATCGAGAGGAGTGAGACAAATTTGAGGATTAACTGGAGTAGAGGTAGTTTTGCAATCGGTAAGACCAGTACGGGCCAGAAATCGGATGCATATTTGGTTTGGGACAAATAGGAACCAGTAGAATCATGGGAGACTTCAAGGCCTAAGAAGTAGTTAAGAGTACCAAGGTCCTTCATCTCAAACTGACGGTGGAGAAAACTTTTGAGGTGAAGAATACCAGCTGCATCATTACCAGTGATAATCATATCATCCACATAAAGAAGGAGAAGAGTGGTACCATGAGGAGTAGTCCGGATAAATAAAGCAGAGTCATAGGAGCTAGAGGTGAACCCGAAGTCATGAATGGTAGAACTGAACTTAGCAAACCAAGCGCGGGGTGCTTGCTTGAGGCCATAGAGGGCACGCTGTAGTTTGCAAACCTTATGAGGTTGAAAAGTAGACCCAAGTGGAGGTTGTATGTAGACCTCCTCAAGAGCATTACCATTAAGGAAGGCATTCTTGACATCCATCTAAAAGAGCTCCCAGTGGCGAGCAACAGCAACAGCGAACAAACTGCAAACAAAGGTAAGTCGAGCAACAGGGGAGAAGGTCTCCTCATAATCAATACCATATTCCTAGTTGAAACCCTTGGCAACAAGACAAGCTTTGTAGTGCTCAATAGAGCCATCAAAATGAGTCTTGATTTTGTAGACCCATTTGCAGCCAATTGCAGTCTTGCCAGGAGGAAGATCAATAACATCCCAAGTATGAATTTTGTCCAAAGCCTGAAGTTCATTAGTCATAGCTTGCTGCCAAAAAGGATTAGTACAAGCCTCACGATAGGAGGTGAGTTCATAAGTAGACAAGGCAGCAAACCCAACAATATAATCACGAAGATGAATAGGTGGTTGAGTTACCCGGTGCGGCCGACCTGTTGGAGGGTCGGAAGGAGGAAGAGCTGGCGAAGGTGCAAAGAGAGGTGGACCATCAGAGAGAACAGTCTGGCCGGGATCAGGGATCAACAAGGGCGTCTCGATGAAAGAGGAACCTGTATCAAAGTGATTAGAGAAGAGATTGAGGGAAGGATTAGCAAAGATGACCGGAGTGAAGAGTACGGGTAAGTGACAGAAGGAGAGAGAGGAAAACATTTTGTGCTCCTAGAAAACAACATGGCAGGAGATACGAAGACGCTTAGAGAGAGGATCCCAACAACGAAAGCCCTTATGTTCAATCCCTATATCCAAGAAAGCAGCAAAGACGAGAATGAGGTTCAAGCTTGGTGCGTTCATGGGATTCAAACAGAACAAAGCAGGCAGAGCCAAAAACCTGAAGATTGGTGTATAGATGGGGAGTGCCATGTAGACGTTTAAAGGGAGTTTGATTATGGATGACAGGGAAAGGAACACAATTGATAGTGTACACAGCAGTAAGGGCAGCTTCCCCCAAAAGTTTTCAGGGCAGGAAGACGAAAGAAGGAGAGCGCGAGTAGTGTCAAGAATATGCCTATGTTTCCATTCAGCACGTCCATTTTGTTGGGACGTGCTAGCACAGGAACGATGAGCCTGAGTACCATGACTCTGAAGAAAGGAAAGAAAATCAGTATCCCAACATTCCATAGCATTGTCAGAGCGAAATTTTTTAATGGTTTTGGAAAATTATGTGTGGACCATTTTGGCAAAGCTATAATAAAGATGTTTAAGTTCAAACCAAGTTTTCATGAGAAAAATCCAAGTAAACCGTGAATAATCATCAATAAAAATAACAAAGTAACGAGATCCCGCCATGGTAGTAGTAGGGGATGGGCCTCAAATATCCGAATGTATGAGATCAAAAAGAGCACGAGAAACAGAAGTACTTTCATTGAATAATAAAGCAGGTTGTTTTGCAAGTTGACAGGGTATACAATCAAAAGTATCTTGAAGTACAGGACCCAATTGACCACTAGAAACTAAAGACTTTAAGCGACTAACAGAAGGATGTCCTAAGCGACAATGCCAAAGATGAAAAGGAGATAAAGAGGAAGCAGATGCAGGAGCAGCGATCTGTGGGGAGTTCGAAACATGAAGTTGAATGAGTTCATAGAAACGTCCATGCTTACGGCCGATCTCAATAGTCTGTCCTGTCTGAGGGTTCTGCACCAAACAACCATTAGCAGAAAATGTGACGATTAGACCAAGCTCACATAATTGACTAATAGAGATAAGGTTTAAGGTTAGAGCAGAGATATGATAAACTTGAGGTAAAGATAACTGGGATGTGGAAACAGTCCCAACATGACTGACAGACATGAGAGAACCATTAGCAGTATGAATGGAGGGAAGATGAGTAGAGGTAGAGATGAAGGAGAATATAGTAGAGCTGGAAGTCATGTGATTACAACAGGCGGAGTCAAAATACCAAGAAGAGTTACCTGGAGTCACAGACAAAGCAGTAGGAGGAGGTGTACCAGAGGTAGAGAGAAGCTATTTGAACATGGCCTCAATATCTGTTTGAGAAAAAACAGGGGCAAACGGAGCAGGAGGCTCAGAGAAATCCTCAGAGGTAGCAGCAGCAGTGCGATTAAACTGACGATGAGAGCTCCCTCTAGAAGAGCCACTGCGAGAGGAGTGACTAGTGGAAGATGACCGGGATGGATTGCGAAAACAATCCTGCTGCAGATAACCAGGACCAAGTTTGTTGCAATATCGGCAGGAGCGAACAGGGTAATGAACTAAAAGATGAGTAGAAGGAAGGCCCTGATTCTAACAATAGAGGCAAGCAGTAATCCATTGGTTTGGTGAAGGCTGTGACTGAGGAGTGGCAAGAATAAAGTCCACATGATGAGTCTGGAGAGTACCAAGATGAGTCTCCTCAGATAACAGCTTAGAAATAGCCTGTTCAAGAGTGGGCAATGGATGGCGATGAAGAAGAGAGACATGCACTGGCTCAAAAGAGGGAGTGAGAGCCATGAGAAAGTGAACCAACCGCTGTTGATTAGGATAGGTAGTGAATAAAGTAGCATCTTCAAGGTGAGGCCATGCCGGTTCTGAGAGAGCAAGCTGGTCCCAAACAGAATACATTTGAGAAAGAAAGTCATTAATAGACTGACCGGTTTCTTAACGCATGCGGTGGAGTTGACTCTAAAGTTGATGCTGATGAGCAAGACCGGTAGTCTAGTATTGATCTCTCAAAAATCCCAAATGGCTTTAGTAGGATTGGGAATAGAGTTAAGTTGAAAACGGCCAAACTGAAGACTAATAGAGGGAACAGTGGTATTCCGAAGCCAAGTAATGATCTGATAGTTTTTACTGTCCCAGCCTTCGAGTTGGTCTTCATATTTGGCAGTAGGTTCAACATTCTCTTTCACCAGTTTGGTCACATCCCCGGTAATAATACGCTAAAGTTTCCATCCTTTGAGGAATGAGGACATGGCTTGGGCCCACAGTACATAATTTGAACCATTAAGTAGAATAGAAATTGAATGGGAGGCATCATGGCGATCCATAATAAAAATGGAGTAGAACTAAATAAATAGGAACAAGCCTGTAGGAGCAAAATTTGGTAAAACAGAGTATACCAGTGAGTCCGGAAGGTCGAAAATACCTGGAAAATGGGCTGCTGATGTCAGCAGAGGGCTGGATGATGTCAGCGGCGCACAATAGCAGCCAGAGGAGCGATGCACAATAGCAGGGACGGAGGGCAGCGCACGATAGCCGAACAGCGCACACGCGGCGCAAGAGAGCAGAATGGCACACAAAGGCGCACAATAGCACGCGAGGCGCACGGCAGCAGGCGCGGCGCACGCAAAGTGTAGGGCTAACGTTAGAGATGACGTGAGCACACAACGGAAGGCGCGTGAGAGCGCGTATGAGAGTGGTGGCGGAAGCAGAGATGCGCCGAGTACGGAAGTGGCGCGTGAGGGCGCGTGACGGATTTTCTGGTGACGTGGGTGGTGCCGTTGGAATCGTGAGGAAATTCCGAGCAGGTTGGTAAGAAGATACAATGGTTTGGAAGTAGTTCTGTAGGCTACTGTGTACGTGACTAAGAACACGGAGAAAATAAACTCAGCTCTGATACCATGTAAACTTGGTAGAGAGAGAGAGAGAGACTGAATAAATTGTATAAATTGTATTATGTTCAGTGATTTACAAGGAGCAGATCACTCTTATTTATAGAGAGGAAATATGGTACATAGGATGCTAATGTTAACACACCGAAAGCAGAAAGTATACAATATCATTAGTGGGACAGCTAGATATTGCAGCTATATTACACTAATACTATATTATATTAACAATACTATAGTACACTAATATTACACTAACAGTTTGAACAACAGCCCTAAGCTTATCGAACCTGAGCTAAGTTCAGTGACTACTTGAGGTTCAGGTAAACACTCTGCCTCTTCATCATCTTCGTCTCTCTCTCTCTCTCTCTCTCTCTCTCTCTCCTCCTTCCTGTGCTTCCAAGTAGGCTCAAGCTTGTTGCTCGGTAATAGCTTGTTTGAACTGGATTGGTTATATTTTTTTTGTGTTCGAATTAGTGCTCGAGCACGTTAGCTGTCGTTTAATATTTATTATTTATATATTAAATAATATAAAAAATATATATAAAAATAAAATAAATATGTTATTTATATATTTAAAAAATATAAATGTAAATAATAGTTAATTATAGATAGTACATTTATATTATAGTGATAGTAGATATTATTATTTTGATAAAATATTAATTTTTTTTTTTAGAGTTTATATATATATATATATATTGTATATATAATTATATAATTAAAATTTTAATTATAACTTTGGTCTCATACGTAAGTATAAATTTATAAATTTTTTGACTCGTTAAGACTCGTTAATAAATTCGAGTTTGAGTCAAATCTAAATCAACTCAGCTCAAGCTTGATTCATTAAATTTTTATTAAGCTTAAACTCAAATTTTGATTTATTAAAATTTTAATAAACAAATATAAATATATTAAAGTTTAACTTGACTTGACTCCTTTACCATCCCACTTCCAAGTCACTGAATTTTCGAACAATGAAGTGGGCCTTCTCCCGTTGAAGGCAATGGCGCGGCGTTTAGGATTCGTTTGGCATCAAGTGAAAAAGGTCACATTTTTATCTTTGGTAATTTTTAAAAATTTTGTCACCTTGTTTTCTTTTTTGAAAATCAATCAGTTTGTTTAATTTTAGTTTTTTAAATTTAATTTTTTGAAAATTAAATTTTTAATTTTTATTTTTAGGAAAAATTATTTATAAGTCCTATTAGGGAGACTTAGGCTACATATGATCCCACTAAAAAACTTATATTCCCATACGTCCTGTGGGAAGTTTGTTGACACATTTACCCTTAATATTAGTTATTAATATCATAAATAATAGTAAAACCATATATAGGAAATTGAATGTTACCATAGATCATATCTATATAAACATAACATAACGTGACACCTATACGTAACGTGACACCTACATAAACGTAACGTGACACCTATGATCTATGGTAACATGTAATTTCCTAATTGCATGTTACCATAGATCATATCTATATAAACGTAACGTAACGTGACACCTACATAAACGTAACGTGACACGTATGATCTATGGCAATAAATCATATCTACATAAACGTAACGTGACACCTATGATCTACGACAACATTCAATTTCCTATATAGGAAATTAAATGTTACTATAGATCATATTTATATGAAACGTAACGTGACACCAACATAAACCAGCAACATTTTCACATTCAATTTAAAAAAATAAAAACTCATTAAGTTTGCGAAACGTAACGTGACACGTTACATTACGTTTATGTAGGTGTCACGTTACGTTTATGTAGGTGTCACGTTATGTTACGTTTATATAGATGTCATGTTACATTACGTTTATGTAAGTGTTACGTCACGTTACGTTTATGTAGGATCTTGTGGAATACATTTATATCTAAATAGGACTTGAGACTCTATAAGAAATTACACAGGACTCAGCCTACCATAAGTGTCTGAAAAAGGACTTATAAATAGGTCTCCCTTATTTTTATTTTTAATAAATATTTTTAAAATTTTAAGCAATTTTTTTACTTTTTTAGATGTACCTTACTTAGATTTATCTAAATAGTAAAATATTTACAAAAAATATTTTAAAAAATTAATAAATACATAAAAATAAGAAAAATGTACTGAATTTTTATATATATATATATTTTGTATTTTTGGTATTTAGTGAATTTTTTAAAGATTTTTTTCACAAATATTTTATTTTTTAAGTGTATTTATGTTAGGTGTGTCTAAAAATTAAAAAAAAAAATTGTTTAAAATATTAAAAAATTCATTGAAAATAAAAAAAAAATATGAAAAAAAATTAGAATTTTTCTGAAGAGTGTTTTCTGGAAACCAAAACCGAATAAGTTGATTTTTTTTTCATATTTTTTATTCTTAATATTTTTTTTTACTTAAAACTATAATATTTATAAAAATTAAAAATTCATAAAATATAAAAAATATAAAAATATATTTAAAAAAGTGAGAATTTTTTTTAAGATCCCTAATAATAGGAATTTAGAGAATGAAGGACACTAAACAAAAACATAGTAGCTTAGGTCCCTAAAACAGGTGAGGCTATATGCACACACCTCACACTCTCTCCCCACACACTTAATGAGAGGTGTGGTGGAGAGAGATGTGTGTGGGAGGATGTGTATAGAGAGTGTTAGGTGTGTGTAAATAGATTTTCCCCCCTAAAACACAAGCACGTTTTACATCCAATTTCATTGGACCAAAATACCCTTGTTGGGATCTTCGATCATGGAGGGACGATGGTTAGCAATAGCGTCAAGGTCCGTATCGAAGTGGATGTATTTGTTTTTTATGGTTGAGAGAACAAGCAATGGCCTGAGACTTGGCCTTTTCATTGGCGGAAAATGAGCTTCGCCGCCTAAACTGTTAGTAGTGGTGGTGTTGAAAGCAGATTGCTTCTTGTTGTTGTTAGGATGAGACATAGAAAACAATCAAAGAGATCATTTTGGGAAGAGAATCACAAACACGAAGAAGAAAAGAGGGGAAGAGAGAGAGAGAGAGAGAGAGAGAGAGAGATGGGTGTGGCTTGTTTGATTTTCACTGGAATTTCTTTGGGCATTTTTATTGAAATTTCTCTAAATACATCACAATCTCCTTGGAATTTCTCTGAGTGTGTGTGTGTTCATGTTTTGAATTTCTTTGGGCATATTCATTGGAATTTCATCACAATCCCTTTGGAATTTCTCTAAGTGTGTTTGTGTGTTCATGTTTGGAATTTCTCTGGGTATATCGCAATCCCCTTGGAATTTATCTGAGTGTGTTTGTGTGTTCATGTTTGGAATTTCTCTAGACACATCACAATCCCCTTAGAATTTCTTTGAGTTTATTTACATGTTCATGTTTGGAATTTCTCTAGGCATTTTTACTGAAATTTCTCTAGATACATCACAATCCCACAGTGTTTGAGAAAATTTATATAGTGACCATAGCTAGAGAAAATTCATACAACGACCACAACCACCGAAAATTCATATAGTGACCACAGCCAGAGAAAATTCACAAAATTACAAATGGTGACCATAACTAAAGAAAATTCACACAGTGATCATAGCTAGAGAAAATTCACAAAATTAAAAATAGTGATCACAACCAGAGAAAATTCATACAGTTCTCACATCCTGAGAAAATTCACACAGCCTAGAGAAAATTCATACAGTCTAGAAAAAATTTAATCTAACTTGCTCACATAACTTTCAATCTAATTTGTTCACATATCACAATCCCGTCATCCAAATTTCGCTACATTCGTGAGTTTATTGTTGTCCATGATCACCTATTCTTTAGTTTTCAGCAGATAGATTAAGGACCCAACCTTATGGTAGCGGAAAAGCTAGATGGGATGAGTATGGCTATGAAGATGGCGAGGGGGGGTTCAGGACTTGGCATCGAAGACATAGACAAGGTCATTAGCGATGAAGCGGTCGTCGGAGCGGAAGGAGGCGGAGGTGACAGTGTCGGAGAATGAGGAGATAATGGATTTGGGTTTTAGGGTTTGAGAAGAGAAGATTGTAAGGTGGTGGTGAGATCTAAATCTGTAGAAAGAGAGAAGATAAATGGAAAGACGAGGCCAGAGTGGGAGTCAACGACGGCGTTGGCAATAGAGTGGCTGTTGGAGCAGAAGAAGGCGAAGGTGGCGATATCAGAGAGTGAGGAGATGATAGATTTGGATTTTAGGGTTTGAGAAGAGAAAGATCAAAGAAATGGATGTGAGAGAGAGAGAGAGAGAGAGAGAGAGAAGAGAGAAGAGAGACCCAAATATGTAGAGAAATAGAAGAGTGAAGGTAAAGTTGATATTATTTTTTTTTGAATAAAATAGAAGTAACGGATGTGAGGGACCTTATCTAACATAAATTTTTTTTTGTGGACCTTTCCTACTACCCAATGTTAGAGAAGGATGTTAGACTAATTTCTTCTAAAAAAATTAATACATTTTTGTATTTTGTTGTATTTAATGATTTTAAAAAAAAAAAATTAGTATAAATTTTATACTTTTTAAATATATCAAGATTAAGTAGATTTAAAAAATAAAAAACTTATTAAAATAATTTTAAAAATTATTAAAATACAAAATATGAATTAGAAACTCATAAAACTGTTTTTTAAAACTTTAAACCAAACATATTTTGTATTTTTTTAGTTGCTCTAGTTAGGGGTGCTCGCGGTTCGGTTGCAGTCGGAGAACCTCTAATCTGTCATCCATCCGCTGGATTGGCAGATTGAAAAAAAATCAATCCGCATCCGTCCGCTGGATTGGCGAATCAGCAGATAGATGCGAATCGGTTTGATGGTTTAAACTTTTACAAATTTTGAACATAATACAACAACTTGTCAATTTTTTTTTTTTTTTTGTGGGATAACAATCTAACTTAATATAAACAAAAAATTATCAAGTAAATTGTCAAATACCAATAATAAATACATATAAGAAAGGGGATTTTTTTTAAGGTCCTTGGTATTAAGATTTTATACAATAAAGGACACTCAATATTTTCATAATATCTAAGGTCCCTCAATATCGATCCAGAGAAAATTTTACACATCACAGGAAAATTTTCTCTAAACACATTATAGAGAAAAATTTACACATCTCTAACACCAAATTCTCTGGACACATCATAGAGAAAATTTTACACATCACCAACACCAAATTTCTTTGGATACATATCACCAACACAAAATTTCTCTGGACACATCATAGAGAAAATTTTACACATCTCCAACACCAAATTTCTTTGGTTTCATCATTAAATTTACTTACCAAACAAATTTCTCTGGACACATTATAGAGAAAAATTTACACATCTCTAACACCAAATTACAGAGAAAAATCATATAAAAGAAATGGCTACTATAGAACTATTACTGTAGTGGTACTTTACTAGGCAAAACATTTCTTGTAATATAAATCAATTAAAAGCAAATAATGAACTCTTTTTTTTATTTTATTTTTAGGTAAGGCAATGAGAGTCAAACTTGAGTATCTTTATTAGGAGAATGTAACGTAATCTTGTTGGGGCGTCCCATAGGGAACAAAGATAATGGAAACATTTATGCCTAATCAACAATATATTTGCTTTTCTAAAATTACATCCTGCATTTAATCATGTTCCATGCTTGAAAAAATGGTTAAGAGATTTAAATTTCATCTTACCTCTATTAATAAGCACAGTTGATGCACATGTCTTTACCCGCAAGTAGAGGCATTCTGTTTATAAGCTCCATAAAGATGCAATCCATCGACCACACATCAATAACAGTAGTGTAGTCTGAAGAGTTTAACAAAAGCTCAGGTGCCCTGTACCATTTGGTGACAACATATTCGGTCATGAACTGAGTCTCTGAAGTTGGCCGAGCAAGACCAAAATCACAGATCTTTAGATCACAATTTGCGTTCAGTAAGAGGTTGATGGGTTTCAAATCTCTATGAATAACATTTGCAGAATGTATATATTTCAGTCCTCAAAGGATCTAATACAAGAAGTACTGCAAGGAAAATGAGAGAAGAGGAGGAGAGAGATAGATCTAGGGAAGGAGAGAGAGAAAGATCTAGGGTTTTGAACTGGTAGATGAGATCGACGAGAGAGAGAGAGAGAGAGAGAGAGAGAAGAGAAGTGGGAAAGAGAGATAAAGAGCGTGAGTGTAGACACCCCATTTTTGACCGCCCTTACGACTTGGACGCCCCTGCTTGCGCACCCAATGATGAATTTATATATGCTTGTCAAGTGCTGGAAAACCTCAGCGGAATGCCGCAGCTTTAAGCCTTCAAACCTTATACACCTTTTGCCTTGTTTTTGGACCAAAACCATAGTTTTTCAAGCCTAAAAAACCTTAGGACCTGTCGGTCACCACTGTGAGCAACCGGCCACCAATGTATGGTATCGGCCACTTGTAACATTAGTGGCCTGTCGGCCACTTGTGTGTTTTGGCAGATATTTTGGCCAATTGTGCTAGCTATTTGCACAGATGCATGCACTTGCCTACATGTGTATGTATTGATATTTCTGACGGAGTTTTATTGTTTTCTATATATAGGAGACCTCCCCTTCCATTTTTGAGGGTAGAACATTTTGGAGCAAAATTTTCTTTCTCTCTCTCTCTCTACAATTCTCTCTCTCTCTCTCTCTCTCTTGCAAATTCTTAAGCTTTTGCAAGCTTTTGCCTATACACTCTAAACCAAACCTTGTGGTATTTTTGAGCTTACTTTGAGCTCTTGAGGGTGTGTAAGTGTTGGTTTAACACTTGGAAAGGGTTCTCCTTTTCAAGAGGTATAAGTCTTGGCTTATTGCTTTGCTTTATTTGCTATTTTGCCTACTATTTTTAGACTATTTTTAGGTTGTTTATAATCTGTATTTTTGGGCTGAAACTTGTGGTTTAAGGCCATTAGGAGTGGAGGAGTGGATCACCCTTTTTTGTACCTCATTTCTTAGGCCTTTGCCCTTGTGTTTCCCACCTCTTTGTCCACCTTTTTTGAGCTTTTTTTTTAATACTAAATCTCAAAGATTTTTCAATGGTTAAAAAGTCCAAAAAATGGAGGGGGTAGCCTCCCCTCCTTGTGCTTGCTTGCTAGCTTAACATGCTTTATATTTTAGCTTATTGTTCTAGCTTTTTTTGTCTTGATTCCAGCATATTTTAGAACTGTTTTAGCACTATTTTAGGACTATTTTTGGTTGTTCATTGCATTTGAGCCTTATATAGCATGTTTGTAGTGTAATTGTTCTCATAGGCTTGGTGGTTTAGATCTTAGCCACCAACCTATTTGAGATGATAGTGTTTTTTCTTACTTTCCATACTTGTGATCATCTTTAATCACCTCTGTAACTTCCCTCCTTTTTTGCCTTTTTCTTTTCTTTAAAAGTTGTTTCAAGCTACTTGTTTGTTTAAGCTTGAGATTGAGGTCTTGTGCTTAATGGTTTAATCCCTTTGGGGATTCATTATCAATGGCATGACACTTCTCTCATGCCCAAAACAACTCTTGGTTTGGTACTCCTTTCTATTAGAGGACTTAAAGTTCACTTTTGGACTCAATTGATTAAGGAATGGATGGTAATTAACATGAATTAATAAAATTGGAACTAAAAGTGATGCAAGATAATAAAATCAACTTGGGTTCAATCGGATGTTAATTGAACTCATTGAATCTTGAGTCGTTTCATACTTGTTAGTGATGTAAACGGTTCAAGAGTTAATGTCAACCACTTCCCTTGATCAATCCATGATAGGGAGGAGGTTTGAGAGTCTTTTATGTTGCATTTATTGAAATTGTACACCTTGGTTCATAGGCCATCATGTAATGAAATTACATCGATTGATGGTTTGTGAATTGAGCTTGCCACTTCTTTAAGCTGTTTGATGATAATGAGAGGCAGGGTGTACAAACATACCTTCAGAATATCCGGTTTTGTGCTCTGTATGCTTTTTGTTGCAGTAGGGAGAACCAAGCTCCAGTGGTCGGCAGACCACCTTTTCTAGACGGCAAGCTACCATTTGTGGCCGGCCGGCCACCACTTCTGGCCTGCCGGCCACTTTTATCAAATTAAGCAGCAACATTTTGGAATAGAGTAGAGGCTGAGGTGAGGTGAAAAGATGTTCTATTGTGTGTAGACACCCCATGTTTGACCGCCCTTAAGACTTGGGCGCCGCTAATTGTTTACTTGGTGATGAAAGTTGTGCAGCGCAAAGGTTCGATTTCTTCGGCAAGAGGAGAGTCAAATCCCAACCTTACACTCCATTTTGGACCAAAACTATTTTTGAACGGTTTTTAGACCTTAAAACCCTCTCTTTCAAAATATTTTTGAAACAAAGTTCCTACGATGTTCCGAGACTCGCATTTCGTTAAATGTTGCGCTTTTCGGTAAACTGAGCAAGGACAAAGTAGAAATGAATGATAGAGAGGTGAAATCTTTGAAAAAATCTTTAAAACATCTTGGTTAGAGGTTTGGAGTTGAAGAAAATTGGAGGAGAGGGAAGAAACCTAGTGGAGGAAGAAGTTGGGCATGAATCGTTAAGAGAGAGACGAGCAGTCCTCGCTAAATCACGCCTATCCACTTGTATACTTGGATTTCAAATATGAGGCCACCACCATTGCAAAGAAGACTTCCAAGGCTTCATTTTTCATTCAAGAATCTCCTCAAGCCGAGGCCAGATAAGGGAGATATGGTTGGTTGAAGTTAGGCATCAATCCGGTTGGACCAAAACTGAGCAGTCTTCACTAAAAGAGGGATATCTCTTAGCATATTTATAATTTTGATGTGAGGCTTCCATAATTGGAAAGAAGACTTCTGGGGCTTTTGTTTATGCTCAAGAATGATCTGAAAATGAGTCCAGATGAAGGAGCTATGCTTGGTTGAAGTCGGGAACCAGAACCAGATTTTGCCGTCGGCCTCTGTGGGAGTGTGCCGGCCACAAATGGAGTTTGCCGGCCATAGCTCGGCCAAAAGTGATCCTCATCGGCCAACATTAGTAGCTGGTCGGCCAACAAAGTAGCAGGTCGGCCACCAAGATGGCCGGTCGGCTAGAAATGTCCAGAAAGCTCAGAATTTGAAGATATTTTGCTCTAACTGTCTTTCAAATGCTCCAGCTGTCTCTATATTCAGATATTTCAACCAAGGCTTTCATTTTTGCTATATATGAAGGTCATATCTCATATATTGGGAGGTGGACAAGTTTGGGAGCCTCTCTCTCTAAATCTCTCTCTCTCTCTCTCTCTCTCTCTCTCTCTCTCTATAATTTTGTGAGCAAAATTGTAGCCTCTCTCTCTAGAAGCCTCTCTCTCTTCCTATATTGTGCTTAGAAGTGAGAATTTCCTACACTCTTGCAAAGAGACCCTACACTAAACACCTCTACCTTGTTGCTGAGGTTCTTGAAGGTCCTATTTGAGCTCCCAAAGCTGGTTTTGGCTCAGATTTGCACCTGTTTTGCTGTTGTGCTTCAAAGGTAAGCACTTGTCCCTTTTAAGCTTGTCTTGCACACTTGTTTTGCCACCTTTGCAAGCTGTTTTTGGCTTGATTTTGAATTGAAGAAAACTCTATTTTTCAGTCCTAAAAATGGTGGTTTAAGCCCCTTTTGAGTTTGAGGATGGTCCACCCTTCTTGCCTCTTTGCTTGTTAAGCTTTTGTGCCATCTTTCAAAGCTTTCTAAAACAACTTTTTTTGCCCTTTTAACCACTGAATTCTAGAGGAATTTCAGTGGTGGAAAGTTGGTTTTGAGGACTAAAATGTGAGGGGGTGGTCCCCCCTCCTCTTGTCTTGTTTGCATGTATTGATGGCCTACCAAATGAGCATGTATTTCTACCTTTTCGTAGCCTACCTCAACATGTTTTTGCCATTATTTTAGCATGATTTAGCTCTGTTTTGAGTGGTCTTGGCCATGTGAGACTTGTTGTGCATGGTTGTAGTGTAAAGGCCCTTGACTAGCTTTGAGTTTCAAAGTCCCTAGCATGCTTTGCTTGAGTTGTTTGCATGCCTTAGCCTCATTTCTCACATGATTTCAGTGCATATAGCATAGTCATATTCTCACATATTTCACTCTTTCATAGCTTTTGTGAGTTGTGCCTTATGCCTTGTTTGTGAGCCAATACTTGAGCATGATTTTATTGCCTTATGGACTTCCATCTCAGCATGTTTTGGCCTTTATTTTGACATGTTTGAGCTTTGTCTAGATCTGGTTTGGCTGTTTGAGTTCAATATTGCATACGTCTAGAGTGATGCTCTTTACTAGCTTAATGTATTTGGCTTTTGAGCACGCATTATATGAGTTGTTTGCATTGTTTTTAAGTCATTTAGCATGTCATTTCAGTGTTGAAATATATGCCATTGCACTCCATTGTTTCACTCTTTCATTCGCTTTGAAAGAGGTCTTTAGCCCCTTGTTGGCTTGAGCATGGAATTGAGGCTCTCATGCCTAATGGTTTTAGCCTTCTCTTGAGGGTTTCTACTAACCAAAAGCATGAGGCTTCTTTCATGCTTAAGGTGCTTGTGGTTTAGGCCATCTTTCCCATTAGAGGACTTACACATTGAACTTAACCGGTTAATGGACTAATTGGTAAGTTAAAATGAGTAAACAAGAAATGGACCAAGTAAAACATGTGAAAGATAAGCATGTTGTTTGCATTGCATTGTGTTTGGATCGAACGTTAATCCAAACATAAGAAATGTGAGATGTTTCATACTCAAAGTGATGAAACGTGTCACATTTCTTGGTCGCCGTCCCCCTTGATTGTGCATGATAGGGTGGAGGCCTTTCGAGTCTTATGTGCGCATTCATTGAGCTTGTACAAGCTTGGTTCTTTGGCCATCATGCATTGAAAATGCTCGGTTGGTGGCTTGAGAGCCAAGTGCCACACTCCTTTGAGCTTGAGACATGATAAGGAGGGTGACAGTACATATAACTCCTTGCAAATACACTGCCATGCCTCTGTTTGCTCTCTGTTGCAGCAAAAGGAGGAATTTCAGGAAAGCAGTGGCCGACTGGCCACATGTTCTAGCCGACCGGCCATCAAATATGCCGACCGGCCACCAGTTTTGGCTGATGATCACCAACCATGGCCGATCGGCCATCAGTGTGTTCTTGAGATCAAACAGAAGCAATCTGGAGGTTGGCACAATTTTCAGAGGTTCAAAGATGTGCAAACAGAGGCATCTAGAGGCAAGGCAATGGATTTTCGGGAGGAAGCAATCGAGCATGCATACTTCCTTCGCCCGCGAGGCCATCCTTATCGCTTTATTAGCTAGTTGTAGCTAATTACATGTGCTGTAATTAATTTAGCTTAATTCATTTTGTAAAATTTTAATTAGCTTAGATTAGCTAGTTATTCAATTGTGTTGTAATTAATTAGCTAGAATGGTTAATTAGTTGATTTGTAATAAGTAGCTTAGCTTAGCATTGCTAGTTAGCTTATTTATTTGGACCCTCCTTCGCGAGGGCGTAATGTTGTAATAAGCATGCTGTAGACGTCCCCGAACGCCCCGGGAGGGTGAGTCCCGTTCTGTTCATTTTGGGCTCACTACAGTTCAGGGCTCAATGTCACGGTCCTGTATCTAATCTCGCAGAGTGCAATGCAAGACCAATGAATCATCAAAGAGTCCAAATCCGGCAAATCGTTTTGAAATCAGATTTTTTGAAAGAAGTGCCAAACATGGACTGCTTTGCCAGATACAGAGTCGCCACCTAAATATTTTATTTTTGGGAAATTTAGGAAACCCTGACTCGTTGCCTAAGGCCACGTGTCCGTCATCACCAAAGTTTTCTCGGTTCGGTAACTTGGGTACGATTGGGGAAGGTCACTCCGTGAGCACCCCCGCTCGCCCGATCAAAGATTGGCCTCTACTAACCATGATATCTATTTTTGAAAACATTGTGTGTTCTTATTCCGGTTATTAGCCTAGATTTTACTATGTGATGCGCACAGCATACAAGTATAGACCGGGTCGCCTGAATTGGAACAAAACATTTCATGTTTGTTTTTGAAAGATGGTTTGATGGTGCTACCCGCAAGTAGGCTAAGACGTGGATTTGCCACCCTCGGGTGGGCTTAGAAAATATGATTTTGCCACTATCTAGTGGGCTTAAAACTCACAATTAATGAATTATTCCAATTCAAATAACCCAACCTTCACCCACAGGCATTCAGGCAGTTATATCACATAAGCAAATAGCCTCATGGTAAGCATGCTATCATGGCAACACTCACACGCATGCAAGATGCTAAAGCATAAAAACTCACCGAGTATTCCAAGCAAAAACAGAAACTGATTAGAAATCCATGCATGATCCTAATTATACAGAAATGCCTAATGCAACACATGCAAAAATGCAACTATAGCAGGCTCGGCTATTCTAAACATGGCATATGAAATGCAACAGCTAACGTATATTCAACTCGGAATTGAAATACAAATGCAGTTAGTATGATGCGCCGAGCCCGGTGCATGCAAAACAGATGAATGAATGCAAACATGCTATCATACAGTATGCTAATTAAAACGTGCCCTAATCTAACCATCATAAGCTGGTATATAAAAGGGAGAGAAAGACGTGGGGTTGGAAGACATACATCACACGCACGCACACTTATTACAGTTGTGCCCTCGCTCGGAGGGTCCGAAAGAATAATATACAGTCCCGAATAAATACAGTCCGAATAAATACAAAATCCTAATTAATTTACAAATTAAACTAGGAAAGCATTAAAACTAGCATGCAAGCTAGGGACAGCCTCGACTCCGCTCTGGATGATGGATGATGCATGTTCGGGTTGCCTTGCGCGGAAATCTATCGCGATGCCCCGATTAGCCTCTGTTTGCAATTGTTCTTGGAAAGCGCGCCAAGCTCCGGAAGGCTGCTGATTCTTGATTTGCTGCAACAGAGAGCAGGAAAGGGGCATGGCAATGTATTTTCACATATGTATGTGTGCCTCGATCCTCATGCCACCAATCACGCATATCGATGCATGATGGCCGAAGAGTCGAATTGCACTACTCAATACGAAATGAATGCACGTATAAACACAACAAGACCTAAACTCCATCATGGGTAATCCGGAGTGTCGGTGACAGGGAATTGAGACACGTTCCGTCACTCGAAGTACGAAACGTCCCTCGTTTTCCGTGCTCGGGCTAACTCCTATCCCAAACACAATGCAATATGCATGGCATGCATGAATGCAACTAATATACAACCTAGCATACACAATGCTATGAAATGGCATACACAATGCACGATGTAACACGACATACACAATGTTCTAACATGCAACCTAGCATACGCAATGCTATGAAATGAAATGGCATACGCAATGCACGATAGACTTACACCAACATGAGTGGACCTCAGCCGTACTCACATCAGTGGCCATTAGATGAAAATGAGACACTCGAAATGCGTGCATGCGTGCACGCAAACCGAGGACCGAACCTAAGGCACGAATGCCACTCTACCAAAGCATGGTAAGGCATGGAACGTAGTATGCAAATTTCAGCACTGAAATATGATGCTAAACAGCCCCGGATCATGAAAACATGGCACCCGACGCATGAGGTGAGACTCGAAACTCAAAACTAGGCACATGGAATGACTTATAGCTATACAAAGCATGCATTATTTGAACATGAAGTGTAAAGACAGAGTCAAGGCAGTCCCAAAACATGAACTTTTCCAGTTTAGAGCAAGGCCAAAAGGTGCTAAAAAGATGGCTTAAATTAGCATGCAATTTCGACTAGTAAACATGGTTTACATGGCAAGTGTATGATGCACATGGAATTTCACCAAACCGTCGAAAATCAGTGAATGAATCATATGAAAATAGGTCCAAATAACCACTGATATGTAACCATGGCATGCCAAAATGATGAGCTCCTTTAGGTGACCATACAAGGAGTTATTAGGCACATACAAGATAGACAAATGACATGGCATATACAACTCTAAAAATCAAATATGATAGTCCCAAAACTCACCAAATTGGCCCTAGAATGTGACTAGGAAGCATGCAAGATGGGGTCGCTTTGAAAGGCCAAGATGGCCATCAAACAAGTCAAGGTGAGAGGGGATCACTCCCCTCTGATTTGGAAGCTCAAAACAGTGGCCAAGCCACTAGAAATCCACTGGATTCCAGTGCCTAGAAGGCCAAATGAGGCATGCAACAAGAGCTAGGATATAAAGCTCAAAACAAGAGGCAACTAAGCATACTAGATAGCATATGACCTCAGATAAGAAAATTCCCTTAATCAAACATGGAGAGGGCCTAAAAAAAAAACTTTTTACAGTTTACAACATGCTTCAAAAATGAACACAAATAGGGCTAATCTATCATGCAAAAATGGCCCTAAAAGTGAGAATAGAGACAAGGGGCAGTAGCCGACCCCAAACAGCAAGGAGCCCTTCAACAAAGTTGAAGAGGGGCTCAAAATAAGTCACTTTAAAGTTTACATCAAGCCACGAAAATAAACACAAGTAAGGTTAAACTAGCATGCAAGAAAAAGGCCTAAAAGAGGGATAAAGAGGCAAGTGGTAGGAGGAGGCCTCAAACATCAAAGAGTCCTTGATCAAACATGAAGAGGAGCTCAAAATATGACTAACTTCAGTTCAAGACAAAGTCCAAAAATGCTTGTAAGTGAGGATAGCCAATGAACAAAGGAAGTGCAAGTTTAAGGGAAATGAAGACTTACCCTTGAAAGAAGCAAACCAGCAGGTTTTGGTCCAAGATTCTGAGCTTCCAACCTCCTCAAATGGCCTCCAAGGTGCTGGAATGGATGATGGAGGTGTTGTGCTATGAGGTGTAGTGCAAAAGTGCAAGGAAATCCATCTCCAAAGCACAAAACACAAAACAATATAGAGAGAGAGATAGATTTTTCTCTTCAAAATGGCTGAACCTGGTATAAGGAAGAAGCCTCTTCCTTATATAGAAGAAAATCAAAGCAAAGCTTCTTGAACAAGCTTGGCAAGAGCTTCATCCCTCCATACACGTGTATGGAGGGCAGATATGAGGAATCCAGCTGGTACAAAAGATCTTCTGTGAAACCTGCTCTGAGAGGGGTGCTGCCGGCCATCAGTGATGGCAGGCAGTGGCTCATTGATGGCCGGCAGGGGTCTTTTGTGGCCGGCATTGGGCCGGCATTGGCCATTAATGGCCGGCACACTTCCATAGAGGCCAGAATAAAAAATCAGTCCTAGTCCCTATTTTGAAGAAAGCCTAAATCCTTCATCTGGATGCCTTTTTAGGTCATTCTTGAGCCTAAACTGTAGCCCCGGAAGTCTTCTTTCCAAATTTGGCAGCCTCACCTCAAAATTTCATGTGTGCTAAGAGATATCCCTCTTTTAGTGAAGACTGCTCAGTTTCGGTCCAACCGGATTGATGCCCAACTTCCAACAACCATATCTCTCCCATCCGGACTCGGCTCGAGGAGATTCTTAAGTGAAAAATGAAGCCCCGAAAGTAAGATTTCCAACGGTGGTGGGCTCATAGCTGAAATCCAAGTATTCAAATGGATAGGCCTGATTTAGCGAGGGCTGCTCGGCTCTCTCTTAACGATTCATGCCAAACTTCTTCCCCGACTGGGTTTCTTCTCTCTTCTCCTCTTTTATTCAACTCCAAACCCCCCAAACAAGGTGTTTTGAAAGATTTTTTTAAAGATTTCACCTCTCCTTCATTCATTTCCACTTTGTCCTTGCTCGGTTTACCGAAAGGCGCGACATTTGACAAAATGCGAGCGTCGGGACATCGTAGGAACCTATTTTCAAAAATGTTTTGAAAGAGAGGGTTTTAAGGTCTAAAAACCTTTCAAAATAGTTTTGGTCCAAAAAAGGGTGTGAAGTTTGGATTTGACTCTCTCCTTGCCGAAGAAGCTGAATCTTTGCCCTGCACACCTTTCACCACCAAGTAAACCATTAGTAGTGCCCAAGTCTTAAGGGCGGTCAAAAATGGGATGTCTACAGTTGCCCCTTTTTGACAGAACTCGAAAGTCATAAAAAATGACGGGAGTGAATGTCAAAGCCCAGAGACGACCCATTTTTAACAAAGCCGAAGACTTGGGCAGGCAAACAAAATAATATAGATGTGCCCGGAGGCTGGGGCAAAATGACATGCATGATGCAAGAGCATAACTTATGATTATGCAAAGAGGGCTGTAATGAAACAATTATGCAAAATAAATGCAACATTTTAAGCGAATGCTATGCAAGCGAGTAAACACAAACCAAACTACATCTCATGCAGAAAGGATGTAAGAAAATTATACAATTCTCACTGCGTCTCACGCGGAGAAGACTAAGAGCGACCATTAGGGACACCCGAGGTCTCAAACAAGATCCCGACGCATTGCACGCGAAGGGAAAGAGAGTGATACAAGCATTAGAACATGTTCCAAATGCTCTTAACTAAAGAGGGAGAAACATAGGGACATATCCCGGTGTTTCGGAAAGGAGGAGAAACATAGGGACATATCCCGGTGTTTCGGAAAGAAGGAGAAACATGGGGACGTATCCCGGTGTTTCGGAAAGAAGGAGAAACATAAGGACGTATCCTAGTGTTTCAGAAAAAGAGAAGAAACATAGGGACGTATCCCGGTGTTTCGGAAAGAAGGAGAAACATAAGGACGTATCCTGGTGTTTCAGAAAAAGAGAAGAAACATAGGGACGTATCCCAGTGTTTCGGAAAAAGAAGGAGAAACATAGGGACGTATCCCGATGTTTCAGAGAGGGAAAGAAACATAGGGACGTATCCCGGTGTTTCGGAGAGAGAGAAACGTAGGGACGTATCCCGGGGTTTCGGAAAGGTGTGAAGAAACATAGGGACGTATCCCGGTGTTTCGGAGAGGTGTGAGCATTGGAATGTATTCCGAACGCTTTTAACCGAAGAGGGAGAAACATAGGGACGTATCCCGGTGTTCCACAAGGAATGAGAAACATAAGGACGTATCCCAGTGTTCCAGAAGGAATGAAAAACATAAGGACGTATTCCGTTGTTCCACAAGGAATGAGAAACATAAGGACGTATCCCGTTGTTCCACAAGGAATGAGAAACATGGGGACGTATCCCGGTGTTCCAGAAAAAGAGTGCGCATAACAATGCGACTGAAATGTGCATCACAGTGCAAGTGGAAAGTGCGTGACAACGCAAATGAAAAGGTGTGCATAACAATGCAAGTGAAGTGTGCATGACAACGCAAGTTTGAAACAAAATGCCGAATAAGGGAATACAAGCCTTAACGAGACCAAATTCAAACGCGACCTCCGATTTACCTTTCGGAGGGGTTTGCAACACACTCAGCTCAAAAACGGGCACACCCTGTTCATATTAGAGAGAGATAACATCTGCTGCCGCTTTAATTGCCATTCTGACTTGAAGCAGGCTTAAGCTTGGGGTCGAGATATACTCATACTTCGCAGTAGTGACAAGGCCTGAGGAGGTACATCCGGAGTACAATCACAGAATTCGCTGAAGGTGAAACACACTCAGATGCTTCGATTTTCCCTCTTTTCTTTTGCTTTGCAGTCCGGAACCTACATAGCTTCAGATAGATCCTGATTTTACTGTTCTCACATGACCTGGGTTGAACCCTGCAGTTTTCGAAAGAACAAATTCCTTTTTTGCACAAATGTGGAGAAAGGCACAGCACTCTGAGCACACAACAAATCATTTTTGAAATTGAGAAAATGAGTTCTCGACCGGGTATTGAGCCTACAACTGAACACAGCAAAGGCGACCCAACAACGGAAAATAAAGGTAAACAACCTAAACACATCTATCGACACTTGAAGTGATTCAAAACAAGAATCGAGACAGATAAAACAAAACACAAGACTCAAATGTGCACAGGGAGCCTGTTTCACCGGGTATGTTTCCCACCCTTTGTCATTTGTAATTCTCACATCACTCTGGCACTCAAACTCTATTTTTCTGAAAAAGCCCTTTTCTCACTTTTTCTCTCATCGCACATCTCTCTATTCGTCAATCTCTCATTTTTCATCCCTTCCTTGGGTGATTGATGGATAAACAGGAAGTTGCGGGCTCATGCCCCTAGCATTCCGCTAGATTCTTCTTCTTGTTCACAACAGTGAGTTTCTTCCACAGAGGGGCTGCACTACAATTGAGTGTGTGGCAAATCTGCAGCTGACATCGGTTGACGATGCTCTGCCGGGGAGTTTGGACGTGATCAGATCTGTCCAGATAAGGGAGTGGAATATCTTGTCCCATTCTGGTTCGTGGTTCGCACTTAGCTTGATACCTCGTTGTTTGGAGGATGAGAGAGCTTTCAGCCCTTTTGTGGTTAGCTTCAGTGGTGCCCTTTTCCTGGCAAATAGAGTGCCCTTCTGACAAGTATGTTGGCGATGGGGAAAGACAGAACACCTGACTCGACTGTGCCCCTAGTTCATCATCTTGACCATTTTTGTTTTTGGCTTTCTACTAAAACAATTTTGACCAAAATGAGAGTTAGATTAACATGCTTGTTCGATTTTTGATTTGAAATCATGTGAGTCAGGTTATGAGCACTGAAAATTTTCCTTTTTGGGTCCAAGATATGGTCCAGTTTTTTGAAAAAAATAGAGCAAATTTTTGAGAGAATTAGTCAACCTCAGTAAAAATTCTCAAAAACTATTTTCGCAAACAACCACTGCTCAACGAGCACGGAACCTACTCTTGAGATGCACAACCTCAGATCTGAAGGAAAATTGCCCCTTGCTTGGAGGACACTGCATGGCAAAGGAAAGTTGCCCCTTGTTTGGACGGCACCACAGTGCATTGAATGGCAACGGAAAGTTGCCCCTTGTTTGAATGGCACCACAGCGCATTGTAGTCAGTCCTTAGAGCGACGAACATAACCAAATTCTCGGATACAGAGAAGACAATGATGGTCAAAACCATTACATGGACACAATCGATTTTAAATTGTTTTACGGCTGGACTTCAGAATGAAGTTGCCTACGTATCCCAAACATGGGAATCAAGCCTTACGTAGTTCGGGGTTAAGGTACACTCGGGTATTAACCTCTCCTTTTGCGCTCTAACTTTTGCCAAGGTGCCCGATGTGGGTTTTCGACCTTGCGAGCTTTGTTTTTCTTTTCTTTTCTCTTTTTTGATATTTCTTTTTTTTTGCTTTCTTTTTTTTGCTTTTTTGTATTCTTCTTTTTTCTTTTTTTTGTATTTTATTTTTCCTTGCTCTAACTTTTGCCTGGGTCGCCCTTTCGGGTTTTCGGCCCAGCGAGCCTCTCAAAGGGGAAAAGTGTAACAAGTCCATGCCAAATGGTTTTGAGATTGAAGCCTCTCTGTATCCAGGAGAATGGCTATTGTATTTGGCTCTTCGAGACATTTGACATTTTTGCCCCTAGTTCAAGGGGCGCTGCTGTTCTAGCTTTGCAAGCTTCTGTTGACGATGTCTGATCTCTTGATCTAACTTTGGTGCCTCTTGTCCGAGGGCTGCTCTAAACCCGGCCTCACAGGCCTCTTTTGATGGTGGATCGTTGAACATTCTGAATGGATTCAAGGTTCGGCAACAAACGGATTGAATCTTGAGGTTGAGAGCGATTCTAGGCTGCACAATCTCAAGAGTGATTCCACACAGGTCTTCACAGGACTGTGCAAAATATTTTGTTTTTGAAAGTTTTTACGAAAGCGACAAATCGCTCGCGCTGAAGATAGTGTGGAACCAGTCTGGGTCAAGCCAAGGTCCTTCTCAGTACTCACATTAACCAGCATGATCTCGATCATTAAGGGCTTAGCACGCCTGTCTTTCTCTCAACTGATCAAATTTTTGCAAAACCCGAGGAATTCCCTCTTCTTCATTTTTTTTTTTTTTTACCACAATATTTCGAAAAAAGTTTTGGAAAACTTAGGTCGATGCAATGAATTCGAGGCACAGAAAAGACACAACTTCTAGTCAAATACTGCCATCTCATTTAGAATTTCTGGCACAACTGGCACACGGCAGAAGCAAATACAAGAGTGTGAAAATCATTGCTGTTCATTCAAATCTGTTGGCACAACTGGCTCCCAGGAAAGAACAGACTCAAAACAAAACGAAAAGACAAACGCAAAACAAGCAAGTGGTGTCCGAGGTAACACCCCCCGAAATCACCCGATTCTAACAAAACAGGACTGACTCGACACAACAAGACAGACCCGACTGACTCAGTATGAAAAGACTGACTCAACACAACGGGACAGACTCTAAACAACATAACAAAACCGACTCAATACCCGAGTTAGAAAGTATAAAAACCAGCATTCACAAATGCTTAAAACAGTGCGTGCCATACGCCACATCTGGAGTAAACTGAGTGCCGCCTGCAGGTGGTTCATCCCTCGATCACATCACATTATCCCCCACAAGTTCTCTGATCAAGTGTCGATAGACTTTGTAGGACCTGGTGCGGAGATGACCCTGTTGTCAATCAAATTTTGTATCTCGTGGTGGAGACAGACGCAACTGTCGGTGTCATGACCGGTTTGTTGATGAAAAGCACAATACTTAGTCGGGTCATGCTTTGCAGGGAGAGGATCGGGTAGAGGTCGTTGTTCTAACGGTTTCAGATGCCCTTTCTTGAGTAGGACCCCTAGAGCTTTAGACAAAGGCATAAAGAGTGGGGTGAAAACCCTCTTGCCTCGGGGTAGATAGTCTGAAGTTCGAGGGTTTGAAGTGGATGCACCAACAAAGGGGGTGGCTGCTCTTGGTGTGGTGGTGGCGACCATGCCTGCGTCTGAAGTCCTAGCAGCTGCGTCACCACTGGTGGTCACATTCGAACTGCGGGAAAATGCCCTCCTGGGCTGCTCCTTCTCCTGGTCAATGAGGCCCTGCTTCATAGCATCCTCGATCTGTACTTCCATCTGTAACAAGCCCGCGGGGGACCTCGCAACAGCTCGGACTCGATTTTGTCACGGTTCTTAATCTAAACCAAAGAGTCCGAATCCGGCAAATCGTTTTGAGAAAACAGATTTTTTTTTTTGAAAGAAGTGCCAAACATGGACTGCTTTGCCAGATACAGAGTCGCCACCTAAATATTTTATTTTTGGGAAATTTAGGAAACCCTGACTCGTTGCCTAAGGCCACGTGTCCGTCATCACCAAAGTTGCCTCGGCTCGGGAACTTGGGTACGATTGGGGAAGGTCACTTCGTGAGCACCCCCGCTCGCCCGATCAAAGATCGGCCTCTACTAACCATGATATCAAGTTGTGAAAACATTATGTGTTCTTATTCCGGTTATTAGCCTAGATTTACTATGTGATACGCACAGCATACAAGTATAGACTGAGTCGCCTGAATTGGAACAAAACATTTCATGTTTGTTTTTGAAAATGGTTTGATGGTGCTACTCGCAAGTAGGCTAAGACGTGGATTTGTCACCCTCAGGTGGGCTTAGAAAATATGATTTTGCCACTATCTAGTGGACTTAAAACATACAGTCAATGATTTGCTCCAATCCAACTAACCCAACCTTCACCCACAGGCATTCAGGCAGTTATATCACATAAGCAGTTAGCCTCATGGTAAGCATGCTATCATGGCAGTCACTCACACACATGCAAGGATGCTAAAGCGTAAAACTTACCGAGTACTCCAAGCCAAAACAAAAGCTAATTAGAAATCCATGCATGATCCTAACTATACAGAAATGCCTAATGCAACACATGCAATAATGCAACTATAGCAGGCTCGGCTATTCTAAACATGGCATATGAGATGCAACAGCTAACATGTATTCAACTTGTAATTGAAATACGATGCAGTAGGTTATGATGCGCCGAGCTCGGTGCATGCAAGACAGATGAATGAATGCAAACATGCTATCATACTGTATGCTAATTGAAACGTGCCCTAATCTAACCATCGTAAATGGATAAATAAAAGGGAGAAAGACGTGGGGTTGGAAGACATACATCACACGCACGCACACTTATTACAACATTGCCCTCGCTTGGAGGGTCCGAATAAAATAATATACAGTCCTAAATGAATAGTATAGTCCGAATAAATAATACAGTCCAAATATGTACAAAACCCTAATTAATTAACAAATTTAACTAGGAAAGCATTAAATTGGCATGCAAGCCAGGGACTGTCTCGACTCTTCTCCGGATGATGAATGATGCATGCTCGGGTTGCCTTTGCGTGGAAATCCATGGCGATGCCCCAATTAGCCTATGTTTACAATTATTCTTGGAATGCGTGCCAAACTTCGGAAGGCTGCTGATTCTTGATTTGCTGCAACAGAGAGCAACAGAGGGGCATGGCAAAGTATTTTCACACATGTATGCATGCCTCGATCCTCGTGCCACCAATCACGCATCTCGATGCATGATGGCCGAGGAGTCGAATTGCACAACTCAATATGGAATGAATGCACATGAAAATACAACTAAGACCTAACTCCATCATGGACAATCCGGAGCGTCGGTGACTAGGGAATTGAGACACATTCCGTCACTCGGAGTACGAAACGTACCTCGTTTCCCGTGCTCGGGCTTACTCCTATCCCAAACACAATGCAATATGCATGATATGCATGGATGCAACTAAGATACAACCTAACGTGCACAATGCTATGAAATGGCATACACGATGCACGAGGTAACATGGCATACACAATGCGCTAACATACAACCTAGCATACACAATGTTGTGAAATGAAATAGCATACACAATGCATGATGGACTTACACCAACACAAGTGGACCTCGGCCACACTCACATAAAAGGCCATTAGATGAAAATGAGACACTCGAGATGCGTGCACACGTGCACGCAAACCGAGGATCGACCCTAAGGCACCAAATGCCACTCTAACAAAGCGTGGCAAGGCATGAAATATGGCATACTAGCATGCAAATTTCAGCGCTAAAATATGATGCAAAACAGCCCTGAAACATGGACACATAGCACCCGATGCATGAAATGAGACTCGAAACTCGAAACTAGGCGCATGGAATGACTTATAGCTATACAAAGCATGCATTATTTGAACATTAAGTATGAAGAAAGAATCAATATAGTCCCAAAACAAGCATATTTTCAGTTTTAAGCAAGGCCAAAAGGTGAACACAAGTAGGGCTAAGCTAACATGCAAAAACGGCCTCGAAAGAGAGATAAAGAAGCAAGTAACAGCTTCGGCCCTAAATGGCAAAGAGCCCTTCAACAAAGTTGAAGAGGGGATCAAAATGAAGCACTTTACAGTTTAAATCAAGCCACGAAAATAAACACAAGCAGGCCTAAGACACTATGCAAGAAAAAGGCCAAAAGAGGGACAAAGAAGCAAGTGATGGCTGCTGGCCTAAAACAGAGGAGGGCCCTTTAACAATGTTGAAGAGGGGCCCAAAAAAAGATATTTTACAGTTTATGACCAAGCCCAAAACAGTGCACAAGCAAGCTTAAAATACTATACAAAATAAGGCATAAAAGAGAGATTTAACACAAAGAGCAAAAAGGAAGCCTCAAAAAGTGAAAGACCCTTGATCAAACATGAAGAGTGGGTCAAAATATGACTATTTACAGTTCGTACCAGAGCCCAAAAATACAAGCACAAGGAGCTAAAAAAGCATGCAAAAATAAGGCCAAAAGAGGGATAAAGAGGCAAGTGACAAAAGGAAGCCTCAAACAGTGAAGAGCCCTTCAACAATGTTGAATAAGGGATCAAAACAAGCCACTTTACAGTTTATAACCAAGCTCAAAACGGTTTACAAATAGGCCTAAAATACTATGCAAGAAAGAGGCATACAAGAGAGGTAAGGAAGCAAGTGGTAGCTGGAGACCTTAAACATGGAAGGACCCTTAATCAAACATGAAAAAGACCTCAAAACATGACTATTTTCAGTTAGGGTCGGAGCCCAAAAATGTAAGCAATTATGGCTTAGATATAGAACAAAATAAAGCACAAAAGAGGGAGAATGAAGACTCACCCTTGTAGACCGAACTTCAGCAGCTCTTGGCCTGAGAAAAGGTGCTCCTAAGCTCTGAAAAACCAGCTTCAAGTGTTGGAAAGGATGGTGGTGGTGTGGTGCTATGTGGTGGTGTAGAAATGGTGTAGGGTTTGGGAGGTTTTGAGGGTTGAAGTGTAGAGAGAGAGAGATTCAATGTAGGAGCTCCAAGCCAAAATTTCTAACCCTGCTGGGGAGCTGGAGGGCCTGGTTATATAGGCACAAGAGTGGGGGAAAAAGGGGGGGAAATGAAATTCAAATTTCCCCCCAAAAAGTTAGCCCCCCGGATACAAAATCTGGGAGGAAACAGAGGGTATATTTGTAAAGTACCTGGAGAGAGGAGCAAGGCCGACTGGTTATTTAGGGTTTAGGTGGCCGGCCGGCCCCCCCCCCCATGGCCAGTCGGCCAAGGGTCAAAAGGGTCAAGACTGATTAGTGGCCGGCCATGCCAAAAAGCTGGCCTCCCATGTGTGCACAACACAACCATGTGGTCAAAAATTAGAGAAAGTGAACCAGGAGAGAGAAAACCCATTTTTTGGAGGGGTTCAAAAGGGTCAAACACAATTACTGGCCGGCCATATGATATTGGTGGCCTCCCAGGTGTGTACAACACAAATATGTGGTTTAGGGCTAGAAAAAGTGGCCTTAAGGTGGTCAACATTGGCTTTCTAGTGAGAAAAACGGGCGACGGAGGGCGATGAAGAAATAAAACTGGTTGTCAGAACAATTACTGGCCTCCCACCCTTCTACAACCTTCCTAATAGTGAAAATAAGGCCTCCACCAAAAATGAGCCCAAACCGATGCAAAATGAAGGTTCGGGGGCCGAAACGCGCAGCCCGGGGCCCCGAAAACTGACTGTTAGGCACCGGAAGTGGTGTTCGACCACGAAGGCGGTCTCTTGGACCACAGTGTCCCTCAAAAGGGAGGAAATAAGGTATGTGCCAAAAACCGGAGCAAACGGAGGTAGTTAAGCGGTCCCGAACCGAGGCACACGGCCAACGGCTCCGAAAAACTGAAAACCGGGCTCCAAACGGGCAAAATGGCCTACGACCACGAAACGTAGCCTACGGCCACTGAGAGATGATCTACGAGACCTCTCCCTCCCTTCGGGAAGAGAAAAACAGAGAAAACAGAGCCTGGTTCGCAAATCGAGGCGAAGCATGAAAGAGTCCGGAAGTCCGGAGGCAAGGCTCGCAGCCGAGACTCTGAAACCTCTGGACGAGCACGATATGCAACATCACCAAGTGCTCAATCGGTGACGTCTGAGTCTTAAGGTCGGTCAAAAATGGGGTGTCTACACCATCTCATGTAAGTCTGAAAAGGTGGGGAAGGGAAGCACAATCATCTTTTGCATAAGCTTGGGTTGGAGGTTGCGTACAACCATCCGAATCTGATCTTTGTCAGTGGGCCTAATGGTCATCATTGAGGCATTGGCCCTCCAGCGGGCCACAAAGTCAGAGAAGCCCTCTTTCGGCTCTTGTCTGGTCGTCTCAAGATCACGGGTTGTCATCTCGATCTGGGTATTGTATGAATATTGTGCGACGAAGGCCTCGGCCATCTCCTCCCAGCTTCGTTTCACTGAATCCTCCAATTTGGCGTACCAGATGGCCGCGATACCCGACAGGGTCCTGCCAAAAAGGGAGAGCTTTTGTAATCTTGTCAAGCCCATCGGGCGCAGAACATCTGAAAACAAACTCAGGTGGACCATGGGATCTCCTGACCCGTTAAAACGGTCGATGTGAGGCATCTTGAACCTATCCGGCAGTGTCACAGTTGCGTCGACGTACCCGTCCTCAATGTCCGGGATGGATTTTACCCCCTGGGATTTCTTGAACAACTTCTCAAGCTTGCTCAATTTCAACACTGTAGGGTCGACCTCGGACTAGAAGGGTGAGTCCGGTAGATTGGTAGGTGTTTTGGACAGCTGGGGTAAGATCGGGGGCGGAGCTGCCCCTGTAGGAATGTCCGTACCTTCCTGGGTATTCTGAACGTTCGCTGTCTCCCCGGGAATTGGAACTCCTGGTGGGGGAGGAGCTTGATGCGAAGCAGATGCTCCATTTTGCAACCTAGTGTTGAGCTCGGCCTGCTGGGCCATGATTGCAGCCTGCTGCTTGGAAAATTCCGTTTGGAGGACAGCATCTTGCTACATGAGTTTCATACTCTCTTGAAGCTGGTGCATCATTGCCTTCATCCCTGATGTATTCTGCTGATCCATTTGACTGACCGGTATATCTACCTCTGTGATAAAAACTGAGGCCTCAGCCTGACTGTTCACTGGTGGGGTGGATAAGGGCCACTGATCTGGGAACTGCTGAACTGGTGATCCGTGCCTGCCTGTCCCTTTTACCCTGCCTCTGACAAAGGAACACTAATTGCCTTTGAACTGAATCTCTGACCTGACAAAGTCTATCAGCACAAGTTCGATGAACCTCGGGGGATATTGGAGCCTTCTGAAGCTATGGTTTCAAGACTACCCTAGCAAAAGAGAAAACAGCCAGTATCTCAGCCTGATTTCACCTGAACAGATACGAGCATGGTTGAATGAGTGTGCTCTCTACCGAATTCTGCCCAAAATTCTGCCGGTAAACTGATACCCTCAGGTAAAATCGATTCCCAAATATTGATGCCCGCAGGCCTGATACCCAGACTTGCAAATTGTTACATGCATTCCTGTAGAGACGCACTCTAAAAGCACATAGCAAGCAAGTGAGAGCCAAAACACCCCTATGTTGGGGTAGGGTTTCTCTGTCCTATTTTGTCAGGAGCTAGGGTTTCACTACTCACGCAGCGGTTTCAAATAACCTATGTTGAGTAATGTAACATGCCCGGGGGGTACCCGCGCGCGTTAAACAGTTCGGACTCCCGAGATCTCTTTGATCTCAGCCTCACGAGTGCAATGCGATACATAGATGAGAGTCCAGATTTGGCAACTTTTATTGAAAATCCATTTTATTGCAATTTTGTCAAAAATGGACTACATCATCAGATCTCAGAGTCGCCACCTAATATTTTGGGAAATTAGGAAACCCATGACTCGGTGCCAAGGCCATTGTTCGTCATAACCAAGGATGCTTGGCTCAGAACCTTAGGTATGAGAGGGGAATGTCAATAATGAGCACCCCCACTCACTCGATCAAAAGATCGGCCTCTACTAAACCATGATATGACTTTTTATTTTCTTTATATGTTCATGTTCTGATTATTGAATAAATCCTAAAATTTACTATGTGAAGCATACAAGTATAGACTAGTTTGCTCAAATTGGAACAATTCAACTTCATGTTTGTTTTTCGAAAAGGGTTTGAATTTGCCACTTGACAAAGTGGGCTTAAAGTTTGTGAATTTGCCACTACAAAGTGGGCTTAAAACGTACAGTCGTTGAATCATTCCAATTCAGGCAACAAGCCTTCATCCACAGGCATTCAAACAGTTTATCATTTAATCAATTAGCCTCATGGAAGGATGCTAAACATAATAAGAAAATCACACACAAATGGGATGCTAAAGCATAAAAACTCACAGATTTACCGACGTCCCTCGAACAGCTACAAAACAAAGTTAGTAAAATATGCATGATCATATATACAGAATCCTAATGCAATTCACTCATGAGATGCAATTAAAAATTCGGCTTCTAAGATATGACATGTGAATCATCTCAAGAACATGAGGTAGCGCACATAATCACATAGGAATTGATTAAATCCACAAATGCAAACTTAGCCGAATCAAGATGCATTAAACATGGATGCAAAGCATGAATATGATGAAAAATAAATATGATGTTTATGTACAAATAAAGAAAGCAAGTAAAAGAACGGGATAGAAAGAAGTGGGGCAGGGAATTATTACAACATTTTAAAGAATAATTACAAACCAAATTAGAGAGGGATGAGGAGAATATTACAACAAAATAAAAACCTCACAATACACTCAAAATTAAAAAAATAAATAAATAAAAACTTCATGTTCTTTGGAACCGCCACCGGAAATTGGTCAACATTGGGAGATTACGCCATCTTGTTCGGAAGAAGCTAACCGGCCGGCCAACTAGGCCAAGCAAAACCTGTCTTGTTGCGAAACCAAGAAAATGAACAAATAAAAAATATGTAGGTGGCTCAACTAACCACTACCGGTTAGATTAAAAAAAAACAAGAAAACAAATATAAAATAAAATAAAATAAAAAGTGCAAACTCACAACATAAACCTAAAGCAATAAAACAAATATAAGATAGAACATGCAAGATTACAACAGAACTATTATGAGACTAATACACGAAAAAAAAAATAAATATGAGGTAGAACATGCAAGATTACAATAAAACTAATATGAAATTAAAGCATGCGAATAAAAATAAATAAATAAATAAATAATTATGAGCTAAACAAACCACTAGGATTATAACAACACACTATGAAATATAAAGTAAGAAAATAAATATGAGATAAACAAACCACTTAGATTATAACAAAATACAATGAAATAAGAAGCATGAAAATAAATATAAGATATAAAATATAAGAAAATGAAAGACTAACAATTCATCTTCCAAAGAAAGATTGAACTTTTTGATTTCCAAACTTCCTCTTGATCACCCTCAAGTGTAGGAAGTGTGTTCTCAAATCCTCAATTCGAAATTATGGAGTTTATGGAGTTTGTGGTATAGAAAGTGGCTAACTCTCTAGTTTTTCTCACTTTCAATCACTAAACACTCTTCCTTATGATCAAGGCAATTGATCTTTGGCTATATCAGAATTTTTGGAGTGGTTTTGGTGCATGGAAATGAGGAATTTCAGTAGCTATGGAAGGTATGGGGTGTATATGGAAGATAGGAATATTTTTGGCTCAAAAACTCAATTTTTCTCTCTTTTTTCACTCTTTTCTCACTCCTTTCTCTTCAATTTCGTGGTCTCCTCTTCTCTCTTACAATATGATCATTCTATATAGGCAATGAGGGAGAGTAAAGGTCAAAAAGAAGGTGGGAGACAAGAATGTGATAGGAGGGCAAATTTTCAAGGTGGTTGCATGGGATACTCCTTTATGAATGCAAACAAAACCTCTTTTTGACAATGGGGGATGAGTAGGTATAATGGAGGATGAGTGGATGCACTTGAATGGCTCAGAAAATAGGTAAATGGGTTGTCCCAACCGAACCAAAACCAAGAAAAAATGGGCTATTGTTGTTTTGGGCCGAGTCAACAAAATCTGCTTTTAAGTACAACTTCAAATGGGCATATCTCCCCTATATGGACTTGGTTTTAGGTGGTTCTTGGGTCCAAATTGAAGCCCCAGAAGTCTACTTTCCAATGGTGGTGGCCTCACATTTAAATTCCAAGTGTACAAAGAGATATACCTAATTTAGTAAAGGCTGTCTCGGGCTGGGTCAACAAAATCTGCTTTGAAGCCCAACTTCAAATAGGCATATCTCCCTTATTTGGACTTGGTCTAAGGTGATTCTTGGGTCTAAATTGAAGCCCCAGAAGTCTACTTTCCAATGGTGGTGGCCTCACATTTAAATTCCAAGTGTACAAAGAGAAATGTCTAATTTAGTGAAGGCTGCTCATTTCCTTCTTAATGATTTGATACTCATTCTTTTCCTAAACCAGTTTTCTTTCATCCCCTCCTATTTCCTTTAACTCCAAACCTATAAAGAAGATGTTTTTAAATATTTTTCAAAAAAGTTCACCTCCCTTTCATTTATTTCCACTTTGTCCTTACTCGGTTTACTGAAAAGTGCAACATTTTAATCGAAATAGGAGTTTCGGGACATTGTAGAAACATTTTAAAAAAAAAAACATATTTTGAAAAGAGGGTTTTAAGGTCTAAAATAGTTTGGCCAAAAAATGGGTGAAGGTTGGGATTAAAACTTAAATTCCATATTTCTTACTAAGAATTTTGTGAGAAACACATTCTAATTGTCATCATCGGGTAATCAAAAGAAAGCGCCCAAGTCTTAGGGTCGGTCAAAATGGGGTGTCTACAGGTAAGCAACCTGTCCTTGTTTGGAATGGTCACTATGGATCCGAATATGCACTAGGTCGAATGGTCAAAAGGGTGCCCGGGTAAAACGGGGGTTTGTGTTCCCATACTGGCAAAGCCCACAACCGGTCAGCCTTTTGGTCATGCCTTGACAAGACAAGCCTCCGGCAAACCGTTCAGGAATAGCAGATGGCAAACACGGTGTCCTAGGCGCACCAATGCAAATGCAATGCAAAGAAACACACAAGTGTAGTCAAAACCAGATATCATGAGTTCGAGTCAAGTTCTCTAAATCCCCAGCAGAGTCGCCAGAAACTGTAGACGTCCCCGAACGCCCCGGGAGGGTGAGTCCCGTTCTGTTCGATTTTGGGCTCACTACAGTTCAGGACTCAATGTCACGGTCCTGTATCTAATCTCGCAGAGTGCAATGCAAGACCGATGAATCATCAAAGAGTCCAAATCCGGCAAATCGTTTTGAAAACAGATTTTTTGAAAGAAGTGCCAAACATGGACTGCTTTGCCAGATACAGAGTCGCCACCTAAATATTTTATTTTTGGGAAATTTAGGAAACCCTGACTCGTTGCCTAAGGCCACGTGTCCGTCATCACCAAAGTTTCCTCGGTTCGGTAACTTGGGTACGATTGGGGAAGGTCACTTCGTGAGCACCCCCGCTCGCCCGATCAAAGATCGGCCTCTACTAACATGATATCTATTTTTGAAAACATTGTGTGTTCTTATTCCGGTTATTAGCCTAGATTTTACTATGTGATGCGCACAGCATACAAGTATAGACCGGGTCGCCTGAATTGGAACAAAACATTTCATGTTTGTTTTTGAAAGATGGTTTGATGGTGCTACCCGCAAGTAGGCTAAGACGTGGATTTGCCACCCTCGGGTGGGCTTAGAAAACATGATTTTGCCACTATCTAGTGGGCTTAAAACTCACAATTAATGAATTGTTCCAATTCAAATAACCCAACCTTCACCCACAGGCATTCAGGCAGTTATATCACATAAGCAAATAGCCTCATGGTAAGCATGCTATCATGGCAACACTCACACGCATGCAAGATGCTAAAGCATAAAAACTCACCGAGTATTCCAAGCAAAAAACAGAAACTGATTAGAAATCCATGCATGATCCTAATTATACAGAAATGCCTAATGCAACACATGCAAAAATGCAACTATAGCAGGCTCGGCTATTCTAAACATGGCATATGAAATGCAACAGCTAACGTGTATTCAACTCGGAATTGAAATACAAATGCAGTTAGTATGATGCGCCGAGCCCGGTGCATGCAAAACAGATGAATGAATGCAAACATGCTATCATACTGTATGCTAATTAAAACGTGCCCTAATCTAACCATCATAAGCTGGTAAATAAAAGGGAGAGAAAGACGTGGGGTTGGAAGACATACATCACACGCACGCACACTTATTACAGTTGTGCCCTCGCTCGGAGGGTCCGAAAGAATAATATACAGTCCGAATAAATACAAAATCCTAATTAATTTACAAATTAATCTAGGAAAGCATTAAAACTAGCATGCAAGCTAGGGACTGCCTCGACTCCGCTCCGGATGATGGATGATGCATGTTCGGGTTGCCTTGCGCGGAAATCTATCGCGATGCCCCGATTAGCCTCTGTTTGCAATTGTTCTTGGAAAGCGCGCCAAGCTCCGGAAGGCTGCTGATTCTTGATTTGCTGCAACAGAGAGCAGGAAAGGGGCATGGCAATGTATTTTCACATATGTATGCGTGCCTCGATCCTCGTGCCACCAATCACGCATATCGATGCATGATGGCCGGGGAGTCGAATTGCACTACTCAATATGAAATGAATGCACGTATAAACACAATAAGACCGAGACTCCATCGTGGATAATCCAGAGTGTCGGTGATTGGGTATTGAGACACGTTCCGTCACTCGGAGTACGAAACGTACCTCGTTTCCCGTGCTCGGGCTAACTCCTATCCCAAACACAATGCAATATGCATGGCATGCATGAATGCAACTAATATACAACCTAGCATACACAATGCTATGAAATGGCATACACAATGCACGATGTAACACGACATACACAATGTTCTAACATGCAACCTAACATACGCAATGCTATGAAATGAAATGGCATACACAATGCACGATGGACTTACACCAACATGAGTGGACCTTATCCACACTCACATCAGTGGCCATTAGATGAAAATGAGACACTCGAAATGCGTGCACGCGTGCACGCAAACCGAGGACCGAACCTAAGGCACGAATGCCACTCTACCAAAGCATGGTAAGGCATGGAACATAGTATGCAAATTTCAGCACTGAAATATGATGCTAAACAGCCCCGGATCATGAAAACATGGCACCCGACGCATGAGGTGAGACTCGAAACTCAAAACTAGGCACATGGAATGACTTACAGCTATACAAAGCATGCATTATTTGAACATGAAGTGTAAAGACAGAGTCAAGGCAGTCCCAAAACATGAACTTTTCCAATTTAGAGCAAGGCCAAAAGGTGCTAAAAAGATGGCTTAAATTAGCATGCAATTTCGACTAGTAAACATGGTTTACATGGCAAGTGCATGATGCACATGGAATTTCACCAAACCGTCGAAAATCAGTGAATGAATCATATGAAAATAGGTCCAAATAACCACTGATATGCAACCATGGCATGCCAAAATGATGAGCTCCTTTAGGTGACCATACAAGGAGTTATTAGGCACATACAAGATAGACAAATGACATGGCATATACAACTCTGAAAATCAAATATGATAGTCCCAAAACTCACCAAAGTGTCCCTAAAATGTGACTAGGAAGCATGCAAGATGGGGTCGCTTTGAAAGGCCAAGATGGCCATCAAACAAGTCAAGGTGAGAGGGGATCACTCCCCTCTGATTTGGAAGCTCAAAATAGTGGCCAAGCCACTGGAAATCCACTGGATTCCAGTGCCTAGAAGGCCAAATGAGGCATGCAACAAGAGCTAGGATATAAAGCTCAAAACAAGAGGCAACTAAGCATACTAGATAGCATATGACCTCAGATAAGAAAATTCCCTTAATAAAACATGGAGAGGGCCTCAAAACAAAACTTTTTACAGTTTACAACATGCTTCAAAAATGAACACAAATAGGGCTAATCTATCATGCAAAAATGGCCCTAAAAGTGAGAATAGAGACAAGGGGCAGTAGCCGACCCCAAACAGCAAGGATCCCTTCAACAAAGTTGAAGAGGGGCTCAAAATAAGGCACTTTACAGTTTATATCAAGCCACGAAAATAAACACAAGTAAGGTTAAACTAGCATGCAAGAAAAAGGCCTAAAAGAGGGATAAAGAGGCAAGTGGTAGGAGGAGGCCTCAAACATCAAAGAGTCCTTGATCAAACATGAAGAGGAGCTCAAAATATGACTAACTTCAGTTCAAGACAAAGTCCAAAAATGCTTGTAAGTGAGGATAGCCAATGAACAAAGGAAGTGCAAGTTTAAGGGAAATGAAGACTTACCCTTGAAGAGAAGCAAACCAGCAGGTTTTGGTCCAAGATTCTGAGCTTCCAACCTCCTCAAATGGCCTCCAAGGTGCTGGAATGGATGATGGAGGTGTTGTGCTATGAGGTGTAGTGCAAAAGTGCAAGGAAATCCATCTCCAAAGCACAAAACACAAAACAATATAGAGAGAGAGATAGATTTTTCTCTTCAAAATGGCTGAACCTGGTATAAGGAAGAAGCCTCTTCCTTATATAGAAGAAAATCAAAGCAAAGCTTCTTGAACAAGCTTGGCAAGAGCTTCATCCCTCCATACACGTGTATGGAGGGCAGATATGAGGAATCCAGCTGGTACAAAAGATCTTCCGTGAAACCTGCTCTGAGAGGGGTGCTGCCGGCCATCAGTGATGGCAGGCAGTGGCTCATTGATGGCCGGCAGGGGTCTTTTGTGGCCGGCATTGGGCCGGCATTGGCCATTAATGGCCGGCACACTTCCATAGAGGCCAGAATAAAAAATCAGTCCTAGTCCCTGTTTTGAAGAAAGCCTAAATCCTTCATCTGGATGCCTTTTTAGGTCATTCTTGAGCCTAAACTGTAGCCCCGGAAGTCTTCTTTCCAAATTTGGCAGCCTCACCTCAAAATTCCATGTGTGCTAAGAGATATCCCTCTTTTAGTGAAGACTGCTCAGTTTCGGTCCAACCGGATTGATGCCCAACTTCCAACAACCATATCTCTCCCATCCGGACTCGGCTCGAGGAGATTCTTAAGTGAAAAATGAAGCCCGAAAGTAAGATTTCCAACGGTGGTGGGCTCATAGCTGAAATCCAAGTATTCAAATGGATAGGCCTGATTTAGCGAGGGCTGCTCGGCTCTCTCTTAACGATTCATGCCAAACTTCTTCCCCGACTGGGTTTCTTCTCTCTTCTCCTCTTTTATTCAACTCCAAACCCCCCAAACAAGGTGTTTTGAAAGATTTTTCAAAGATTTCACCTCTCCTTCATTCATTTCCACTTTGTCCTTGCTCGGTTTACCGAAAGGCGCGACATTTGACAAAATGCGAGCGTCGGGACATCGTAGGAACCTATTTTCAAAAATGTTTTGAAAGAGAGGGTTTTAAGGTCTAAAAACCTTTCAAAATAGTTTTGGTCCAAAAAAGGGTGTGAAGTTTGGATTTGACTCTCTCCTTGCCGAAGAAGCTGAATCTTTGCCCTGCACACCTTTCACCACCAAGTAAACCATCAGTAGTGCCCAAGTCTTAAGGGCGGTCAAAAATGGGGTGTCTACACATGCGTGTGTGTGTGCATGTCTTCTAACCCCACTTCTTTCTTCCTTTTACTTAACCGCTTTCGATGGTTAGTTTTAGGGCATTTTTCAATTAGCATACCTTATGCTTGCATGCGTGCATCATTCATTTGTATTGCATGCACCGGACTCGGCGCATCATTCAAACTGCATAATATTTCAATACACTTACTTGAATACGTGTTTCAAAGCATGTTATCAAGTTGTCATATTCATATGCCATCATAAATAGCCGATCCTATTTAGTTGCATTATTGCATGTGTTGCATTAGGCATCTTAAACATAGTTAGGATCATGCATTGATTTCTAATTAGCTTTTGTTTTGGCTCGGAGTACACTGTAAGTGTTTACGCTTTAGCATCCTTGCATGAGTGTGAGTGTTGCCATGATAGCATGCTTGCCATAAGGCTATTTGCTTAAATGCTTAACTGCATGAATGCCTGTGGGTGAAGGCTTGATTGCCTGAATTGGAACAACTCGATGATTGTGAGTTTTAAGCCCACTTTGCGAAGTGGCAAAATAATGTTTTAAAGCCCACTTGAGGGTGGCAAATCCGTGCTTTAGCCTACTTGCGAGTAGCACTTTCAAACCATTTTCGAAAACAAACATGACTTGTTTTGTTCTAATTCTTGCGATTTAGTCTATACTTGTATGCTATGCGCATCACATAGTAATGTTAGCTAATAACCGGATAAGAACACATGAGGTTTATAAAATAACATATCATGATAGTAGAGGTCGATCCTTTGATCGGGCGAGCGGGGGTGCTCATTTCAGGACCTTCCCCTCTCGTACCCAAGTTCCCAAGCCAAGGCAACTTTGGTGATGACGGACACGTGGCCTTAGGCACGAGTCAGGGTTTCCTAAATTTTTCAAAAATAAAATATTTAGGTGGCGACTCTGTAATCTGGCAAAGCGGTCCATGTTTGGCGCTTTTTATTCAAAATTGATTTTTCAAAACCAATTGCCGGATTTGGACTCTTTGGTGTTTATCAGTCTCGTATTACACTTTGTGAGATTAGATTCAGAACCGTAATAGGAGTCCGAACTGTAGTAAGACAAATTCGCGCCCTCTCCGAAAGGGGGGGCTCGTGAAGAAAGTCGGGTCTACACTGTGTAACAGAGGTATTATGGCAACAGAATAGTGGACTTTTCGGGTGGAAATCCATGCATGCATGAGCATTCCTCGCTTCTCAGAGCTGATTAGTTAGCTTAGTTACTTTATTTCATGTTGTATTCATGTTGTAATTAATTAGTTAATTCTAATTTATAATTAATTAATTAGTGTAATTAATTAGTTAGTTTCATAGAATAACTAATTATTTGTTTTGTAATAACTAGCTAGCATAGTTAGTTTATTCATTTTGTAATAATTAGTTAATTCGTTTTGTAATAGCTAGTTAATTAGCTTAGCTAGTTAGTTTATTTGGACCCTCCTATGCGAGGGCAAGCAGTTGTAATAATGTGTATGTCTTTCAACCCCACGTCTTTCTCCCTTTTATTTACTTGCTTATGATGGTTAGTTTAGGGCATTATGTTTTGTTTAGCATCTCTCATGCCTTGCATCCATTATCTTGCATGCATTGAGCTCGGCGCATCATTCTAATTTGCATTGTTAGTTAATACTTCTTTGAATACGTGCTTAGACCTCATGTAATCAAATTGATTCATACGCCATATTAGTAGCCAAGCCTAGTAATTGCATATCGCATGTGTTGCATTAGTTATATTGCATAGTTAGGATCATTCATTATTCTAACTCTGTCATCTTTTTGGCTTGAAATACTAGGTGAACTTTTGTTTGTTTTAGTATATTGCATTGTATGTTAGTGTTGCCATGTTTAGCATGTTCACCATAAGACTAAGTGCTTAAATGATAAACTATTTGAATGCCTGTGGATGAAGGCTAATTGCTTGAATTGGAATAATTTGAGTAATGTTCATATGAGATCACTTTTTCAAGTGGTACATATTCGAAACAATTTTCAAAACAAACATGAAATCAAATATTTCAATTTTTGCAAATTAGTCTATACTTGTGTGCGCATCACATAGTAACAATAACCTAATAATCAGAATAAGAGCATATAATGTAAATATGATTCACATCGTGATTAGTAGAGGTCGATCTTTGATTGGGTGAGCGGGGGTGCTCAGTTCATGACCTTTCCCTTTCGTACCTAAGTTCCCGAGCCAAGATAATCTTGGTGATGACGGACACGTGGCCTTTGGCACGAGTTATAAGTTTTATAAATTTTTCAAAAATATTTAGTTGGTGACTCTGTATCTGGCAAAGCAGTCAATTTTTGGCATTTTGATTCAAAATCGATTTTTCAAAAGATTTGTCAGATTTGGACTCTTTGGTGTTTATCTATTTCACATTGCACTTGTGAGATCAATTCAGAACTGCAGGAGTCCAATACTGTAGGGCTTATCGTCTTCCGAAAGACGCATGAAAAGTTGAGCTACAGTTTCTGGCGACTCTGCTGGGGAGTTTAGAGAACTTGACTTGAACTTCATGATGTGAAATTTTATCTACAATCATATGTTTCTTTGCATTTGCATTTGCATTGGTGCGCTTAAGTCATTGTGTTTGCCATCTGCTATTCCTGAACGGTTTACTGGAGGCTTACCTAAAAGCTTGCCAAAAGGCTAACTGGTCATGGGCTCTGCCATGATGGGAACACAACCCTTGGATTTGGACTACTGCTGTACCGTTTGATCCTCCTTTCACTTCTCGGTGTTAGGTGCAAAAAGTATATTTAGTAGTCTTGCTGAGGTACCCTTTTTGACCAATCGGCCTAGTTACATATAGTAAAGCCTTAGTGACTATTCCAAACTAGGACATGATGCTTACCCGAAATGCAGGCTTGTGTGAAACCTCTTTGTTTGATTAGTGAAACCCTAGTTCCTGACGAAACTAGGACAGGGTAATCCTACCCCCTCATAGGGGTGTTTTAGCTCTTGCTTAACTGGTATGTGCTTTACAGTGAAATTGCACAGAGATGTGCATAGTAGTTGCAAAATTGCTATCTATTTTGGGGGCAAAATTCAGTATGGAGTACAGTCCTACAGCTGTGATCATGTATGTGTTAATAACATCATTAGTTGAGGTGCTGTGCGGTTTCTGATTACTGCTATTTTTGCTTTATTTCTTTTGCTAGGTAGTTTAAAACCATAGCTTTAGAAAGTTTGGATATCCCCCAAGTATTCTAGACCTGAGTCAGAAGACTTTGTAAAGCCGGGGATCTTGTTCGAGGACAGCCCATGTTTACCTCACTCCCACCGATTACAAGACAGAGGAGAATCAGGTAGAATTCACCGATTCAGTTTTTACAACAGTTACCCCTCAACTCACCTGTGTCCAGTCAGGTTCAGGAACGGTCATCTACTTCTAGCCCATCACGAGATCGGTCACCTATTCCAATGACATAATATCCCCCAGTTAGTATGGAAGAATTGATACATCATCTGCAGTAGACAGTTGAAACCCTACAGCAAGACGTTATCCACCAGGTTGAGGTCACGGCCCGTCAGGCCGAGGTAATAACCCGACTACAACAATAGCAACCACAGTAGACTGCGGCCTCTGCATCCCATGCACCTCCTATGGGTATCCCAGCACCCGGAGCCATTGCTCATACTGCCAATGTCCAAGAAAAGGCAATCCAGCAAAGCCAATCCCAGCACAAGCCTCCAAAACCCCTGTTTATCAAACTGAGGCTCCGTTTGAGTTTGAGGTTGACCCAACTGTACTCAAGGTCAATAAATTGGAAAAGTTATTCAAGAGAGCACGAGGGGTTAACTCCATCCCGAACATAGAAAACGGGTACACCGATTCTGTAGTGACATTATTGGATCGATTTAAAATGCCTCACATTGACCGTTTTAATGGTTCTGGAGATCCGATGGTTCACTTACGACTATTTTCAGACATCTTGCGGCCGATGGGCCTTACTAGACTATAGAAGCTGTCTCTCTTTGGCCGCACCATGTCAGGTATAGCGACCATATGGTATGTTAAGTTAGAAGACTCTATCAAGCAGAATTGGAAAGAGATGGCTGAGGCCTTTGTAGCATAATATTCGTACAATACACAGATCGAGGTCACAACTCGTGATCTCGAAGCAACACACCAAGAGCCAAATGAGGGCTTCTCTGAATTGTGACAAGGTGGAGAACTAAAGCCTTGATGATGACTATGAAGCCTTTTGAGAAGGATCAGATTAGGATGGTTTTTCCAGAATTTGCACGGTAAGTTGCTGCAAAAGATAATCGTCCTACCTCTGTTTACATTTACAGAACTCCATGAAATGGGGGTATAAATCGAAGACGCCATGAAGCAGGGGTTGATTACAGATGAAAAGGAGCCAGCAAAAAGGCCGTTTGTCCATAGTTCCAATGCTACCAATGGTAGCACAGTTGTGAGGCCGTCAGATGTAAATGTTGTCACCACAACCAAGACTGCCGACCCCTTTTGCCAACACAAGCTCACAAACACTGTGCAACCTTGTCTGATCCCAGAGGACTTTCAACAAACTGTACATGACCCTATCTCAAGTTATGAAAGTGCTAGTCAAGAAAGGGCACCTCAAACCATTAGGACCCCGCCCATTGCCTGATCCTCTTCCACCCAAACACAATCCCGCAAAATACTGTGCGTTTCACCAACATCATGGTCATGACATCGACCAGTGCTTTCGATTACGTCATGAGATTCAAGATCTCATTGACAACAAGGTGACCGCTCTACCTCAGAAACCAAACGTGACCACAAATCCACTCCTAGCCCATAATCAAGTCCCCTCACTTCGAAATCTCAACCTGATCCATACATTGGCCACCCCCTATGATCCCAGTGTATATATTACTCCCTCTCACTCACCAAAACCGACGTTGTTCATTCCGGAAGGCGTAGATCTGTGCATGATGGACACATCCAACCCTCAACCCAAGCCTGTGGTGATGCTTACAGTGGAAGGGGAGTCAACCTTGAAGGAAGGTACTAAGTGTTCTAAGGACTTATCTGATAGGGTATATGATCCACGTTGCTACATTGTGCCAACTGGTCAAATCAAACCCGAACTAGTGCTTCTGACCTGGGTAGATGTCAATGTGGTCAAAGAAGATGGCCTGAGCCAGGGGTTAGATGATATAGCAGAGCTCGAGGAGGATTTGGACGATCTATAACTCTTTGATGAGCAGGATTAGGGGGATGTACAAATCGGCTGGTTCGACTTGAACGGATCAACTGACAACTCTGGATGACTGAGTGATGAACTAGATAAGGAGGAAGGAATTGAAATAAAACAAGAGGGAAAAGAAGTAGAGATAGTCGCAGTGGCCGGAAGGGCCGATGAGAAAGAAAATCCACCGGAGAGCGCTGGTGTGGAAAACCCAGCCCATGAAGTGGGCGCTGTGAGCACTGTAGATACGGAATAGGAAGCTGCACTGAGGCAGTTTGAACAACAAAGGATTGAAGACTTCCAGGAAGCTGTAATTTCATAACACCCTGTGGGGGGCACTGTAGACACCCCATTTTTGACTGCCCTTAAGACTTGGGCGCTTTATTCCAAACACCTGATGATGAAAGTTATACTTTGCAATCTTTTGAATTCTCAGCGAAGAAATTTGGATTCAAGCTCTAATCCCAAACCTTGCATCCCATTTTGGCCAAACTATTTTAGACCTTAAAACCCTCATTTCAAAATATTTTTCCAAATGTTTCTACGAAGTTTCGAGGCTCATATTTCGTTTAAAACATTGCACTTTTTGAAAAACTGAGTAAGGACAAAGTGGAAATAAATGGAAGAGAGGTGAAATCTTTGAAAAATCTGTAAAAACATCTTATTTATAGGTTTGGAGTTAAAGGAAATAGGAGAGAAGGGAACAAAACTAGTTTAGGAAGAGGTTGGGCATCAAATCGTTGAGAAAGAATGAGCATCCTTCGCTAAATTAGGCATATCTCTCTGACCACTTAGAATTTAGATATGAGGCCATCACCATTGGAAATTAAACTTCCACGGCTTCAATTTAGACTCAAGAATCACCTAAACCCGAGTCCGGATGAGGAATATATGCCCATTTGAAGTCGGGTTGAAATGCAGATTTTTGGACCCGGCCGGGTCCATTTAGAACCGGCCATGCCTCATTGAGGCCCGCTGGGCCTCAATGAAAACTTTTCCAGACTTGCTTTTTAGACTTGGCCGTGCATTTTTAGGCCCGATCGGGTCTCAATGGAGCCAGCCAGCCAGACAGTTGGCGAGAATTGAACAAATATCTTTGTTTGAAGATATTTTTGACCAAATTGGCTCAAATTCTATAAATAGGACCTCATCCTTCAGAATTTAAGATTAGCAAAATTTCCAAAAGCTTTGAAGAGCTAAATAGACCCCCTTCCATCTTTCTTCCTCCTTTGACCCTCAAATCTTTTTTAGCTATACATACACAATACATACACTATTAGACCTTATTCTTGAAGCTTTTGTTGAAATTTCAAACCATATTTCATAAAACTTGAGGGTGTTGGAATCAAGTTTGTTTAACTACAAGCATCCTCTCTTTCAAGAGGTATATCTTTTGTATCTTCTTCCTTATTTCTCTTTTTACTCTTTTCCTCTCTTTTACATGCTTTGTACACTGTTTTGGGACTGTTTTGTGGGCTGCAATTTGTGATTTAAGAGCTACCAATGGTAGAGGGGTTAACCACCCTTCCTTGAACCTTATTCCAAGCTTATATCCTTGTGTTTCCCACTTATTTCTCTGATTTTAGCCACTGTTTCGGGGCTAGTTTTGGACTATTTTTAGAGGCTAAAATATGGGTTAGAAGTCCCAAAAGTGGAGGGGTTAGCCACCCCTCCTTAGCTTTGTTTACTAGCTTTGTATCTCTTTGTTTTTGTCTATATTTTTGTGCTCTTTTAACATGATTTTAGCTACTATTTTTAACACTTAGGGGTTATTTTAGGGTTGTTTTAATTTATTTAAATAGTTTATGCTTTGAATATTATGATTGTTATGTTATAAGTCCTCATGGCTTTGGTTGTTTAGGCCTTAGACACCGAGTCATTTGAGTTAATAGCTGTTTCTTACTTAATTCCATGTAAAAAGTTTCACTTGTGTAGTAAATCAACCTTGCATAATCATTTATGCAACCTTCCTTCTTTCTTGGTTTTTCTTTTCTTTTTGAGAGTTGTTTTAACCGAATGTTGTTTAGACATGAGAAAGATACATACAATGCTAAATGGTTTAATCTCTTCGGAGGTTCATTATCAGGGCATTACATCTCTCTAATGTTGAAAACAACTTCTCGTTTGACGCTTCTCTCCTTTTAGTAGACGTAACTCTCGTTATTGGACAAATTGATTAAGTAATGGAAAGGTAAATAAAAAAGTATTAATAAAATTGGCTTAAAAGCAAGTCAACCAACATAAAGAAGATGAATAAAATTGGTTGGATTCGGCTGGACGTTATGCCGAGTCCATCGTTTCGAGAATTGTCACTTATCAATCTATGATATTTTGACGAAACTTGAAGCATGTCTATTTCCCTCTTTGAGCTTCCATGATGAGAGGGAGAGGTGGTCATCTTTATTGTATTTATCAATTGTTTTGTCCAAATTGTGTTCGAAATCATCAAGCCATCAACTTATGCCTATTGATAGTTTCGGACTCGAATTCACTCTTCTCTTGAGTTTCATGATAGAGGAGAGCAGAAGGGATACACATGGCTTAAAGTTGCTTTGTCTGCACTATTTTCACCCCAGAGCACAAAAACAGATTTTTGCAAGAAATTAGGGCACGATCAGCCTTTTTTGGACCAGATCGGGCCTTATTAGGAGCTGGCCGACCCCTAATGTATGGTACACAGCAGTTTTTGGCAGAAGCAGAGGATAGTGGCTGAGGGTGAAACAGAGCAGTCTGGGCAGACAGAGCAAACTCTAAACACTGTCTTCATTAACGTGCATATGATCTTCATGCATTCTTATTGTAATTATGCTTGTTGTTGTTGTAATATTATTGATGTAATAAGTTAGATATCTAGTTAGTTATTTATTTGAATTTGTAATAATTAGATTAATTCGAACACTTGGACACTCATTCGGACCCTCCTGTGCGAGGGCAAAATTCTAATAATGCTTATGTCATTCTCCCTTTTATTTACTTGCTTATAATGGGTAGTTTAGAACATCATGTTTTATTTAGCATTTCCCATGTTTGCATTCATTTGTCTTGCATGAATCGAGGCTCGGTTCATCAGTCTAACAAGCATTGTAGTTTACATACTTCGTTGAAAACGTGTTAAACCGCATGCTATCAAATTGACTAACATGATATAATTAGTAGCCGAGCCTATTAGTTACATATCGCATGTGTTGCATTAGTCATGTTGCATTAGTTAGGAGCATGCATGTTTTCTAACTCCTTTGTTTCTTTTAGCTCATCTCGGAGTACTAGGTGAGCACTTTTGTGCTTTAGCATATTGCACGAATGTGATTGTTGCCATGTTTAGCATACTTGTCATGAGGCTAAGTGCTTAATTGATATATCTGTTTAAATGTCTATGGATGACGGCTAATTACTTGAATTGGAATAATTTGAGTAAAGTACATATTTGATCACTTTTTTAAGTGGTATTGTAGCTTACCTTTTTGCGCCCCGTTTCGGAAGGTTTGAAAGAAAGCCCTACAGTTTGGACTCCCACGGTTCTGAATCTAATCTCACAAGTGCAATGTGAAATTGATAATCACCAAAGAGTCCAAATCCAGCAAATCTTTTGAAAAATTGATTTTAGGATAAAAAATGCCAAAATTGGACTGTTTTTCCAGATACAGAGTCGCCACCTAAATATTTTATTTTGGGAAAATTTAGAAAACCCATGACTCATGCCAAAGGCCATGTGTCCATCATCACCAAAGTTGCCTCGGCTTGGGAACTTAGGTACGAGAGGGGAAAGTCATGAATTGAGCCACCCCGCTCGCCCGATCAAAAATCGGCCTCTACTAATCATGATATGATTTTTATAAACATTATGTGCTCTTGTTCCGCTTTATTAAGCTTGCTTTACTATGTGATGCGCACAAGCAAGTATAGACTAGTTTGCTTAATTTGGAACAATTCAACTCATGTTTGTTTGTGAAAATGGTTTGAATTTGCCACCTCAAGTTGGCTTAAAGTTCGCAAATTTGCCACCGAACATAGTGGGCTTAAAACATGATTTCCCACTCAATAAAGTGGGTTAAAACGTACATTCGTTGAATCGTTCCAATTCAAACAACAAACCTTCATCTAGAGGCATTCAAGTAGTTTAGCATTTAAGCACATAGCCTCATGGAAAGCATGCTAAACATGACAACATTCACACTTATGAAAGTATGCTAAAGCGTAAAAATTCACCTAGTACTCCAAGCTGAAAGAAGACAAAGTTAGAAAAATATGCATGCTTCCTAACTATGCAAGATGCCTAATGCAACAAATGCAATATGCAATTAATAGGCTCGGCTACTAATATGACATATGAAGCAATTTAAATTACATGCGATTAAACACGTATTCAAAAAATTATTGAAATGACAATGCAGTTTGAATGATGCGCTGAGCCTCAGTGCATGCAATACAAATAAATGGATACAAGCATGCGATATGCTAATTTGAAATATGGCCCTAATCTAACCATCAAAAGCGGGTAAATAAAAAGGAGAAAGATGTGGGGTTGGAAAACATACACACACATGCACGCACACTTATTACAACATTACGCCATCGCGAAGGAGGGTCCGAATAAACTAGCTAGCTAACTATCTAAAGCTAAGCTAATTATTACAACATAAATGAAATAAATAGTTAAACTACTTAACTACTTATTACAACAAAATGAACTAATTAATTAACTATACTAGCTAATTAATTATTACAAACTGAATTAATTAACTACTCTAGTTAACTAATTACAACACTCTACACAATTAACTAGTTACAACTAATTAATTATAACAATTAGCTAAGTAAAAAGGCTTGGTATGCAACGAGTGCTCATGCACATGCTTGGTTTCCCCCCGAAAAGCCACCATTTTCCTGCTGCAAGCCTTTGTTTGCACATTTGAACACTGAAAATGTTGCCCACTTCTAGAATACCTTTGCTCCACCTTACCAACACACTGTGCAAATTTCACTGATGGCCGACAACGGGCCGGTCAGCTACCAATGGTGGTCGGTCAGCCAACAATGATAGCCGGTCGGCTACTGCCACCACTGATTTGGATTTCCTTGCCGCAACAGAAAGCAAACAGAGCAAAGCAGTGTACTTTTTGAAGGTTTGTTTGCACACTTTGTCTCTCCTTTTCATGGGAAAATCAAAGGAGGGACAAAATTTGGTTCATAAACCATCAATCAAGAAATTTCATTGCATAATGGCTTGTGAAATCAATTATGCAAGTTTAATAAATGCAAAATGAGACCAAAATGACCATCACCCTATCATACATGATCAAGGGCAATGGAGACCTAGGAAAATGGCACATTTCATCTCTTTTGAGTATGAAATGTCCCATTTTCCTTGTGTTCAAATTAACGTCTGATTTGAACGCATGCAATGCAACACAAAGGAATGCTTATCTTGTTACTTTTACTTGCCAATTTTGTTTACATATTTTAGTTACCAGATCATTCATTAATTAATTTGTCCATTGGTGAGTGTCCTCTAAGATGAAAAAAGTGTCAACCAAGGGATAATGTAAGGCAAGAGAGAGACCATGCCGTTGGTAATGAACCCTCAAAGAGGATTAAACCATTAAGCATAACCTCAATCTTAAGCTTAAAGGATCCCAAGCTTGAAACAACCCTCAAAAGCAAATGAAAGAGTGAAGAAAAGAGGGAGATTACAGAGGTAATGAGTGCTGAAATTAAGTAAAAAAAACACTAAAACATGACAATCAACTCAAACAAATGGTGTCTAAAGGCCTAAAACACCAAGTTTGTGACGACTATTACACTACGAGTATACAAAAAAAAGCTCAAATACAACAAACACTTAAAAATAGTCTTAAAACAGGTCTGAAACAGCCCTAAAACATGCTGGAATTAAGCTAACAAAAGCTAAAAAAAATAAGCTAAAATATGGAGCATGTTAAGCTAGTAAACAAAACACAAGGATGGGAGGTTAACCCTTCTAATTTTAGACCTCAAAACATGATTTTTACCACTGAAATTACTCTAAAATTCAGTGTTCAAAAGCCTAAAAAAAAGATAGTTTGAAAGTAGGAAACAAAGGTAGAGTGGCCTTACAAGCAAGGAATAAAGGAGGGTGATTCACCCTTTATCTTTAAATGGCCTACAACCACCAATTTTAGCCCACAAAAATAGAGTTTAGATAGTCCAAATACAGCCCAAAAATAGTACAAAAATGTGCTGGAGTGAAGACAAAAGTAGCTAAAATATGAAGCAATTGAGCTAGGAAACAAGCATAAGGAGGGAAGCCTAACCCCCTCCATTTTTGGTACTTTAAAACATGATTTTTAGCCTCTGGAAAACTCTGAAAACCAATGGTAAAAATCTCAAAAAAGTTGATGAAGAGATGGGAAACACAAGTGGAAAGGCTTAGAGAACAAGGTTCAAAGAAGGGTGATTAACCCCTCTACCTTTAATAGCCTTAAACCACAAGTTTCAGCCCATAAAAATAATTGAAAAACACTTCAAAATCAATAAGAAAGATAGAGAAGAAGTAGTGCAAAGATGCTCAAAATTTTACCTCTTGAAGAGAAATAACACTTTTGTTCACAAACCATAAGTTCTTCACTCTCAAAGGCTAAAATTTGGACTCAAGAATCTCAACAAAGAGAGCTCCAATATTGGTTTAGGAAGTGTAGAGAGAGGGTGTATAGGTTACAAGGTAGGGATAGAGAGAGAATTCCAAGTTTTGGACATTTTGGAAATTTTTTGAACCTTAAATCAAGAGATTTGGCTAGGTATATATAGAAAAACAGCCTAACAGGTCGAAAATATCAAGCCTTGAACAGCTGAAGCTTATGGGGGACAGCTGGCCAAAAATATCTAGCTTTTTCACCAGTGGTCGACCGGCCAAAAGTGTGGATTGTCGGCCATCAATGGTGGTCGGGCGGCCACCAATGATGGCCGGTTGGCCATCAAAAATCTGCTTCCAGGCCCAACTTCAAATGGGAACATCTCTTTCATCCGGACTCCGTTGTAGGTCATTCTTGAGTCTAAATTGAAGCCCCTGAAGTCTACTTTCCAATGGTGGCAGACTCACATCTAAATTTTAACTGTGATAAGAGATATGCCTATTTTAGTCAAGGTTGCTCAATTTTGGCTTAACTAGATTGATGCCTAATTTCAACCAGCCATATCTCCCTTATCTAGACTCGACTTTAGGAGATTCTTCAGTGTAAAATGAAGCCCCGGAAGTCCAATTTCCAATGGTGGTGGCCTTACAACTTAAGTCCAACTGTACAAAAGGATAGAGCTGATTTAGTGAAGGTTACCCGGTTCTCTCTTAACGGTTTATGCCCAACTTCTTTCCCAACTAGGTTTCTTTCCTCTCCTCCAAGTTTCTTCAACTCCAAACGTCTAAATAAGATGTTTTAGAAGATTTTTCAAAGAGTTTACCTCTCTTCTATTTATTTCCACTTTGTCCTTGCTCGGTTTACTGAAAAGTGCAACTTTTAACGAAATGCGAGCCTTGAAACATCGTAAAAACTTTTTTCAAGAATATTTTGAAAAAGAGGGTTTTGAGGTCTAAAATAATTTTGGTCAAAATCGTTTTGGTCCAAAATGGGGTGCAAGGTTGGGATTTAGAGCTCTTCTTGCTGAAGAAATCGAACATTTGTACAACACAACTTTCATCATCGAGTGATCAATCAGTGGCGCCCAAGTCTTAAGGGTAGTCAAAAATGGGATGTCTATAGATACATATTCAAAACAATTTTCAAACAAACATGAAATCAAATGTTCTAACTTTTGCGAAATTAGTCTATACTTGCGTGCATCACATAGTAAATTAGCTAATAATCGGAACAAGAGCATATAATGTAAATAAAAATCACATCATGATTAGTAGAGGCCGATTTTTGATCGGGCAAGTGGGGTGCTCAATTCATGAGCTTCTCCTCTCGTACCTAAGTTCTAGAGCCGAGACACTTTGATAATGATGGATAAATGGCCTTTGGCATGAGTCTCGGATTTCCTAAATTTTATAAAAATATTGAAGTGGCGACTCTGTAATCTGGCAAAGCAGTCCATTTTTGGCATTTGATTCAAACATCGATTTTCTAGGATTTAAACTTTTTTTGTGTTTTTACTGTTTCACATTGCACTTGTGAAATCAGATTTAGAACCATAGGAGTTCGAACTGTAGGGCTAGTTGTATCTGAAAGGAGCACGAAAAGCAAGCCACAGGCACCTATGATGTAAAGGTGATACAAGCAAAGCCGGACAACTATTTGTCAGCCGCTGAGGGTGAATGGTGAAACGATGATAATCTGCATCTGGCCCACACCGACGAAGACTAAGGCAAGTGCTTTCTAGACAATACATGGTATGCTGAAGAAATAGACCATCTGACGAGAAGTGGGCGGTATTTTAAGCCGCCGCACCTAGATCAAGCAGAGGCATCTGGAAAAGACAGAGAGGCTGAGAAACAGAAAGACAAACAGCTGGAAGAAGAGGCAGTGTTGAAATAGCTTAAGAAAATCCAAGCTAACATCTTCATCTGGGGTTTTCTCATGGCCTCCCGGGTACATCGACAGGCAGTGTTGTCGACAATGGACAAAGCTAAATTGTCCATTAACACCACGCCCAAGCAGCTGGTAGGTTTGGTTTTTCCAAATGTTAATAAGCCAACCCTTACCTTCTCTAACAAAGAGCTGCCGCCAGAGGGCTCGGCTCATAACAAACCCTTGTACATATCTGTGGAGTGTTGGGAGAAATGGGTGCTGGTGGTGTTGGTAGACACCGGTTTGGCTATCAATGTTTGTCCTTCTCATACCGCCTATGCAATTGGCCTTAAACCAGCGGACTTTGTTCCCACAGCCCAAGTAATTTGGACATACGATAATACAAGTAGAGAGGTCATGGGCATTGTGCAAGTCAGAATCCAAGTGGGCCCAGTTGAGCAAGAGGTCGAATGTCATGTCTTAGATGTGCCGGCTACCTTTAATTTACTGTTAGAGAGGCCCTGGTTGCATCATGTGAAAACTTTCTCCTCCATTCTCCATCAGATGTTGAAGTACCCTCATGGGGCAGGAGTGGCGATTGTTTTTGGGAATTCATCCATTCATCCACCGCCAGAGGTAACTACGCCGGTGCTGGAGATCACCCATGGCGAGGAGGATGTATTCCTTTCAGGATTCACTCTGACTGAAGCCCGGGTAGTGTAAACCATTCTGGCCGCAAAAGAAGGCATGTACGTCAACGCCTAGTCTATTTATTTCATGAACAAATTGCAGCACGTTCCAAGAATGCGACTCGGAAGAAGTGGCCGGAAAGGTGTTGCAGCACTGACAGATGTGCCACACGACCCACATGCCTTTGAACTGGGCTATGTACCCACCAAAGAGGATTGGATCAGGAAGGGAGAAGAGATGAAAGACAGAGCCAAGACCAAGCAAGCCGGGAAACACTATGAGCTCATCCACAGGCCAATCTAGGGGACACTGAATGGCCGCTTCGTTCGGAGGGGGAAAAGATTTCCCTTTTTGCGACTTTCCTGAGCCTTAATTGGGTAAATTCTTTGAAACAATGTGTTCCCGGGTTCGAGATCTTCTTTAATCTGCAACTGCAGGATAGTGATGATGAGGAAAGGGCTGAACCAAGCATCGAAGCTAAACAGAGCACGGAAGGTGACTCAGATGGCAGCGAACTTGGAGTAGGGACATCACTGGCTAGTCTCCTGACAGATCCTACGACTGACCTAGAGAACTTGGGGGATAACCTTACCATTTCCATGATCGAAGAAGAACCGGGTGTGAACCCAACCAGTGGCATTTTGGATGCATCAGGGGCACCATCCCTTATCTGGAAGCTGGAGGAAGGCTATCTATCCAGTTCTGAATCAGGTGATGAGCTAGAAGCTGATTCCACTGAGTCTGTGGGGTCGAGATCATATTCAAGTTCTTCTGGGTCTATGTCTAGTATTTCTAGGGGTGGTAACCCGGATACCAAAGTCCTATCTAGGTCTTTATTTAGCTTTTCTTTTGAGTTCGTAACCGAAGATCCAGACCTTTTGAATGAAAACTCTGTAGATTCTATGTACTTCTTTGTGTCGTTGGTTTATTATATTGACCAAGATTTTCAAAATTTTAATGAAAACGAAGGGGAAAAAATTCCCCTGGCTTTGAAAAACTTGATTAATTGAGAGGATGAGAGGTTTGCTAAACCCTGTGCTGATGAAATCATTGCTATTAATGTGGGTACTAAGAAAGATCCATGCTTGGTCCAGATCGGGTCCACATTGTGTTCGGAAAAGTGTGAGCGTTTACTCGCTTTGTTAAAAGATTTCAAATACGTTTTCGCGTGGTCCTACAAAGACATGCCTGGAATCGATCTTGAGATTGTACAGTATCGGATCCTTCTTGACCCCGATGCCTGACTAGTTAAGTAGAAGCTGCATAGAATCCGTCCGGATTGGGCGCTGAAAGTCAAGGAAGAGGTCACCAAGTAGATTGAGGCAGGTTTCTTGTTAGTATTTGAGTATCCGACTTGGTTGGCCAACATCGTCCCAGCGCTGAAGAAGGATGGTAGAATCCGGGTATGTGTAGACTTTCGGGACTTGAACAGAGCCAGTCTGAATGATGACTTTCTTCTACAACATATTGATGAGTTAGTGGATTTCACTGCGGGCTATGTATTGCTCTCGTTTATTGATGGATTTTCCAAATTCTGATGGCGCCCAAGGACAGAGAGAAAATCGCATTCACTATGCCGTGGGGTACCTACTGCTACCGGGTTATGCCGTTTGGTTTGAAAAATATTGGAGCTACCTATCTAAGAGCTGCAACTACCATTCTACATGGCATGATCCACAAGGAGGTTAAGGTGTACGTGGAGAACATGATTGTCAAATCCAAAGAACGAGAGGGCCACTACACCGCCTTAGAGAAATTCTTTCAACGGATCAGAGAATACAGATTGAGGTTAAACCCGCAGAAATACACCTTTGACGTAACGACAGGAAAAATGCTGGGCTTTTTTTATCACACAGAGGGGCATTGAAGGAGATCCTTCCAAAATCAAGGCCATCCTAGAAATGCCACCACTAAGGACTGAAAAGGAGGTGCGAGGCTTTCTATGTAAAGTGCAATTCATAAGACGGTTATTTCCAAATTAACCTTGACTTTGAACCACTATTTGGTCTACTGAAGAAAGGGAAGAATTTTGACGGAATAATCGATGTCAATTCGCCTTTGAGCAGGTTAAGCAGTATCTCTAGAATCCGCCTGTGTTGTTGCCACTAGAGTTGGGAAAGTCTTTGATTCTGTGCCTGTCAGTAACAGACACGACCATGGGATACATGCTCGCTCAAGAATCTGAAGATAAGGTGGAGAAAGCCATCTACTATTTGAGCAAGAAAATGTTGGATTACGAGACCCGCTATACTCCGTTGGAGAAAGCTTGCCTAGCTTTGGTATGGGCTACCAAGAAGTTGAGGCACTACTTGCTAGCTCACTTTGTAATCCTGGTTTCGAGATTAGATCCTATCAAATATCTCTTTGAGAAACCAGCGCTTATGGGTAGGTTGGCTCGTTGGTTGCTCATTCTTTCCGAATTTGATCTCAAATATGTCACCCGCAAGTCAGTTAAAGGAAGAGCTGTAGCGGAGTTCCTGGCAGACCACCCGGTAGAAGGAGATGAGGCAGTGGAATACTTGTTCCCAGATGAAGACATTCTGCAAGTTAAAGAGGAAACTTGGACGATGTACTTTGACGGAGCGTCCAATCAGTACGGTTATGGGATAGGTGTGTTGTTTAGCCTTCAAACTCCGGTTCAAGGTGTCCAATAACGAAACAGAATATGAAGTGTGTATTGCTGGTTTAGAAGCCACCCTGGAACTAGGGGCAATAAGATTAGATGTCATCGGGGACTTGAACTTGGTTGTTTCTTAAGCAAACGGAGACTGGAAAGTCAAAGAAGAGAAGATGAATGTTTACCATCAGACTCTGGATATTCTGATTCCTAGGTTTGAAAGATTGACATTCACGCATCTACTGAGAGAGAACAACCGGTTCGCTGATGCTTTAGCAACTCTATCTTCTATGCTAGATATCTCACTTGGAGTCCGAATGCGTCCGATTATCATCGAACAGAAATACACACCGGCTTATGAAACTATTGCCGCGATAGATGAAGTGCAAGACAAAAACCCCTAGTACTACGATATTTGGAACTTCCTAGAGAATGAGGTGTATCCACCAGGGTAAATGCCAAGGACAAACGGGGAATACGACGAATGGCCATCCAATTTATCATTTGCGGAGGTAAGCTGTATAAAAGAGGTTATCTGGGAATGTAGAAGTTGTGCATGGAAGAACAAGAATCAAAGCGCCTTATGGAGGCCATCCACGGCGGAGAATGTGGAGCGCATATGAATGGTGTGATACTGGCCCGAAAGATTCTCAAGCAAGGTTACTACTGGTCCACCATGGAGAAGGATTGTATTGGTTTTGTGCGGCGATGCCACAAGTGTCAAATTCATGCCAATCGCATGAATATTCTGCCGTCAAAACTTTACAACATGATTTCTCCATAGCTTTTCTCAGTCTGGGGAATCGACATTATCGGTGCAGTCACGCCAAAATGGTCGAATGGGCATGAATATATCTTGGTGGCAAGTGATTATTTTACAAAGTGGGTGAAAGCTTAATCCTATGTAGTGTTAAAGGCATCGAATGTGGCCAAATTCATCAGAAACAATATCATTTGCCAATACGGAGTCCCGAATGAGATCATATCAGATAATGGCTCCTACTTCAAGAAAGAGGTGATAGACTTGCTGGACAAATACACCGTGGCTTTTCATAAGTTATCTACATACAGGCCACAAACCAATAGAGCTGTTGAAGCCGCCAATAAGAACATCAAGAACATCTTCTAGAAGATGGTTGAGACTTATAGGGACTGGCCAGATAAATTGCCATTCGCGTTCTAGGGCTACAGAACCTCGATCCGGACGTCTACAGGGGCAACTCTTTATTCTCTCGTCTATGGGATGGAAGCCGTTTTGCTAATTAAAATTGAAGTTCCGTCGCTGTGAGTCATGGATGAGTGTCAGATAGCGGAGGCGAATTGGCAACAGAGCAGATTTGAGGAGTTAATGCTATTTGATGAAAGGAGGCTAAAAGCGTTGTATCATGTTCAGGGCTACCAGCGCAGAATTGCTAGGGCTTTCAACAAGAAAGTTAAGTCCTAGAATCTCAAGGAGGGAGATATGGTGCTGAAAAACAACCGAGCTCCCATCTATGACCCTAGGGGCAAGTTCAGACCCAATTGGACTGGTCCTTACATTATCAAAGTTATCTAGTTAGGAGGGGTAGTTATTCTCATGGACTTAGATGGTCTGGAATTTTTGCAGCCGATCAACATGGACAAGTTGAAGAAATATTATCCCTGAGAGGCTCGCTAGGCCGAAAATCCGAAAGGGCAACCTAAGCAAAAGTTAGAGCATAAAAAATTAGAAATAAAGAAAAACTAAGCTCGCAAGGGTGAAAACCCTAAAGGGCGACTTTGGCAAAAGTTAGAGCGCAAAAGTCGAAAGTTAATACTCGAGTGAACCTGAACTGAACTACGTAAGGCCTGATTCCCATCTTTGGGATACGTAGGCAACTTCATCATGAAGTTCAGCCTTGACTATCTTAAATTCAATTGTCCTGTCCATGTGTCTGATCAGGTCATCTTTGTCCATTATCTGAGAGCTTGGTTGTGATCTTTATTTTCGGAAGAAGAGCTGGTTACAATGCAGAGCAGTAATATTATTTAATCAGGGGCAATTATGATCTTTTGATTCGGGGATGTACATCTTGAGGATCGATTCTGTACGTGTCAGGTGGTGATCATTTTCGAAAATGATTTTGGAAAGTTTTAATAAAAGTCGATTTTGTTCAAAATTTTACCTTTTACAACTTAGACCATTTTTGGACCAAAAGGAAAATTTTTAGTACTCACAACTTTAATTCCATTAATTTCAACATAAAGTTCTCCAACTCTCTGATACAAATCAAAGTTGCTTTTACATCATAAAACTTGAAAAGAAAGGTCAAAGCAATAAACCAGGGGCATAGGTGAGTCAGGTGCTCCTGCGTTTTCTACTCATGCTTGCGGAAGCTTCTGAAGCCAAAGTAGGCCCGATTTGTGCCTCATCCTTAAGCCAAGCCAAGCACTCGCCAGAAAGGACATAACTGAAACTAAGGGTAAAGGCCAGAAGCTCTCTCGTCCTCCAAGTAGTGAGGTACCTAGCCAAGTGTAAAGCACAAATCAAGAATGAAGCTGGGTATTCTACCCCCTCCTCTAGACGGGTCTAGTCATGTCCAAACTGGCATCTGAACCGGAAGGTAGAACACACAGTGCGTGAGTCCAATCAATTATATGCCAGGCTGCCGAGTCATGTTGTAACTCATCTTAGTCAAGTTAAGTCAAGGGCAACGCCAAGCTATGTCAGCTGCAGACCTGCTGCACATCCAGTTGCACCACCATCCCTGATTGGAAAAATTCACTAGTCGTTGGCGGAAGAAATAAGCTCGAGCTGAATACTCGAGGCAAGAGTCCACCACTTTCAGCTTATCCATGAGTTATACCTGGGAAGGAATGGAAAATAAGAGAGATTAAAGAATAAAGAGATGCGGGTGGAGAGAAAAGTAAAGAAAGGGCTTTGAGAGAAAAATAGAGCATGAGTGCCGAGTGACGTGAGAAACACATATGAGAAAGGGTGGAAAACACTTGAAGAAATAGTGGACTCCCCGCAAACCTGGTGGTCTCTCACCGATGAAAAGCATCCAAACCCATCAAGGTCTCAGCCAGCGCTAAACCAATACAACTCTTACCTTCTTTCAGACATTGGGCCACTTCGATCAACCGAATGCTGGTTCCGCTAGAACTAGGGGCAAGAAGTTAATGCACAAGCATACATAAGCAGAGGGCATGTTGCCGAAAACCTCACCAAAAAAGGTCGCCTCTGTCACTGATGTCAGAAAATCGATGAATCAAGCTGGGTATGTCTAGCTCTCCGTCATGGCCCAAAGATTGAGCTTCGTGCTAAGTGAGCCCACACATCCGTCTCAAAGCTTGGATGTGGTCGAAACGGGGCTGAGATATAATTTCCTCATCGCGCTAGGTTTCCATCAATGCCCCAAATTCTTCAAGAGTCGGGCACATTTCTTGTGTTCCAAAGCGAAATACATGCGTAATTGAGTCCCAACATCGGGCCGCGGCATGGAGGAACGGAAAACAAAGTGAGGTGTGGCTTAAAGAAAAAAGTGGCTATTCAATCCGTGAGCTTCTCGGCAAGGAATATCTCTATTTGTGGAAGAAACAACAGCTAAAATAAGGTTATGAAGAAGAAATCACGAAGGAGGACCTTTTGTAGAAGATAAGGCTGTGAGTGGAGGCCAGCTGTCAGCATTCTGGTGGTTCTGCACATTAATGGCCGGCAGGCCACCAATTATGGCCGACCGTTCACTTCTTTTGGCTTGTCGTCCATAAGTGGTGGCCGGACGTCCACTTGTGGGCCAGGCAATGTTGGCAGCCTGGTTTTGTCTTGGTCTTTGTGTTTTGAGGTCTTATTTTGAGTCTTTTGATTTTAGCAAGTGTATATATTTGTGTCTGAGTTGTTTTTGCTTTGCTTATCGAGTTGTATTTTGTATTTTGGTCATTGGTTATCTCATTATTCGATTAAGAACATCGTGCCAATATAAGTTTTCATTTTCAAATTCAATTTCATTTCCATTTCATGCAAATATGGTGCTCATGATGCAAAAATAATAACACTTTTCATAAAAATTACGAGGTTTTATTCCGATTATGGTTTTTACAAAAGGGAGTACAAGTTTCAAAAGCAAAAGTAAAACCTATCTGAAGCTATACATGTGCTAAGCTACCAAACAAAAAGAAACTAAGCAAAAATACAAAAATCGGTGCCAGTCATCTCAAGCTCGAGAGGCCCTCTTCGTCCTCTTCCTCGGAGGGGACTCAGAGGCACTGTCTCCATCAGCACCGCTGTCAGAATCAGACTCTGAACCAGTGCCGGTATCATATCTGCTCCCTGCCTCAGAGCCCGCCTCGGCGTCATATCCGCTCTCGGACCCTGAGCTAGCATCATCATCTCCGCTCTCAGATGACTCAGAATGTCGACTCACTGCCTTTTCGGAGTCGCTGGTCTCGGCATCATCATCATTCAAAACGAGCTTCAAGGGACTGCTCCGACCACGGGTACTCCTATCCCTGACTCGACCGCGGTGTACATCTCAGCCATGTGCTGGGGCCTGCCTCTTTCTCCTTTCTGCTGCTGGAGGAGGTGCTGTCGAAGCTACTGCTGCTGTTGCCACTGGTGCCCTCGAAATGTGGAAAAATAGTTGTCAACATATCAGCTACAGTGTGTGTATCAGATACATGCATAGTATACAGAATGGGCGTCATGAAGAGATACAGTGTGAGTATAGTGTATGAGTATAGTGTGCCAATGTAGTGTATCAGTGCAGTTTGGGGAATACTACAGTAGAAGTGCCAATGTATCAGTGGGAATATGACAGCGTGGTGTGCAATAAAGTTAGTAGTGAAATGCATGCTAAAATAGAGGAAGATACCTGGATACCGTGGAGACCAAACAGCGTTACTCTCCTTTGCACCATGCCGATCAGAGAAGTAACTAGCTCAAGGAGGCTCTCTGTATACTTCGTGGGTGCCTGCAGGTGCATTTGAATGATCAAATTTTAGAATAATCAATATTTGAAATGGAAAATGTGGGGTGCAAATTGTAAAGTGTGGTCCCTCTAACATACTCATGCCCTACCTCTACCAGCTCGATCGGAATCTGGTAGGCTGTCCCAGTCGGCTGCCAACATGTGAGCACAGTGGGAATCTCCGACCAACCGGTCATCTGCCCAACAAGAGGAGCCCCTCTAATATTGACCTCAGCCTCTTGAGCAGCCTCACCCACCACGGGAACATTGATTGCCTCGCCTGCGTGAACGTCCATTAAAGGAGGCTTGAGGTGAGTCTGGATAAACATCGCATAGTCACCCTCTGCTCTAAAGAAGTCAGCGTCTAGGCCCACCATGAACTGGATAATCGCCTCAACCGGCAGGCTATTTGCTGTCCTTATGGACGCTGGGGATGGCATGGGAATAACCAGATCGGGCGAGCCTACTGTCTAGTGTATAAACCTCTCATTCAAAAACCAGGCCCGACAGACTAGGCCCTCCAGCAAAATTTGGAAACGAGGCGTGGCCCAGGCCCCAGCGTACTGGTCCTTTACACCAGTCGGCATCGTCGCCCAAGGCTGCCATGTGATCTACAAACAGAGAATGTACAGATTGTTAGTTGTCGTCAGTTGTCAAAGTATGAATTAGAGTAGTAGTAAAGAAAAAATGACTGTGAGTTTTTGATTACCTCGTCAGCAGCCACCGTGTCGAAGTATCGATGGAAGAAGGCAAAGGTTGTGTCATTGCGACATCATACCGTTGTGAGTACGGCACCACAGGGGGAGTCTCCTCCACAGACTCCGGAGCCAAAGTTGGGAAATAGCATAAACCCACAACTATAAGAAAAGGGTAATAGTGTTATTAACAATGCATGAACAGATATAGAAAGTGCAAAGCAGAAAGCACAATGCATGAACAGATACAGAAAGTACAAAGCAGAAAGCACAATGCATGAACAGATACAGAAAGTGCAAAGCAGAAAGCACAATGCATGAACAGATATGAAGCAAAAAGTGCAGTGCACGAAAATTTTTTGAACAGAAAGTGCAAAATCAGAAAGGTGTAGTCCATACCTCCCAGGATCTCCAGTAGCCTCCAACTCGCTCTTTCTTAATAGAGCTCATGTAGCCATAGAGGATGGCGAGGCTAGCTCCACCCTAGTCGTAAAATTGCACCCAGGACAATGTCACCAGGGCGCTCAACAAATATAAGTCTACGATGTTCCACCTGTTCGAAAACAAGGTGGTACCGAGGAGACACATCAAGAAGCCCGGGCATACTGCTCTATCTCCTCTGGTGTCTCGGGCTCGCTCCTGCGAAACTACTCGGCAAACCAACTGTATCTCACCATCGCCGATCTGTACAGAGGTGGGCGTATTTCTAGCAGGTGGATCCAAGCGGCCTCCTACTTGCCCATGTCCATGTCGAATGGGATCGAATCACCCATACTCCTAAGCCTGTGAGCATGGCGAAGTCGTAGAGAGTCATCGTCATCTCCCCAGCAGAAGAGAGATGGAAAGAGTTGGTGGTGTCCCACCACCCCTCTATCAACGCTCCGAGAAGAGCCCGGCTCGCTATGTGCCGTGAAAGTCCGAAACAGAATAGGCTAAAGTCGGCCTCGTCAATAAGGTCACGGACCTCGAGGGGGAGCTCATAGTACCAGTCTCTTGCTGTCGTCGCCCCATATCCCCTGTAAGCACGGGAGTCTCCCTGTGGCAGAGAAGAAAGTAAAATAAATGAAAGACATTCATAAAAGAGCGTTTAGATGAAAGGTAGTGCAAGAATTACAGTCAAATGAAACACAGGAATGCGTAAAAATAGAATTCGTACCTCGGTAGTGCTGCAGAAAAGATGGGAGTCCGGCTCCCTCAGTAGAACGTCCTCTGGCACGCCACCAATGAATCGCTGAAGCATCTGATGCCTCCAGGCAGCAGTATGTGTGTGCGAGGATGATAGGTCGTAGGATTAAAAGGCTGTACCCGCAATGGTAGTGGCTTAGGCTCGAGCTTTGAAATGAACTCCGCTTCAAGATCAGCTGTAATGTTCTCCGCCGCCTCACTGGCCTCGGCAATCATCAGCTTCTCAAACTCAATATGGTTTGATAGTGGAGGTGGAACCTCGAGAGGAGCACCATCATGAGGAATATCATCCACCATCTAGAAAATGGGTGAAAAAAAAGGTGAAAAATGAAGAAAAATGGAGAAAAGAGGGTAAACTTGGAAAAAGTCAACCCTAGGAGAGAGAAAATGGGAGAAAAAGTCCAAACTCGGGAAAATTTACAAAACCCGAGAGAAACTCGAGAAGAACAAGCCTAAAGTGGGGAAAACTCAAGAGAAGCGATGAAATCAAAATCTGATCGGTTCAAAGTGTAAAGAATCAAGAAGGTTTTGTGAATAAAGTTTGCTTAAGGCGTTGGAAAACGCGTACAAAGTGCAAATCTAGAGAGATGAAACACCTAGAGAGAGAGGGAGGATTTTCGGACTTGGGTGTGTATACCAATGAAGTGTGGATGTGTATATTTAAAGACTCGAGGCAAAAAGACTTTTCTGCCCCCGAAATGGCACGGGTGGCCAGCGGCTTTTCCTTGTGGCCAGCAGGTGGCCGATGGTCCTCATTTGTGTCTTGGTGTTGTTTTATGCCTCTGTTCCCCAAGCAGCGTATGGGAGGTTCTCTGTTGGGTCTAGATTGATTCTTAGGGAGCTCGAAACTGTGTTTTGGTGCATGAGTGTGCCCCACTTGCCAATATGAAGGAGGTATATCCTTTTTTAGCATGTCGCAAAGCCTCCGAAGGGTAAATCGGAGGTTGTCACCGAATATTGTTTCTATTTACATATTTATTCTCTTCTGTTGCATAACATATGCATTTTCACATATACTTATGTTGCACGCATGTCCTGCATCATTCATGACTCATGTATGGAATATGTTTCAGTTTTTGCATAAAATATGCTCTTGTTTCTTGCATAGAACATGCTTTCAATTAGTATCATGTGTAGATTGTCTATCTTGTATGGAAAATACGTTGTCATTGTATTGATTTGTAATCTTGTTCATTTTGTGCATCTATCGCACTTGTTCACTTTGTGCATCTATCACACCTATTCACCTCATGCATTTATTGTACACTTTCATTTCATTGTGTATTTGTGGTACAATCTTGCACCTTTTGTTTTTATCTTAGGACGCATGAAGCGCGACCCTGGGCGGGTTTTATCTCGAGATGCATGAAGCGCGACCTTGAGCGGTTTTGCTTTTATCTCAGAACGCGTGAAGCACAGCCTTGGTGGGTTTTATCTCAGGACGTGTGAACCGTGACCTCGAGTGGTATTGCTCTTATCTCGGGACGCGTGAAACGCGATCCCAAGCGGTTTTCGTTTCTCAGTTTCTCAGGATGCATGAAACGCGACCTTGAGCGGTGTTTCATTTCCTCGTCTCACGTTTTGTCGTGGTTAGGTTGTATTTTAGATCTTTTTGCATGGAACCTGTGTTGGTTTTAACCTTGAAATTGCTCATTCATATGTTGTTATTGCTTATTGCATCTTGTTATTGCTTATTGCATTATCTTCCATGATTATGAGTTTTCAAAATAGTTGGCTTTGCGAATCGTGTGAGTCCAGCTTCAAAGTATCTTTGTGCATATCATTTGTATCTTGCCCCAGAACTACGCTGGTTTGATTCCTTACAAAGGGATACGCAGGCAACTTGCGAGCACAACTATTTAATTTATGTCTTGTTTGTTTGCCCAAGTCTTACGGCCTTGTCAAAATGGGTCGTCTTCGGGTTTTGACATTCACTCACGTCATTTCATGACTTCGAGTTCTGTCAAAGAGGGGCAACTATAGACACCCAATTTTTGATTGCCCTTATGACTTGGACGCCACTGCTTGCACACCCAGTGATGAATTTATATATGCTTGTCAAGTGCTCGAAGTCCTCAGCAGAATGCCACAGTCTTGAGCCTTCAAACCCTACACACCTTTTGCCTTGTTTTTGGACCAAAACCATAGTTTTTCAAGCTGAAAAACCTTGGGACCTACTGGCCACCACTGTGAGCTGCCAGCCACCAATGTATGTTGCCGGCCACAATTAGTGGCTTGCCGGTGTCGCGACCCAAACCCGCCCCTATAGGTTTAGCGTCGTAACCAGCCAGTAATCCTTGGATTACCAAAGGCCTCTTAAAATATAACATATAATTAGGAGCTGAGGAAGCAAATAAGAACATCCATTGAGCTGCGCAAACTTATATGAGACAGAAAAATTTTAAACTTTATATACATACATATGCACATCATCATATATATACATATATAAGCTAGACAAAAAGGGACTTAGCCCTATTTACAAGATACACAAAGACTTGTCTAGCTGAACAAGAAAACAAAACTTCAACTTATGCACTTAGCCATAACCACTAGACATGTCCGGAACCTCCACGGGAGGCACATAGGTTGGCTGTCAAAAACTGATTCCAAGCACCTCTAAGCTTAGTCATGCCCTGATCACCTACATACATACATATAAACAGTGAGCTGATGCCCAGTGAATAATAACAAAGTAAAGACTTTAATGAATGATGTCCATAACTTGTCTCATAACAATTCAGGATCATAAACATATAGTGAAATAGAATCATAGTCTTGTCCTTATTCAATCATGTGTGGTATATCCATTAACTTAAACATGTCTCTTTGGTCAAGCATATCAAGTTCCATAAAGAAACCTCCAGTACCGAGTAACATATCTCATACATCGGCCACGGTATTATTTCCCCCGGGCGAGGGCGAGGGCCTGGGCCACGGTATTGTTTCCCTCGGGCAAGGGCTTGGGCCATGGTATTATTTCTCCCGGGCGAGGACCTGGGCCACGGTATTATTTCCCCCGGGCGAGGGCCTGGGCCACGGTATTAACCCCCGGGCTAGGGCCTCATGACCATAAGCCATAGTATTATATCCCCTGGGCGAGGGCCTCTGCTAAGGATACCACAATTATGTTTCAAAGAAAATTAGACAATCATTCATTCATACAAAACATAGCATTTCAGAAACTTATCATCTCGTATCATCAGAAAATAATTAAAGTTAAACATAACTTTACAGAGTTATTACTCACAGATAGTAGCAGAAGCAGATCAGGCAGATCAAGCAGACAATAGCGCGTGACCTACACAAACACATAACATATACACATTGAAGCACAATATTACTTCCTTGATCAAACTTGACTTTCTTGTTTTCTGTCTAAATAATTTGAAGGTCCACTACGCTTATTCTTTCTTTAGTCCAATGAATTGGGTTCTCATTTCACAAACCCATTTTATTACTAAATCATTCTTTTCTGAATCAATCAATTCTCACTTGGCTTCTTAATCAAGTACTACTAAATTAATGACTTATTCTTTTAATCAACTAATTAATGCTGATTGTTAGCTTATTACTCCTTATTAAGCCATAAATCATGTCTAGAATGCATTGGAAAAAGATGAGAATAAAAATGTGAACTAAATACAATTTTCCAAAATATGCTGAAAATAGGGTTTTCGCTCGAGCGCCACTTGGTCACTTGAGCGGACTGTAAAATTTGAAAAACTTCTGGGAGCTCAATTTACACGCTCGAGTGAGACTTTTCTCACTCGAGTGGATAGTGTAAATTCTGGAATTTCTAGAATTGTAATTGAAGTTCAAATTTGATATTCAAGCCTCAAAACATGTATTTTTGGTACACAAATATGGAGAACCAATGTATAATTTAGTAAACACTCTCAATTAGAAATTATTTATTCAAAATCATGCTCTAATTGTTCAAATTTAGTTTTAACTCATTCCCTCCATATCAAGCCAAATTCCAAACCCAAAGTGATTAATTTATATCTTCATAAATTGAACATGGCTCTAATTTCGTATTTTCTTTAGTTACATAAAATTGACTTCAAGCTCTTTCTATTTTCCTTCAAAACATAAAATTAAAGTCATAAATTCCTTATAAAATCATTCACTTGTATGAAATTGACATCAAAATTACTAATTTTATATTCTTATAAATTTTTCAACTAATTTCCATAATCTTAAACTTAACTTAATTGTAGCCTCAACTTAATTCATAATCATAGATTGTTCCAAAATATGTTTAATTTAAATAAAATCTTAAATTACATTACATGTATGGATTAAAAATCTAATTATAAAATCAAAACTTTAACTAACATTAGGATTAATTCTAAATTTCCATAAACTTGATGTTCATAAAATATTTCCTTTTTCTCTTCAAAATGTGAACTTAAATGGCTCAATTTCTTCAAAATCCATGATGCATGTAAATAGATTCAAATACTCATAGAATTCCGTTATGCATGTAACAATGGAACTTAATCTCATGCAAGATTACAAAAATTAAACTCAAAATAATTAATTTCCATAAACATGAGCCTAGCTTAATTTTCTTCATCTTCTTGTTAATTTCTTCCAAATGATATGAAATTGAACCTAATTATCCCTCAATTTCAGCTTTTAAATGATTTACCTACAAAACTTAAACTTTAATTTCTTACCTAAAACCTTCAATTTATTGAGTCTCTTGATCAAGTTATGAGTTGCTTTCTTTATCTTCAATTTGTTGAGTTTCCTTCCAACCCATCAACACAAAGCGCGCTCTCTCTCTCTCTCTCGCGCGCGCGGGGCTGTCTTGTTTCAGCCAAAAATAAAGACAAGATAGATGTATAGCTTTACTGTACTCATTTTCTTTATTCCACTTTCCTTTCTCCCTTTGTTTGTTTGTTTGTTTTTTTTTTTTTTTTTTTTTTTTTTTCGATGATTAAGCCCATGGTTTTGCTCCAGCAGAGGGTGACTACATTGCATGTATAGGTAATTGAGCTCTCTTACTCATTTCTCATATTTCTAGAATACTCCAATTCTCTCATCTTATTTAATTGACTTAGTTAGATTATTACATTGATTATCCATTAGCTTAATTAATCACCACATCAATTGAAATAATCTTGATTATAATTTAAATAATCATATCTAATCACAAGTTTCACATAATTTAATTAATTTAATTAGCTTCAATTAAGACTCAATTACTTATATTTAATTTTTATCATTCTGTCAATTAAATTTAATTGACGGAAATTTAATTAGCTTCAATTACGGAAATTTAATTTAATTTCCGTCAATTAAATTACTTATTCAAATTGGACACCTCATAAATAAATTTAATTCGTAATAATCACAATTCTCAACCTTCATAATTTAATTAACTTAATTAACTCCAATTAGGACTTAATTAATCGAATCTCAATTTTACTAAACTGAACCAAATATTTAATTAAACTCCCAAATGGGTCCGTAATTAAACTTAAATTGACTCAACTTCTCAATATTACTTCCTTAAGTCGTTTGGACTCTTAATTTCCAATTTCAAAATAAATCTTCAATAGAATCATATATGAATCAATCCCCATAATTTTCATGAATCCCAGATTAAATTATAATAATTGGCAATTAAATTCCAAAACTCCTTAATTAATTAAGTGCTAATCATTATACGTAATGGGGTCGTTACAGCTGGTCACTTGTGTGTTTTGGCAGATATTTTGGCCAGCTATGCCAACTGTTTGCACAGATGCATGCACTTGCTTACACGTGTATGTATTGATATTTCTGACGGAGTTTCATTGTTTTCTATATATATGAGACCTCTCCTTCCATTTTTGAGGGTTGGACATTTTGGAGCAAAATTATCTCTCTCTCTACAATTCTCTCTTTCTCTTGCAAATTCTTAAGCTTTTGCCTATACACTCTAAATCAAACCTTGTGGTATTTGAGCTGAAGTATTTTTTAGCTTACTTTGAGCTCTTGAGGGTGTGTAAGTGTTGGTTTAACACTTGGAAAGGGTTCTCCTCTTCAAAAGGTATAAGTCTTGGCTTATTGCTTTGCTTTATTTGGTATTTTGTCTACTGTTTTTAGACTATTTTTGGGTTGTTTATACTCTGTATTTTTGGGCTAAAACTTGTGGTTTAAGGCCATTAGGGGTGGAGGGGTGAATCACCCTTCTTCATACCTTATGTCTTAGGCCTTTGCCCTTGTGTTTCCCACCTCTTTGTCTACCTTTTTTGAGCTTTTTTTTATACTAAATCTCAGAGATTTTTCAATGGCTAAAAACATATTTGAAGTCTCAAAAATGGAGGGGGTAGACTCCCCTCCTTGTGCTTGCTTACTAGCTTAACATGCTCCATATTTTACCTTATTGTTCTAGCTTTTTTTGTCTTAATTTCAGCTTGTTTTAGGACTGTTTTAGCACTGTTTTAGGACTATTTTTGGTTGTTCATTGCATTTGAGCCTTGTATAGTATGCTTGTAGTGTAATTGTCTTCATAGGCTTGGTGGTTTAGGCCTTAGCCACCAACCTATTTGAGTTGATAGTGTTTATTTTTTGCTTTCCATACTTGTGATAATCTTTAATCACCTCTGCAACCTCCCTCATTTCTTGGCTTTTTCTTTGCTTTGAAAGTTATTTCAAGCTACTTTTTTGTTTAAGCTTAAGATTGAGATTTTGTGCTTAATGGTTTAATCCCTTTGGGGGTTCATTACCAACGGCATGACATTTCTCTCATGCCGAAAACAACTCTTGGTTTGGTACTCCTTTCTATTAGAGGACTTAAAGCTCACTTTTGGACTTAATTGATTAAGGAATGTATGGTAATAAAAATGAATTAATAAAATTGGGACTAAAAGTGATACAAGATAATAAAATCAACTTGGGTTCAATCGGACGTTAATTAACCCATTTAGTCTTGAGTCGTTTCATACTTGTTAGTGATGTAAACGGTTCAAGAGTCAATATCAACCACTTCCCTTTATCAATCCATGATAGGGAGGAGGTTTGAGAGTCTTTTATGTTGCATTTATTGAAATTGTCACCTTGGTTCATAGGCCATCATGCGATGAAATTGCATCGATTGATGGTTTGTGAATTGAGTTTGCCACTCCTTTGAACTGTTTGATGATAAGGAGAGGCAGGGTGTACAAACATACCTTAAGAATACCCTGTTTTGTGCTCTGTATGCTTTCTGTTGCAGTAGGGAGAACCAAGCTCCAGTAGCCAGCAGGCCACCTTTTTTAGACGGCAAGCTACCATTTGTGGCCGGCCGGCCGGCCACCACTTCTGGCCTGTCAGCCACTTTTGTCAAATTGAGCAGCAACTTTTTGGAACAGAGTAGAGGCTGAGGTAAGGTAAAAAGATGTTCTACTGTGTAGCAGAGGTATTCTAGCAGCAGAACAGTGGGCTTTTCGAGTGGAAATCCGTGCATGCATAAGCATTCCTTACTTCCCGAAGCTGATTAGTTAGCTTAGTTACTTTATTTCATGTTGTATTCATGTTGTAATTAATTAGTTAATTCTAATTTGTAATTAATTAATTAGTTAGTTTCATAGAATAGCTAATTATTTGTTTTGTAATAACTAGCTAGCCTAGTTAGTTAATTCATTTTGTAATAATTAGTTAATTCATCTTGTAATAGCTAGTTAATTAGCTTAGCTAGTTAGTTTATTCAGACCCTCCTGTGCAAGGGCAAGCAGTTGTAATAATGTATATGTCTTCCAACCCCACGTCTTTCTCTCTTTTATTTACATGTTTATGATGGTTAGTTTAGGGCATCATGTTTTGTTTAGTATCTCTCATGCCTTACATCCATTATCTTGCATGCATTGAGCTCGGCACATCATTCTAACTTGCATTGTTAGTTAATACTTCTTTGAATACATGGTTAGACCGCATGCTATCAAATTGATTCATACGCCATATTAGTAGCCGAGCCTAGTAATTGCATATCGCATGTGTTGCATTAGTCATATTGCATAGTTAGGATCATGCATTATTCTAACTCTGTCATCTTTTTTGGCTTGGAGTACTAGGTGAGCTTTTGTTTGTTTTAGCATATTGCATTGTATATTAGCGTTGCCATGTTTAGTATGTTCACCATGAGGCTAAGTGCTTAAATGATAAACTATTTGAATGCCTGTGGATGAAGGCTAATTGCTTGAATTGAAATAATTTGAGTAATGTTCATATGCGATCACTTTTTCAAATGGTACATATTCGAAACAATTTTCAAAACAAATATGAAATCAAATGTTTCAATTTTTGCAAATTAGTCTATACTTGTGTGCGCATCACATAATAATAATAGCCTAATAATCAAAACAAGACCATATAATGTAAATAGGATTCACATCATGATTAGTAAAGGCCGATATTTGATCGGGCGAACGGGGGTGCTCAATTCATGACCTTCCCCTCTCGTACCTAAGTTCCCGAGCCGAGACAATCTTGGTGGTGACGGACACGTAGCCTTTGGCACGAGTCATGGGTTTCCTAAATTTTCCAAAAATATTCAGGTGGCGACTCTGTATTTGGCAAAGTAGTCTATTTTTGGCATTTTGATTCAAAATCAATTTTTCAAAAGATTTGTTGCATTTGGACTCTTTGGTGTTTATCTATTTCACATTGCATTTGTGAGATCAGATTCAGAACCGCGGGAGTCCAATACTGTAGGGCTTATCGTCTTCCGAAAGGAGCACGAAAAGTCAAGCTACAGTTTCTGGCGACTCTACTGGGGAGTTTAGAGAACTTGACTTGAACTTCATGATGTGAAATTTTATCTACACTTATATATTTCTTTGCATTTGCATTGGTGCGCTTAAGTCACTGTGTTTGACATCTACTATTTCTAGACGGTTTGCTAGAGACTTGCTTAAAAGCTTGCCAAAAGGTTGACCGGTCGTAGGCTCTGCCATGATGGGAACACAACACTTGGATCTGAACTACCGCTGTACCGTTTGATCCTCCTTTCACTTCTCTGTGTTAGGTGCGAGAGGTATATTAGATAGTCTTGCTGGGGTACCTTTTTGACCAATCAGCCTAGTTGCATATAGTAAAGCCTTAGTGACTGTTCCAAACTAGGACAGGATGCCCACCGGAAATGCAGGCTTGCGTGAAACCGCTTTGTTTGATTAGTGAAACCTTAGTTCTTAATGAAACTAGGACAGGGTAACCCTACCCCCTCATAGGGGTGTTTTGGCTTTTGCTTAACTGGTATGTGCTTTACAGCGAAACTAGGGGTGCAATTTGGGCGGGCTCAACCTGAGCAACCCAAACACAGCCTGAATTTTTTTAGAGCTTGGACAAGATATTTTCAAATTCAGTATGGGCTTAGGCAAAAAGTCAGAAGCCTGAATTAAATTTGGACGGGCTTGGACAAAGACATCAAACAACCCGAGCAACCCGAAACGCGAATTATACATATATAGATGTACATATAAATTATTAGTCATTACATGATATTAAAGTAATTTAGATTATTAAATCATATTGAATATATATTATATATACAAATAGCTTAAAATCTTACTTTTTTTTTATTTTCACTCATAAATTATAAGGACTATTATAGTGACATCCCTTTTACATTATATAAATTATTTGTTTTGATGATATTAATGATTTTCTGTAAATAAAAAAAATGTAAATAGAGTCAAATTTTAATAATTTAATCATGTAGCTGCAAAAAAAAATAAAATGAAATTCATTTGCAATTCGGGTAATTCGGGCAATTCGAGTTTAACTCAGGTCAGGCTTGGGCAGACAATCTTGGGTTACAATTTGGGTTTGGACGGGCCTGGACAGGTTTCAGCACAACTTGGGTTGGGCTTGAACAACCTTCCAACCCGACCGAACCTGACCGAGTTGCACCTCTAAGTGAAACTATACAGGGATGTGCATAGCAGTTGCAAAATTGGTATCTATTTTGGGAGCAGAATTCAGTATGGGGTATAGTCCTACAGTTGTGATCATGTCTGTGTTGATAACATCATTAGCTGAGGTGTTGTGCGGTTTCTGATTCCTGCTATTTTTGCTTTATTTCTTTTGCTAGGTAGTTTAAAACCATAGCTTTAGAAAGTTCGAATATCTACTCATCATCACGCATTTGTTCAAAATGGGACAGATTGGTTCGGTTTGGGCGGATCGAAATATCCGCTGAGCACCCCTAGCTCTAGTGCATAAGAGTTTAGAATTAAAAAAAAAAAACTAAGGTAGCATTTGGTAACGTTTACGTTTTTTAATTATGTTTACAAAAATTTTATAAATTGGTTTTTGTTTATTTTTATAAAAAACATAAACTACAAACACATTTGGTTTGAACAAAATGTTTGAAAAATTTTAAAAACATAAACTAAAAAATATGTTTGTTCAGGCCTAAAATATTTATGTTTATTTTTTATTATTTATGACAATGGGATCATACATATTATAATTGAAAAAATAATAATTAAAAAATAATTGGGAAAAAAATTAATTGAAAAAAACATTATTTGGAAAAAAAAAAATTTGTTAGTCAAATTTTTAAATTTCTATTTAAAAACCAATGTAAACTCATTTTTTGAGTTTACGTTTTTTCCTCAAATTTATTAACTAAGACAACCATTTATAAACCAAAACAAAAAATATCAAACAAGTTTTTATGATAATTTTTAAAATTTTTGTAAATATAAATTAAAAATTAAAAACTAAAAACGAAATAGTTATCAAACAGGCCCACTATTTTTTAGTAGATTTTTTTAAAAAAAAAACATTTATTTTATTTATGTATTTATGTTTTTTAGTTCATTTGTCGAGTAAAGCCTAATTTTTTTTTAAAAAATTCAAAAAATTATCAATAAAAAAATCTAACCCTAAACATTAAACACCCACTAAAATAAAAATAATAAAAATAAAAATAAAAACTTGCTTAGTTTTTGTTTTCAGAATTCACTTTTTAAAAAATTTCATTTTTTTTATTTTCTGAATTTTTTTTTATTTTTACTGATTTTTTTAATATTTTAAACAATTTTTTTTTTAAAAATTTTAGACACACCTAATATAAAGATATTTAAAAAAATATAATTTTTACGAAAGATAAATCTTTAAAAAATTCACTAAATACCAAAAATATAAAAGTATACTAAAATTCAATATATTTTTCATATTTTTATGTATTTATTAATTTTTTAAAATATTTTTTTAGAAATATTTTATTTTTTAGATATATCTAAGTAAGGTGCATCTAAAAAAGTAAAAAAATTACTTAAAATTTTAAGAATATTCACTAAAAATAAAAAATACGAAAAATAAAAAGTTCAATTTTTAGAAAATTAAATTCAAAAAATTGAAACCAAACATACTAAATAGTATACCCAATTATTTTTGATAGATTTGAAAATTTTGTAATCTACCATGAACCCATCTATTTTTAGAGGGAAATTTTAATATTCACACCTTTAAAAAGGGTGTATCATATGCAATTTTAATTATGTCATTTTCTTATTTAATTATGATTTTTTTTTTTTTTTTTGTCATGACTTATAAAATTTTTAGTTATGTTTCATGTTATATTTAGTTATGACTTAGAAAATATAAAATTATGTCATATTCTTATTTAGTTATAAGGTGCTTATGGTACACACGTGTTTTTCAAATTATGATCAATTGAGAATTTTTTTAAAAAAATATTTGGATTCTTATATAGATATATATATATATAGTGAGTGTTTTATAACTAAAGAAAAAATATCATAACTTTATACTTTTTAAGTCATAATTAAAATTAAAAAAAAATTTATCATAACCAAACATAACATAAGACAACTAAAAAATTCATAAGTTATAATTAAAATAAAATCATAATTAAAAAAAAATGATATAATTAGGAGGTACATATGACGCGTCTCTTTTAAATGTGTATATTAGAATTGGGCAAATTACACAAATAGTCCCTATAGTTTGAGGCTTGTGTCACTTTGGTCCCTGACTTTTCAATTGTGACACATTTGACCCTGAATTTTGAATCTTATTTCAAATAAGAACAATTGAATATATAATTAGATTTTTCAAGGGTAAAATTGTCAATTTGATAAAATATAAACTAATTTGACAAAAATAAATGTCAAGCAAATATTTTTGAATTTTTAAAATTATTTCTACCTACTAAAAATAAAATTATGTAAAGTTGATAAATCTTTTGGGCATTTATTTTTTTTTTTACCAAATTAATTTTTATTATGTGTTTGGATGATGATCATGTAAAATTAATTTAAAAAAATTAATCATGTATTTTTATTAATTTTAACTAATTTTATCATTGGTGGATAAAAATAATTTTAAAAATATTAAAAATATTTTTTTGACATTTATTTTTGTCAAATTAGTTTATATTTTATTAAATTGACGATTTTACCCTTGAAAATTCTAGTAATATTTTCAATTGTCCTTATTTGGAACAATATTCAAACTTCAGGGTCAAATGTGTCACAATTGAAAAGTCAGGAACCAAAGTGACACAAGTCCCAAACTATAGGAATAATAATTAACCCATTAGAATTTCCCATATTATGATATACATTTATAATTTTCACATTTTATCTTTAATTTAAGGACTACAAAGATAAATAACCTAAGGAATTAAATTGAGATAATTTAAGGCATAGTCTATGAATCTAATTCCGCACATACCAAAAATAAAAGCATAACGAACAACAACAACAACCAATCCATAAATTGAAAAAAATCATCAACAAAACAATGCATGAAAAATAAATATATGTAATGCAATTTAGATCTGTATACGAACGGTGTCAATGAATTATATGCATCAATTATGAAGAAGCCTCGGATTGGGACTAGGGATTGATTTTGGTTTGGGAGAGTAGTTGTTCTTGAGTTAAGCGTAGCAGGCATCTTTTTGCCAATCTTGAGTTGGACTAACTTGCAGGCCAAAACCTTAGACCCTAGCCCAATGAGCTTGGCCCAAAACGGCCTACTGGGCTCTTGAACTAGGTCTATGGACAAGCCGACGAGCTGGGCTAGCAAAACGAGGCAGGCGACCTTGGGCTAGGCTGTGGGCCTTCGAGCAAAATGATGAATCTTAAGTTGGCATACACTGGCGGCATTCTATTTGAACCCAAAAAATATCTTAGTACGTTCAATTTAAATTTATAAATTTTAATTCTTATTATATTATTTACTAATAAGGACAATTTATATTAAATCCTAAAATATATATATTTTTTTTATGGTACACCTCAATCTATTATTCCTATTCAAATCTCTACTTCTTCTTTTTTAAGAGATCAAAGTTAGTTTGTCTTTTTCTTCTTTTTTCTCACTCCAAAACTTCAATCCACTTTACCAAAACTCACCATTATTATTAACATCATTGTTTTTTATTATTTTGAAATCCTAAACCTTAGAAAAAAGTTTAAACAATCAAACAATGGAAGAAAGTGATAATCAAGATATTTTTAACCTTAACCATTGAAATGCAAAAAGTTGGCAGCATATAGAGAGGTGTCATAGCATATAGGTCTCAGGAAAAAAAAAAAAAAGTAACAAGACCAAAAAATTAAACAAATTAAAATAAAAAATTATTGAAAGGTGCCGCAACAAATAGAATCTCCTATTACATATTTGACATAAATAGCAACCTAGGCTGTTTGGTTTTTATATTTAAATTAATGCTTCTGTTGCAACTTGGAGAACCTAGGCTATTTATATGATTGTGAAAATTGAAAGATTTAACATTATAATGGGACATGTGAAAATACATAAATTAATAATTATATTTTGATTTTAATATGAATGCTTACCTCCTCTTTGATGGATTATTTCAAAATATTATCTTGATTATCACTTTCCTCCATTATTTGATTGTTCAAACTTTCTTCTAGGGTTTAGGGTTTGAAAATAATAAAAAAACAATGATATTAATGATAATTGTGAGTTTTGGTAAGGTGAATTGGAGTTTTGGAGTGAGAAAGAAGAAGAAGAAGAAGACCAACTAACTTTGATCTCTTGAGGAAGAAGATGTAGAGATTTGAATAGAAATAATAGATTAGGGTGTACCATAAGAAAAAAAAAAATTTATTATGGATTGTCCGTATTAGTAAATTCACATTAACATATAATAAGAATTAAAATTTATAAATTTAAATTGGACGTACTAAGATATTTTTTGGGTTCAAATAGAATGCCCCATACACTGGGTTCATCATCAGTTTAGAACTTTTCATCCTAAACTTTATTAAAAAATTAAAGAGGTTTTTATTCCAGGGCATTGCAGTTTTGTACCCCAAAAGAAAATGTCTTGCAAAGATGAACTATACTGTGGTTTGCAAAGAGAAACTATACTCTGGTATTGTCTTATAGGTACAGAGAATAGAAGAGTCCAATGTAACACCGAGGTTCGCAAAATGACACAAATAAAAACGATAGTACAGGGATTATTAGCATACATTACCAGACAATATATCTGCCGGTGAGGAGGCGGATCAACACCCCAATCACCCGGCAGGTGCAATCTGTTGTATAGCAATATTTGTGATATTTAAACTATCTAATGGTTTTTAGCAAATATTATTTTTAGATAGAAATCTAAGCATGACACACAGCATTATCCTAGATAGACAGGCCTTGTAGTTTAGTACCCAAAAAACATGTTTGGCACAGAGACAAACTGCATATTTTGTTGCTGTTCTTTTTAGTGCAAGTGGTTTGATGTGAATGTTCTTCTCAGCTGGTAGCCCAACAAGAGTAGGAGAAGTCCCAAGTAATCAAACTTGTAAGCCAATCTGATGAACTCCATCTTGAAGTCATTCCATGGCGGATACCTCGGCTCCAGTTCAAGGAAGTAGCTTCTATGCAGAACTGCCTTTTCGTGACTAAACGTGTCAAAAGAGTACTTCCCATGGTACCTCCCAAACCCACTCTGCCCAACGCCTCCAAATGGTAATGTGTCACATAAAAACTGCAAATGTATCAAGAAACCTGAATAAGCTTTCAATAATACTAGGTGCAGTGTCAGAACACTAAATTTGCACTGAAAATGCGTTGTATGGTTGAAATTCAACTTGAGCGTGATGTGGGTCATGCTGAAAATAAATCTCAGCCACACAATATATTTTCTTTGCACCTAGCACTGCTCGTTTTCAATATGAAAGCAAGAAAAAGAGGGCAGTACTTGAACCATGACGTCATTGAAAGTCACGCTCCCTGATGATGTTTCGGTTAAAATCTGCTTCTTGAATGTCTCGTTTTTGGTGAATGCATACAAGGCAAGAGGCTTTGGCTTTGAATTTATGAACTCGATGCTTTGTTGAATATTAGTCAACTGTACAAAAAAGAAAATATAACACAGTTTAAACAGATGATGGTCTTAGATAGCCTTAACAACAATAAGGGGTACAATTTATTTTACTGTGATAATTGGAAGCAATGGGCCGAATATTTCTTCAGTCATGATCTCAGCATCCAGCGGAGGATTTAACAAGATTGTTGGCTCAATGATCCTGTAAAAAAAAAAATCAGATTTAAGCCCCCCCAAAAAAAATATGCAATTGGAAGTGTGGATATAAGGGCGTTACAAGTTCTTTTCATCTAGTGAACCACCATAAACAATGGAGGCTGCAACGATAGGGTCTTTGAGAATGTTGCGTAGTCTATCAAAGTGGTGCTTGTTCACAATTCTTGAGAGGTTCTTCAAGTTTTCCATGCTTCCGCCATAAAATCTACTGATAGTCTTCTTCAGGGATTCAATCTGAAAAGAAAAGAAAAAAAAAAAAAGAAAAAGAAAAAGAAAGAAGCAAGCACACACAAATATATTGTACTCTGAAATCATGTTACCTATACATTAGATGATAATTAGAACAGTGAATATAGTTATCATTTGTACCAGAATAGATGCAAACTCGTGTTCCACAAGCACATAATCTACTGCTATACAAGCTTGTCCACTGCACGGCCCCCACTTCCCTCCAGCTATTCTCTTGGCAGCCACCTTAAAACCAACACCTAAAACATATAAAAGCAAGCCAACAATATAACCTTGTAAATCTGTGTAGCGCAAATAGGTCACAAAACCTTGATATCTGAAGGGTCAGAGAGGGAGTCGAGAATGGCAGGGCATTTTCCGCCCAGCTCTAGAGTAACTGGTGTTAAATGCTTTGCAGCTTCAGACATTACAATCCGTCCTACTCGTGGACTCCCTGAAAACAACAAACAACATTGATTAAGGCAACGCCTATATTAACTCTCAAAATCCGCACTGTTAACAAACAAAGGGTAATATAGTACCTGTGAAAAATATCTTGTCCCATCTCTGCTGCAGCAGTTGTTCGGCGATGTCCGTTCCGCCTTCAATGACTTTGATGGCTGTGTGGTCCAGGTAAAGAGGGATGGTGCTAGCAAGAAAAGCAGAACATGCCGGGGCTAGCTCTGACAGTTTTAGGACAATTGTGTTTCCGGCAGATATTGCTCCAATCACTGGATCCAATGCCAGTGCTGCATAAAATCAAATGAGGACTTAATGTACAGGTAATAAATTGTTAATATAGTCATTGTGCATACATCTTAATTGGGTGTTGGGCCTACAGTCCATGAGTTAGGCTTGTATAAATGTTATACAATTTTTGTCAAGTATGGACTGGCTCTTCAGCCTTTGATTTTGATACTATGACACGGTCTAAGAAGTAAGGACATGAACACGTGAGATGACAAAGAAACGCTGACATTTAAAAAAAAAATGGAGGATATAAAACGTGGGTGAAATGCAAAGTATATAGTTCTATATATTTATTATGTAGCATATGCAAGGATAAACAATTATTACATGTCATATATATGAATATTTAATTTAAAGATACTATTTTTTAAAATCTAAAGGAGGAGAAAATGTATAAAATATGTTGTTTGTCTTTTATCATTGGATTTCATATTATTTTATTGAAGCTTTCTAATGTGTTTCACATGTATCTAAGTAATAGAAATGTATGTTCTCCAAGTGTCTGAGTGTATTTGAGTGTAGAAAATCTTTAAAAATAGTTAGACACAACATACAAAGTGTTGGACATGATACAACACCTTCTTAGAAGCATCTATGCTACTTAAGACAAGGTAATAAGTTTAAATTATGATCTTCCATCAACAAGCTTTCTATATTTCTAACAATGATTTCAAAGTTAGGCCTATCATAAAAGGGTACAGATAAATAAATGTTGTACGATTTTTGTCAATTATGGAGTAAAATATGAGAATTTGTTCTTGATCAAAGTGTGATGGTAACATAGCAGTTTAATAATTCATTAGCCATCTCAGACGCATCAGAAATCACCACAACAAACTGCCAGTAAATAATTGGACTCACAGATAGGGAAGTTCCAAGGCGCCAAAATAAGTACTACACCAAGTGGTTCTGGCAACACTTCTCCTCTCGATGGGAAGAAAAGTAATGGTATTTGACCCTGCCCGAAAAACCGATCTTTAGTAACTGAATAGGTCAAGCTTGAATGAATTCTACCTTCTTCGGATAGTGTTGATGCAAGTGATGACTTAATACCGAATTCAATGCAATGCATGATATATAGTTGATGCATAATACTCAACAGATTCACCAGTTATGTGAATTCACACAACTTTCTATTGAAGCGACAAAAATATTAATTTATGTTCAAGATCCTCAGATACTAGTGGCTTTTGTCACTTGAGTAAAAAGTCTCCGCATTTTTCCTGCATAACTTGATATGTCTCAATAGTACTAACAAATTTTTGAAACACTATGCCTATGTTTGAGACAAATCAATAACTTAATTTATTCTATGACAAGAACATATTATTTTTGTTCATTTGTTTATTTTATTTATTATTATTATTTGGTATGCATTGCTCTGCAATATTGAATTTATCACGGATCAACAATCATTCTCTTTATTTTCCGATTTATTATGATGTTAGATGACTTTGGAATTACATTTTATTATCCTATAGAATAGTGGACATACAAATTCAAACCATCATTAGGACAGCATAAGTTATTCATACATGCATGTATTCATGTCACCTTCATCAAGTTTTTTTTCTTTTTAACTTTTGATTTTTTATTATTACCTTCATATTATTTTTTCATTTTTTAATTCTTCGTCTGCAATGGTAAGACTCAAACTGAAGCATCAAGCCTTCTAAGGGAGCGCTTCATCTATCAGGCCAACCCTAGTCTTATAACTCACAAATTCACATGAAACTCATTTGGTGTAAATTGGCTTTCATCCCAATTTACAAAAGCTACTACTCTAACCACAAGTTTTTTTGTGTCGTACTTTTGGACTCACAAATCACGATGTGTGACAAGCAAAGGGATCAATGGGGGGTATTTGGTTGCAAAAACAAACAACAAACAACAAACCTTCTTCGGGGCCATCCATTTCTCAACATTGCTCAGAGAATAGTTTGCTGATTTTTTCACAACACCAATCTGCAATAGAACAAACCAAGCAGTCATTAGATGATTGAATAACTTGCATAGATTACTACGGAAAAATTGAATTCCGGTGTTTTCATCCTATTTTTACAAGAACGCCACGAAAGTTTGCAACGATCGTGTTTGTTCCTAAAGGGTTGGCATCAAGAGTTTCAATAAATTTGTATTTGATTTTGATCCAACAACAATAAAATTAAGTGAAATTTAAATTCCATGATTAATGGTTAATTGTTGCACCTTATGAATAGATTTCATTCAGTGTAGCCTCTCGGCTTGTGAGTGGATTTCTTTCTTTTTAGGCTGGATTGTGTGTTTTAGCCTTGTGTGGCAAGTGGGAGTGGCTTGCTCGGCCGTGGTTTTTTGTCACATTATTATATGTCTCTCTTGATATTGTAACACTCACAGAAGAAAAAATTATGCTCACTAAGTATTTATACACAGACATGCATATATTCTCAAATTAAAACTTGGGTTAATTACACTAATAGTCCCTATAGTTTGGGACTTGTGTCATTTTGATCCCTGACTTTTCAATTGTGACACATTTGACCCTGAATTTTGAATTTTGTTCCAAATAAAGACAATTGAAAAGATTATTAGATTTTTCAAGGATAAAATCGTCAATTTGATAAAATATAAACTAATTTGACAAAAATAAATGTCAAAAAAATATTTTTAATTTTTTAAAAATTATTTTTATCCACCAATGATAAAATTATGTAAAATTAATAAAAATTACATGATTAATTTTTTAAAATTAATTTTACATGATCATCATCCAAATACATAATAAAAATTAATTTGGTAAAAAAAAAAAATAAATGTCTAAAAGATTTATCAATTTTACATAATTTTATTTTTAGTAGGTAAAAATAATTTTTTAAAATTCAAAAATATTTGTTTGACGTTTATTTTTGTCAAATTAGTTTATATTTTATCAAATTGACAATTTTATCCTTGAAAAATCTAATTATATATTCAATTGTCTTTATTTGGAATAAGATTCAAAATTCAGGGTCAAATGTGTCACAATTGAAAAGTCGAAGATCAAAGTGACACAAGTCTCAAACTATAAGGACTATTTATGTAATTTGCCCTTAAAACTTTGTTGAAACTATTAACCTTACAGCTCTCTTTAGACAGCCCATATTATTCTTATTTTTTTTTTAAAATGATTATCCGTCCAACTTTCAGCAAGATTTTGATTAATCATTTATAAATAGATCAGCCAAAGTACAAGGCAAAAATAAAAATTTAAATAAATAAATAATAATGGAACAGGACTGGTTCGGTTGTGTTTATGTTTTATCCTTTTTCGTATTTTTGAAAATAAAACAATAATGAAAAGTTCAAAAACACCCCATACTTTTCATATTGTTTTCATTTTTGGGTTGAAAACAATTTTTAAAGTAAAAAAATAAAAATAAAAATAAATAAAAATAAAAATTTATTGATTGCTATAAAGTAGGTTGTTTCTGTTGAATGTGTGTCTTGTATTATGTGAAAACAAATATGGGAGACCCAACAGCATGTTTCAATTGGAAAACCCAACAAGAGAGAAGCCCTGAATGATGACCAGAATAAGCCTAGCAATAACGATGAATTGTTCAAAAAAATATAAATAAATCAAACATGTCTTTTTTAACTGGATAACAATTATGAGTTTAAATTAAAACTAATAATGATAATTTTATACAGAGACTCTATTCATTATGATATTTATGAGATAATTTTTTTTTTTTTTTTTTTTTTCGATACATCGGAATTAATGAGAAACTATTCAAAATATTGTCGGGAGCGCTAAATAGAATCCACATATGAAGGATAATGGTAGGAAGAGAAGTCGTTCCCGATGCCGGATAGGGGAGGGGATTAGGAGGTTCCATTTGTGTGATGTGAGTTCACGTTTGTAAGGTATAGAAAATTGTCAACAATTTGGCAAGATTTTGATATTGGGTTTTTTTTTTTTTTTTTCTACTAAAAGATAAAGTTTTTACAAAATCAAAAAAAATAAATCTAAACAAAATATCACATCTACTTTCATAATTATTTCACTTTTTTTTTCACAAACATCACATCTAAACTATAAAAAAATCCAACTATCTTTTCAAATATTAAAAAAATTTATCCAATAATATCCTACAACTAAAAAAAATTACATAAAAACTCACTTCCTAAACACCCCCTCAAAAAAAAAAATTTGAAAAAATAATTTGCCTTTATATTCTGCCCAAACTTATCATCAATCCACATATGCCATTTCCCGAGAAAATTGAAATGAAAATAAGGGTAATATCACATATTTCAAAAACTAATTACAAATCAATGAATTTTTTTTTATAAATATTAATAACTAAATTTATAAACTTTTTAACGAATTTTTTTTTTTTTTTTTTTCTGCACCTCACTGGGACGCATGATAATATTGGGTGAGAGAGAAATTTCATTTGATATGATTTTCATTAATATATATATATATATATATAGAGAGAGAGAGAGAGAGAGAGAAGGGAGATAGGTGATATACTTCATCGCGGTAAACTTCGATGGGGTGTTTGGAGAGATCTTGAAGAAGGGCATTGAAGATGTGGTCTTGGTGATCTTCAAGCATCTTGAGAATGGCTCTCAGCTGTGATTTCCTCCATTCAACGCTTCTTGTTCTTCCGCTCCTGAATGTTTTTCTCAGCTCTGCCGACCACACTCCCTCCATCCCTATACCCACTACTATTACTACTGCTCCCTCTCTCCCTCCCTATCACCACTTCCCTTTATACTGCCTTGTTTGGAAAAGGGCATTAATTGGCTTTTTAGGCTATTAAAATAATTAATAAAATAAAATGTCACATTAAATTTATAATCATTTTACTTTTTTTTTCATAAATATCATATTCAACTACAAAAAAATATAATTATTTTTTTAAATATAAATTTTTAACCTACTAAAATAGCTAACTTTACAAACAATACTATGATGGTGTTTGGGAAGTGAGTTTTTATGTAGATTTTATTAGATGTAGATTTTTATGAGATAAAAAATTTTTGGTGTTTGGGAAGATAGTTGGGTTTTTATGTGGTTGGATGTGATGTTTGTGAGAGAAAAAGTGAAATGATTATGGGGTTGGATGTGATATTTTGTTTGGATGTATTTTTTTTGGTTTTGCAAAACTTTTGTCTTTTAGCGAAAAAAATGAGAAAAAATTTTGGGAATTTGCTTCCCAAACACCACCTATATATTCATCATTTGCACTTGATCTTCTCAATCCATCTTCCCGTTGTCCTTGTCCCTCTCCCCCACCCAACTATAATCTAAGGATGTGTATGTTTGGACGGACTAGATAAGGAGGGATTGTAATCCATCGGACTGTTAGTCCCGGAATACATTATCCCGGAACTATTTGGTTGGATTGGATTTGTATCCTATGTTTGTTTAGTCATGGGATTAGATGTCTGGATTGCTATTTGGTTGGATTGGATTTGTATCCTATGTTTGTTTAGTCATGGGATTAGATGTCTGAATTGGACTATTTTTAGTGAATCCAATGTTTGGTTAGACGGATTGGATAATGATAAATGTTCAAAAAACTATTTTACCCTTATAATCTATAATTTATAATTTAACAACACTAAAAAAATTTAATTTATAAGGCCACAATTTTTAATTTATTATTTTCAATTAAATTAAATTTATATTTTATATTTTATATTTTATTTAATATATAATTTTAAATAACGACAATAAAAAAATAATTTTATTTAATATATAAATTAAATTTTCAACAACACTAAAAAAATTTAATTTATAAGGCCATAATTTATAATTTGTTATTTTTAAATAAATTTAATTTATAATTTATATTTTTTATTTAATATATAATTTTAAATTAGCAATACTAAAAAAAAATTATTTAATATGTAAATTTAATTTTTTAACAACACTAAAAAATTTAATTTATAAGGCCATAATTTATAATTTATTATTTTTAATTAAATTTAATTTATAATTTATAATTTATAATTTAAATTTTTTATTTAATATATAGTTTTAAATTAACAACACTAAAAAAATAATTTATAAATGTTCAAAAGACTATTTTACCCTTTTCTAATTGTTTACTAAGTAATAGCATGGAGGGTAAAATGGACATTTCACAAAAATAATCCCATGGGATACCAATCTCATGGTTTCTATCCCACACCCCCCATGGGATAGGATAGTCCCATGTTTGTGGGACTAATAGTCCCCCGGGACTATTAGTCCGAAGCAAAATTTTTCAAACAAACAATGGACTATTAGTCCTATGGGACTAATAGTCCAATCCCACCCTCTTATCCCTCAAAACAAACATACTCTAACAGTACTTGTCAGCGTCATGTCTCTGTTTCCAATTTTTTTTTAAAAAAAATAGATTTTAATTCCGGGGTAAGGTTAAAGAGTCATAAATTTATGCTCAAAATTTCATTTGTAATAAAACTCAATAGAATATAAATTTATAAATTAAACTTATGTATAAATGTTCTTTCAAAATAAAACTCAAAACTCAAAAAAAAAAAAAAAATTAAAAAAATATCAACTCTTCAACCTCGCCTATGTTTTCTAATGTTTATTTGTCTATTCTCAATCAGTGTGTTTGGTTTGAGTTTTTTAGATTAAGTTTTTTAAAATTTGAGTTTTTTAATTTTCGTATTTTTTTGTTTTGTGAATATTTTTAAAATTTTAAACATTTTTTTTTTACTTTTTTAAATGCACATTACTTAAATGTATCTAAAAAGTAAAAATTTGTGAAAAAATATTTTAAAAACTTAATAAATACATAAAAATACAAAAAAAAATGTACTGAATTCTCGTTTTTTTTCTTTTATATTTTTGGTATTTAGTGAATTTTTAAAAGGTTTTTTCACAATTTTTTTACTTTTTAGGTATATTTATATTAGATATGTCTAAAATGTAAAAAAAAAATTACTTGAAATATTAAAAAAAATTTAATAAAAATAAAAAAATACAAAAAATAAGAAAATAAAATTTTCTGAAAATTATTTTTTTAAAAAGAGAAACCAAGAAAAGTGAATAGAATTACTCTAACAATCACTATGTATATGTCAATTTTTAATTTTAAAATAATTTTTTCACGTATAGGCGGGGATTAGAGTGAGTGACCATATAAAATAAGGTCCTCACAAATTGTTGGCAAACATTAAATACAGCCAAATAATTTTCCCACGTATAGGAGGGGATTAGAGTGAGTGACCATATAAAATAGGGTCTAACTTGTCTTATATTTGAGATCGAGATTGGAATGTCTAGTTCAGTCTATGGATTTATTCTTTATGTTTATTTTTATAATTTGAATCATTCAATGTGTAGAACTCGTCGAATATTATATTTTTATAAAAATTCACATTGATCAGATATCGATAACTATTTGATCGGATTTTTGTCAATCATTTATTTTTTCACATTCTATTTTTTTATACAAATATGATCCGATTAAATAGCTATCGATATCCGATCAATGTAATTTTTTATAGGGATATAATACTCAACGAATTCTACATATTCAACTGTTTAAATTATTGAAACAAGGCCCAAAAATAAACCCATGAATCGGACTGAACGGTCAAACTTTGATCTCAAATATAAGACAAGTTAGATCCTATAAAATAATAGACCCTATGAAATAATAGGAGGGGATTAGAGTGAGTGACCATATAAAATAAGGTCCTCACAAATTGTTGGCAAACATTAAACACAACCAAATAATTTTTCCACGTACAGGAGAGGAGGGGATTAGAGCGAGTGACTTGTAACATAATTACTTACCCAAAAAAGACTTACAACATAAGGTCCTGCCAAGTTGTTGGCAAACATTAAATACAACCAACAAGATGAAAGGGGTGGAGAGGGAAACGCATTGAAAGCGCACCAACTAACCACCCCAAGCATTTCTTAAAGTGAGATTGAAGCCTCGTTTGGGAACAGTTTTTTAGTAATTTTTTAATTTTTTAGTTAAATATATGATGTAAAAAAATTAATATATTTGAAATAAATTTTTAATTTTTTTATGAAAAGATATGCAAAAAGTAGAGAGAAAGTAGAATCTTTAACTTTTTGGTATAGATTGTTAGTTTTTTTATTTTTTTAGTGACATTTTAGATTTTTGGCTGAAAAAGTCACTTGCCAAACGAGACCTGAGGATAACTTCATTTTTTAAAATCATGTTTGGATCATAAATTTAAAAAAAAAAAGGAAAAGTCTACAATGTGCACCTTATAAAAGGGCATATGATATGCACTTATTGTGTGGTCCATATCGTGCCACATCATAAAAAGTGACCTGTTAAACTGGTCATGTAACAGGTTACAGAAAGAATCATAACTTTTTTTCAAATATCATAACAATACTACAATGAATCATAACAATGTCATAATATTGACCTAAGTGTCATAACAAAGACACGATAAATCATAACAATATGATAACAACTCATAACAAATATAGTTATTTGTAATTAATTATCATAACATTTGAATCGTAACATTTTTTATTATGATTCACCATGGCAAATCATAACTTTTGGTGGTATAAATCATAACTTTTAGTGATGAATCATAACCATAACACATTGAGCATAACTTTTTTTCCCACAATCATAATGACATTAACAAACTATCATAACTTTTATCAATGAATCATAACATAGCATATTGATTGTAATTTTGTTCCGAAAATCATAACAACATTGACAAAACATCATAACTTTTAAATTTTCAAACACAATTGATTGTGTAATCAATTGGTATAGCATATTGGAGTGTATGGAAAATCATAATTGATTGCGAAATCGATTGGATTGAAAGACCACAATTGATTATACAATCGATTAGTGGGTAGAGTTTTGAACTTTCACAATTGATTGTACAATCCATTAGAATATAAGGGAGATTCAAATATGACAATTGATTGTACAATTGATTGTAGGGATCCTTGATATAATAAACCTAATTGATTCAATAATCAATTAGTTTTCATAAGCCACACTAAACCAATTAATTCCCAACTTATTCATAGTTCCCAATGAATTAGTAAAAGCCTAATCATTAATATCAATTTAGTCAATATTCGAATAGTAATTGATCGGTTGATCGGTTGCCATTTATATGTAATTTTGTTGTGTTTTCATTACCTCAAACATTATCACTAACAAAAACGCATGACACTCCAACTACGTTTCTCGTTTTATAATTCTCTCTCTCTCTCTCTCTGTCATTATCGTCAATTTTAATGTTACCTGAAATGTTGTTGCTATAACTATCTCGTCGACTCTCACTCTTTCTTTCCTTGTCATTATTAGTGAATTAGACAACAATGTTATTGTTACCAACTTCAATTAATCATGCCCTTTGATCCACTGAAACACAACCATCATCATCGACTTAGCCCATTATAATAGCATTGTTGCTACTACTAGTGTCATGTTGTCATTATGTCCAAATGATGATGTCGGGTATAAATGACTTTGACACACTACAAGAATTTTCACTTTTGGCGACTAAATTTGTAGTCGCCAAAAGTCAATTTTTGTATACAAAAAATAAATAACTTTAACTGTCAAAGTACACACAAACCAACTATTGTCCAAACTAAAATAATAATTTCATACAAAATATAAAATCATACAAAAAGTAAAGCCTTCCATATACAAAAATTACATTAACTACCATGTGAAATGACCATTTGGCATGGTACAAATTACCATCATAATCTGTACGACGACAAAAGGTGATGTATGTACCAAGACAAAAGTACATCTATGTACCACAACAAAAAATCATATATATGTACGACGAGAAAAGGTGATCCATGTACCATGCCAGTAATTATCTGTTGGTTGCCAAAAGTTTTTTGTATCAGTAATAGTGAACTGCACAAAAGCCAGGGATGACAAAAGTATTACATTAGTTCTATACAAAAGTGAAATTTCTTCTCCATACACCAAAATATTACTCTGAAAGTCCACGCAACAAAGTCATCTACAAAAAACAAAGTCATCAGTTGTCACAAGTCCTATTTGTTATGAGGAAGCTGCTCGTGAGAGCCACATGGCGGTTCGGGGGCTATTTTGAATTTTCGCCCCAGAAACACCCTTTTTAGACTAAGTTTTGGGCGTGTTTGGTAGTAAATCCCAATCTATGGGTCCAAATTACATTCCTTCAGGTTTGACAAGTTTTATTTGTCATGGGGAAGCTGCTCATGAGAGTCACACGGTGGTTCGGGGGCTATTTTGAATTTTCGCCCCCGAAACGCTTTTTTCGAGTAAGTTTTGGGCGTATTCGGCTCTAAATCCCAACCTACGGGTCCGAATTATATTCCGTCAATTGTCACAAGTCATATTTTTCATGGAGAAGCTTCCCGTGAGAGCCACACGGCAGTTCGGGGGCTGTTTTGAATTTTTGGCCCTGAAATGCCCTTTTTCGAGTAAGCTTTGGGCATATTCGGGTCTAAATCCCAACTTACAGGTCCGAATAACATTCCGTCAGTTTTCACAAGTCGTATTTGTCATGGGGAAGCTGCCGGTGGGATTCACACGGTGGTTTGGAGGCTGTTTTGAATTTTCGCCCCCAAACCGCCCTTTTTCGAGTAAGTTTTGGGCGTATTCGGCTCTAAATCCCAACGTATGGGTCCGGATTATATTCCGTCAGTTATCACAAGTCCTATTTGTCATGGGGAACTTCCCGTGAGAGGCACACGGCGGTTCGGGGCTGTTTTGAATTTTCGACCTCGAAACGCCGTTTTTCGAGTAAGTTTTGGGCATGTTCGGGTCTAAATCCCAACTTACGGGTCCAAATAACATTCCGTCAGTTGTCACAAGTCGTATTTATTATGGGGAAGCTGCTGGTGGGATTCACACAGTGGTTCGGGGGCTGTTTTGAATTTTTGCCCCCGAACCGCCCTTTTTCGAGTAAGTTTTGGGCGTATTCGGCTCTAACTCCCAACGTATGGGTCCGAATTATATTCCGTCAGTTGTCACAAGTCTTATTTTTCATGGGGAAGCTGCCCGTGAGAGTCACATGGTAGTTCGGGGGCTGTTTTGAATTTTCGCCCCCGAACCGCCCTTTTTCGAGTAAGTTTTGGGCGTATTCGGCTCTAACTCCCAACGTATGGGTCCGGATTACATTCCGTCAGTTGTCACAAGTCGTATTTGTCATGGGGAAGCTTCCTGTGAGAGCCACATGGCGGTTCGGGGGCTGTTTTGAATTTTCGGCCCCGAAACGCCCTTTTTCGAGTAAGTTTTGGACATGTTCGGGTATAAATCCCAACTTACGGGTCCAAATAACATTCCGTCAGTTGTTACAAGTCGTATTTGTTATGGGGAAGCTGCCGGTGGGATTCGCACGGTGGTTCGGGGGCTGTTTTGAATTTTCGCCCCCGAATCGCCCTTTTTCGAGTAAGTTTTGGGCGTATTCGGCTCTAACTCCCAACGTATGGGTCCGGATTATATTCCATCAGTTGTCACAAGTCCTATTTTTCATGGAGAAGCTGCCCGTGAGAGTCACATGGTGGTTCGGGGGCTGTTTTGATTTTTCGCCTCCGAAATGTCCTTTTTCGAGTAAGTTTTGGGCGTATTTGGCTCTAACTCCCAAACTACGGGTCCGGATTACATTCCGTCAGTTGTCACAAGTCCTATTTGTCATGGGGAAGCTGTTTGTGAGAGCCACACGGTGCTTTGGGGGCTGTTTTGAATTTTTACCCCTGGAATGCCTTTTTGCATGTCTATGGGTTGGTATATTAAATGGGATGGAAAGGGGAGTGAGTAGTAACCACTAGTGAGAAAAGAAAGTAGATTCTAAAAGTTCATAATAAAGTACCACCAAAGTCCAATGCTGCTGCAATGGAAATTCAATATACTCCTTAGCCACTTCTTGTGCAGTATATGCAAGAGTGGTAGAAGTTTCCTTCTTCATTCAATTTTCTTCAATACCAGATGTAGTCCCATCTATATCAAGTGATTGTGCATGAAGAAATTTCCCTTTTTTGGTTTAAAAGAAATAGTTAAAGACTCAACTAAACTATAACTTTACGACCTTAGTGGATGAGAGAACCCACACAAGTGCTAATAACAATCTGAGCTACGAATACTTATTGAAAATAAAAATAAAAAGAAACTGAGCTAGGAGCCATTTTTCCAATAACATGTTGGACAAAAATTAACTACTAGAAAATAATTATCACTTTACTAAAAAGGCAACATGAAAAAATATCTTCTCAAGTCACCACAAGTGCAACAGATCTCAAAGATTATATTAATATAATTACCACTCCCTTGTGAACTGAGTTTAATAAAATTAGTATTCATAATCTATTCATTTGTGTCCTATAAAGTCTTCTTTTGTTCTTTTGAAACATGTTTGAATGGAAGTGTGAAAAACAAGTATCCTAAGTTAAGACTCATATAGTTACTTTGGTTTGATCTATGTTTGATCTAGGTCAGCAAGACAGAACAGATCCGTTGTGGCCTTGATCAGCAAGACAGAGCAGATCAGCAATACACGGCCATACTAGCTTCATCTGGGTCTCAGCCAGAAGCAGTACTAACAGATTCTACCCATACTGGCAGCCTAGCAGCAAGCTCACCTTAGCAAAACTGGCAGCCCAACCCAGAAACTTGCAGCCAGATTATACCCAGCAGTCCACCAGCCCTTCACCATCAGACCAACAGATTCAATCACACACAGGACTTGACCAACAGCCTAGCGGCAAGCCCACCTTAGCATACTAGCATCCCAATCCCAGAACTTGCAGCCAGATTCTGCCAAGCAGACCACCAGCCATCCACAATCAGACTAGTAGATTAGCCTAAGCATAAGTGGAAGCAGCATAACGGACATCAAAGCACCAAATGCACCCACAGTCTTAACACAACCATACCAGCAGAACCCCAGCAGATTGGATCAGATCACACACAGGACTGGACTTGCAGCCTAACAGCAAGCTCACCTTAGTATACCAGCAGCCCAGCCCAGAACTTGCAGCCAGATTCTACCTTAGCATTGTAACAGATCATCTACCCAGCAGATCACCAGCCATCCACCATCAGACCAACAGATTCAAACACACAAAACACCCTACAGGCAGAACCACAGCAGATTGGATCAGATCACACACAGGACTTGACTTGCAGCCTAGCAGCAAGCTCACCTTAGCAAACCAGCAGCCCAGCCCAGTGCTTGCAGCCAGATTCTACCTTAGACAGCCCACTTGCAGCCAGTACTTAATACAGATCACCATTGCAGTAGCACAACCAGACCAGCAGTAGCACAACATTGCAGTCCAACAGCAGAGCACAGATAGATTCTTATCTCAGTTGCTTAAATATATATATATATATATATATATATGGGTTAAATTTCTTTGAATTTTGTTGATGTACATTTTTTTTTTTTTTTGGAGAGGGTGTAAAAAAGAATAGAATGTTTTTCTTTTGAATTAAATTTCATTGAATTAGAAGGTATACTTTTATACAAGAAAATTCCTCCAATCATGCTAATCTATTCTAGGTAACCTAAATGTAATAGGAATCTAAATACTACAACTAATTACAGCAATACATTATAGCAATCACAATACATATTTATCCCATGAATGTTGGGATATCTTTGCCATCTCAACACTCCCCCCTCAAGTTGGAGAGTGAATGTCTAGAACTCCCAACTTGCATATCATAGTTGAGAAAACTTCCTTTTCCAATGTCTTGGTGAACACATCCGCAAGCTGATTTGCCGAAGCAACATATTTGGTCTCAACCAAACCATCTTGTATTTTATCGCGAATAAAGTGACAATCCATCTCTATATGTCTAGTTCTTTCATGAAAAACAGGATTGCTGCTATGTGTAAAGCTGTTTTGTTGTCGCAATATAACAATGCTGGTTTCGGATGTAATATTCTCAAATCTTTCAATAATGATCGCAGCCAAGATAATTCACAGCATGTACCCGTCATGGCTCTATATTCAGCTTCTGCTGAGAAGAGAGACACAGTTTTCTGCCTTTTTGTCCGCCATGAAATAAGAGAAGATCCCAAGAAAACGCAATAACCCGTGGTGGATCTACGAGAAGTTGGACAACCAGCCCAATTTGAGTCAGAAAAGGCTCGCAAAGATAAATTATTCTGAGAAGAAAAAAACAAACCCTGTCCTAGATTACTTTTCAAATAATGCAAAACGCGCAAGGCAGCTTCCATATGTGGCTTGCGTGGTGCATGCATGAATCTGCTTAAGACATGTACCGAATAGGTGATATCTAGCCGAGTAATGGTCAAATAAATTAGGCGTCCAACAAGTCACCTATATTGAGATGGATCTCGAAGTAATTCACCTTCATCCGAGAGCTTAATGTTTTGCTCCATGGGAAAGTTCACAAGTTTAGCGCCCAAAAAACCACTCTCACCTTCACAATATCACACAACTCGTCCGAATTCGGTTGGATGCCATGGAACACACTCTAATTTCTGTGTTTCCAGATGGACCAGAGAATGGGTAGAGGAATAACTGTCCACATTTTCTTTTCCAACTTTTTCATTCTACACCCAGACCACCACTGTAGCACTCCATTGACGGAGCCAGGAATAACCCACTGAAGACCCCACCATTTTACAATGTTTGACCAAAGCCTCCAAAACAAAAGGGCAAAAAATAAGAATATGTTCCACTGTTTCAACCTCACTTTGACAAAACACACATACAATATTCGCATTCCCGTCAAGGATCCCGGGTCAATTGTCACAAGAACAATTCAAACTGGAAACATTCATAATCTTTATTAACCAATCATCAAATTTTCAATGTAAGTAGAAGAAAGTCATTGGTTCTTATTCTCATGGTATCAATGAATTCTAAGTATTCATTACTCTTCGACTATGATAGAGTAATCTTAATTATTGATATGACTGCGGTAATGTTCTTAAACATTCTTAGAACTTAGAAAACTTTGCTTTCCCACTTCAAAATAGATAGGTCATGGCAAACGGTAAATGGAAGTGTTCTACGATGGAGGATTGCATGTTGAGGTGGTCTATAGCGGAGGTCTTCGTACAAATGAAGGTCAACTTGACCCATCCCGCATTTTCCATCACAAAAGTATAACATGTGTTACAATTTGGACCAAAGTGAAAAGAATATAATAGTTTGGTCATTTTCGTACAAATGTAGGTCAACTTGACCCATGCCGCATTTTCCGTCACAAAAGTATAACATCTCTTACAATTTGGACCAAAGTGAAAAGAATATAATAGTTTGAAGTCCAAAGTGAGAAAGTATTAATAGGTAAGCAAGGTCAAGGTGTAATTTACCATTTTACAAAATGTAAACCATGCCTTAATCTGTGAAGAAATTGTTGATGTAATTAATATCATAATAATTAATATTTATTATTAGAAAATATGCTAACATAATTTAATATGAAGATTTAATAATTTTAATAAAGGTAAAAAAAAAAAAACATCATTTTGCCTCTCATATTATCACTGAAAATTAAGTTAACCTCTATTATTTTAGTAAAATTAATTTTACACTTAGTTTATTTGATTTTGGATTAATTTTACCCCCGCTGTTAGCTTCTGTTTGTAATCCAATGAAAGTTACTGACATGGAAATGACATTTGAAATTTCATTTTACCGTCCAAACTATCTATAAAATATCAATTAGACCTCCAAACTTCATTTTGTTCAGAGAAGTAATTGATATTTTGGGTGCCACATGAGCAACTTTTATTTTATTATGGACTGTAATTGATGGTGGGGTAATATTGATGCAAAATCGAATAGTTTAGATATAACGTAGATATTATTAAGATAACAATGGTTGGATTGTTTTTTGAGTTATAGTTTGAGAGAAAAATGATATTTTGTAAAAGTGAAATTTCAATAAAAAAAAAGTGTAAAAAAAATAGTCCGTGGAAAATAGAAAATAAAAAAATATTAAAAATTTTGCATAATTATTTGACCTCACCAAATTTAAAAAGGTGGATTACCTCGACCCCCCATAATTTGGATTTGAGTGTACTGTTTGGGCCTGTGAGGCCCATCACAGGTTCTAAAATTGAATCCAAACCATTAATTTTGTTACGTACTTTGTGTATTTCATTAACACAAAAACATAGAGCAATCCGTGGTGGTCACCAAAAAATGTACAAAATCGGTGTTTTTAAAAGTAAATCATCACTTTTTGTAATGACAAATGCGATAATTTGAAAAGATTAAATTCATTTTAGAGACCTTTTTTTTTTTTGTAAATAAAATACACCTATTTTTTTTTTTTTATTATCAAAACGGGATCAATTGGGCCCCCAAGAGTCCAAACAATACGGTGCAGTCCAGATTATGGACTGGAGACACTCCACCTCCATTATAATATTCATATTTTGTTTCCAAAAATATAATTTCAGACTTCTTAAAACTCAACACAGTCTGTGCGTGTTTCCAAAAAAAACAAATTAAAACTTCCTAAAACATCAAAACATGCTTAATTTGGCCACCCAAAAACTCCCACAGAAACACATGTTTTTGGGTTTTGGCATATCAGTCTTCTCTCTCACGTTGCTGGTCTGAAATTCCCTCACCCCGCCAATCTGATATTGTCTTTGTATCAGCCACTGTTTGATCCCACAATAAAGCTGCTGCTGCTGCCACCACAACTCTTAGGCAACACCTTCATGCTGTGGAGACCTAAGGTATGTTTGTTTTTATTGTTGATATTGTTTGAGTCTAGGGTTTGATGTTTTTTTTTTGGAGACTTAGTTGTTTTTGATGAGTTAAATATGATGAATACTCATGTTTTTGTTCATATTGCATATACAATACCCATTCGAATAAGAAAATTCTGAACTTCAAAATCTTCTACTATCCTTTCCTACTTTTCTCAATAATAGGTAGGTTAGAGTTTTAAATTTCTCTGCCATTGAAACGTGAGAGGAATTTCAGATTGTGCAATAAAAAAACAGGGGAAAACAGAGATAAATGAAAACTGTATCTTTCTCTAGTCTTCATCTCATTGAACAGAGCAAGATTGTCATTTTTCTCCCTGAGGAGTATCCCGCCCTCGAGACTACGCCCTTTTTTGTGATTATCCCCTCTGATCTCCCTTACAGGGGAACACCTCATTGCTGGAGAAGGAGGCATCTCCACCTCCCTATTTCACTGCACAACAACTAACACTTCAAACCTTCCATAAAACTGAAATGGAAAACCTCACTAAACCCTCCTAATCGATAACCAAAACCAAACTCAAGTCCCAATTGATATAAATATGAGTGTCAAAATGAACTCAAACTCAATCAAATTCAATCAACTTCACTTCTATTTCCATAAAAAATCTATCTTGCATTTAAATTGGCGTGAAACTCACTCAATAACATCAAAAATCATCATAATAACTGAAATTCCAGTGCCATTTGAAATGAGAAGCCATAACAACCATATCTACACATCAACCATATCTACTAGTACATATTACTTATTATGCCTATCAAACTTTGAAATATAATTAAACTAAATTGAAAATTTGGGTGTTGAAAATCAAAACAACTTTAGCATTGCTAATTAAATAAGGCATGGCTAAACCGGTTGTATTAGAAGCAAACACCACTACCTACCTTATTTCCATTTATTTTAATGAACAGTTTCCTACTGGAGTAAAAATGAAATGATTGTTCACAGCAATGACAAAAAGTTCTTCCTCATTGTTCAGATCTGAATACTAACTGATTCTAAACAAAGGCATAAAAAGAAGTAAGCATCATACAAATGGAAAGATGATAGGCTGTACGATTCACAGTTTATGGCCTCATCCAGTCACCATAAATAGGCATAACTTTGACTATTCAAATAGCAAACTTGAGCCAATTTCCTAGAGGCTTATCCAACTTGGGGATGACTTTTTATATTCAATTGACATACAGCACATGTGAATCCTCTTGAGTGTTACAAATAATTTAAGAGTCTACTGGCAAACACTTCTTAAGAGTGTTGTTCCCCAAAAAAAAAAAAAAAATTTCTAAAAGGATGACACGGCTAGCAATCAGCAACCATTCATGGCTTTCTTTGGAATACAATAAAAATGGTAATGTGGCATCAGAACCACCCTTTAAAAGGCACACAAACGGATTACACATCTCTCAACCCATATGCCTCAATGGCTTTTATTCCAACAATCATGTTACATTGCTTGTAATCAGTACATTGCTTGTAATGGAAAACAGTTTTCATTAACTCTCAGTGTGCTTGTACTTGGATTTTCTGTTATTAAGTCATCAGTCTGCTACATTTTAAGGACTAGATGTTCTTCAATACATGAAATTAGAGAAAATATGAGACGGTAGTAACAGTCCCCATCAAGTCATCAGCTGCAACTAGTGTGTGCTTGTATTATTGCGTCAACTAAATAAAACTAATCAGTACATTGCTTTTATTGTATTCATAGTATATATCTCTCAAATAATGAAGGGGTTGTGTTTATTATTATTTGTCTTTAGGTGTGTATACTTTTCTTGCATTTACTAACTTGATTTTGTCTCATATGATTATTTCACCTTTGCTTATGTAGATAATATATAACAATACACAATGAGCGAAGGAAGCAACAAACCGTGCATACACAAACGATTTACACCGGCATTCTTCTTCTACAAGTATTATATCTTCACACTATTCAATGTATTATTTTAATTACATGTTTTATGTTCGGTTTTAATATTAGCCCTTATTATACATTTGGTTGAACCTGTAGCAAAGATGAAAACAAAAGCATGCAAGAAGCACAAATAACAATTACCGACACGGTTTGCACATTGCCTACCTACCACATACTGTTTGCATATTTTATATTATCTTTATCTTTTATGTTCTACTTGCATCACTTATATTTACTTTTGAGGCAATGTAGATGAAGAATGACATAGGACATCAATGGAGAACCCGACAGAAGGAAGACAAGGAGTACAAACATATGGACAGGTGGACTGTTGATAAGCAAGCCAAGTTGGAAGGTCCCCTTCCCACAAAACCAAGAAAGGTGAAATACAAAGAGAACAACAATTTATTGTTTTATTATGACATATTTCACACATTGTAATAACATGTTTGTATTTTCATATTCTCACATAAATTGATTCACACACTATTCTGAAGTTATTTAAAGTGTCTTTCTTAAATTATTCTAATACTCACTATATTCTTTCTCAGTGGCATTTCCAAACACGAATTGCCTTGAGATCAATTGTTAAAATAATAAGAAGATTGAGCATGGAACAACGTGATGCAGTTGGTAGTAGTGGGTTAGGGGGGCTCTTGAATCTCAGATGTACAAAGCTTGATCATGACCTCTGCGAATGGTTGGTTCAGAAATTTGATCCCAAAACTTGTTCATTGAATGTTCATGGGCGCCGACTCCTCCTTACTGAACTAGACGTTCACAAGTTATTGGGCATTCCTGCCGAAGGCAAAACAATAGAACTAAAAAAATCTTCACAAGCATTTCCCAAGCTATTTGAAGAACTTGGAGTTGTCCAAGGAGCTATCAAACTGAATGCTTTGAGAGAGTATTTGACCAAAACAGAGGGAGCTGGAGAGGAATTTACGAGGATATTTGCCTTATACATATTAGGTGCCTTCTTATGCCCAACCACAAAGGATGTTGTTAAACAATCATTCATTCACCTCGTTCAGAATGTGGATGGCATGAAGGATTATAATTGGTCAAAGTTCACTCTTCAATTCTTTGTTCGTGGTTTATGCAAGTACAATTCAAAAAGTCACTCACAACCAAATGGATGCTTATTTCTTATAATGGTATGCTTCTAACCAATTACAAATTGTTTTGTTAGAAATACTTGACTTCAATGCCTTTTTCAGTACATAGTACATGTTAAATTAATACATTTTTGTGATGCAGTTGTTTTACTTTGATCGTGTTGCTCCTAGTGGTTGTGATGTTGGTCGTGCTCGTTCGGTCCCCTCCTTGGCTGATTGGGGTGATGCAGAAATAAAGGCGACACTGAAACTATTCCAAAATTCAGGAGGTTACCAGAATGAGGAGGTCATCCTTAGCGTATCCCTTCTTTTATGTTTGGTTTTTGTTTGTTATTTTTCATGTTGAAATGGAAAACTAAATTGTTTATGATGTGTCTATAAATAGGTTGATGTTAATTTTGTTGTTGACGAGCAAATGCAACCATTTGTACAAAGTGAGGAAATGAAAACTCTCAATGATATTCGGATTTCAAAAATTGAGACGACTGTTTGTGACATGAAAAGTGTTTTGGAAGAACTAGTTGTTATTGTTAAAAGTGGAATAACTAATTCTTCAATTCCAAAGGTCATGGAAAAATGTGAGCCACTGCAAATGTCAAAACAACAAGAAGTGGGGCACGACCATTGTAAATGTGAAGCTGGCGTAGTTGCACCTGGAGTTGTGGTACAATCTACAGTTGTACCTATAGTTGAACATGTCAGCCCTATACTCGTGCCAAAACCTAATGTTGTGGTTGAATCTACGGTTGTACCTACAGTTGAACATGAGACCAATACACTCCCGCCAAAACCTAATGTTGTGGTAGCATTAGAGAACATGGAGGAAAATAGAATTCCGCTCACACCATCCATCTTGAAATTGGATGCCCATCTTCATGAGCAAACCAAACAAGCGAAGAACAAAATGAAGGTAAGATTGAACAACAATCGAAGAAAGAAAATCCCAAAACTCCAACTTATTGATGAATCTAGTTCATCCATTGGTCCATATGGCGTTCCTTGCACTCAACATTCGGATGCGCGGGTGGACATACAGTCACCTTTTACAGCCATTGCTGGTAAGAAAAGGAAAGCCAATCAGAAAGTACCAAACAAGACAAAGCTTCATTTAGATGAATCAGATTCATCTCTCGATACAAAGGAGGATAAGTTTGATCAAGTAAGTCATGTACATAATATATGTGTTATACAATGTTGCTATTCCTATAAATATATTTTAGGATTTTTCATTATTTATTGTTCGTTGTAATTTGTTTTAGAGTTTGAACTTACTTGGAAAACTACTTGGCCTCAATTTTGAAGCATCTGCTACTGCCATTGAGGTTATTACTAATTTCATTATTGTTCTTGATCTCCAATCCCCTTATTTTAATGCACTGCAAGAAGTATGACAATTTATTGTTTATGTGTTTGGTTAAATTGACAAGTCATCTACTACACAAATTGTGAGGCCATGTCCTTTATCTGCTGAGGAACAAATTGTGAAGGCTTATTGTTTCGATAAGGATTTGGAAATCAGGTAATTTTATTGCGTTTCTATGTTCCTCTCTATCACCAATAAGTGCAACTCTTCAATTTGTACATGATGCAGTGAGGATATTGTAGTCATGGAGTTGTTTTACACGCCGGTTGAATATGCCACCCGATTCGATTTGTGCTCATTACAACCAAAAACATGGATTTGTGGTTCCGTAAGTGTTCATTTCATGCATCAATATTGCTATGTGATGTCATTTTTAGGATATAGGTTTGAAATTATTATTTGATGCATGTATTTCAGATTATTAATTTAGTTGTAGCACAATTGACAAATGCACAAAGAAGGCTCTTCCCCGATAAGTGTCATAGGACGTGGTACTTTCCCACATATATATCGGTGAGTAGTCTAGTGTGTCATGTTTATGTTTGGTTATTCATGTATACTTATTGATATATACTTGTGCATTATCAATTGTAGCAACATATTATGAATGGGGCGGACCATGCAAAGCTATGTGACGAATATTTTGGGGAGTCTCGATACACTGGGAAGCTTCATGCCTGTCAAGAAGTAATGTGTCAAGCATTCTTCCATTTTGCAGGATTATTTTAAACATCCCCTCCATTTTACAAATTTTTTTATTATTTATTAATTTTTTAGGGTATCAACGTCGTCATTATTTTTTTGTTTTTAATTTTCTAAACTGGTTGGGCAACGTTGCATGACTCTTTTTTTATTATTGTCACTTAGATATATATTCCGGTGAACGACCATGAAGAACATTGGTTTTGTGTCAACATAGATATGGCACATCGCATGGCTTATATATTTGACTCGAGTCCCAGCCTCACAAATGACAAACGTCGTGAATTAATGGCAAGGAAATTGGTAAGTCGTTTATTTTATTTTATTTTTTTAAAGAAAAAAAATAATCAGCACAATCTATCTTACAATATTCATGCATAGGTTCAAACAATGCATTTGTTATTGCAACAATATTTTGGAGACCTTTACGTTGCAAATGTGAAGGAGTTTGAATTAGAGAGGTTGAAAGACACTTGTCTGCAACATAAAACCGATAGGTATTCTAAAATTTCTTGATTCGCTATTCAATTTTGGCTCTCTTATTAACATTACACACAAGTTTGACATTCATATGTATGTTGTCATGAAGCTATGACTGTGGTATGTTTGTCATGAAGTATATGCAAGGTGTTGTTATGCCGACCGGCGTACACAAGGTGACTGTTCAATGTTAACCACATAATTACACTATTGCAATTACAATGTCATATGATGGTATTGTTGATGGAATATTTTTTGTTTTGTTTCCTTAGTTTGATAAACTGGAAAGGTTTAGGCTACTAGTTGACCTGGTGAACGATTCTTCCAACCGTATTTATATTGAGGTTATGAATAGGCTCGAACAATACAAAGAGAGGTGCGTCCCCAAACCATGAACAACTTATGCCCTTCATAAACTCAGCTGATTACTTACTGAATGTAATTTCTTTTGTAACAGGTACTCTAGGCTCCGAAAGGCTAGAAGGAAAAAGAAAGTTTGATTGAAAACATGGCTGCTTGAAAAAAATTGATTCGCCTAACCGTACTTTTGGCACTAAGCTTAAGTACAATTATGAACATATTAGATGGTTGAAGAAACATGGATGACTAAAGTAACCCAGTTTGGTAGTATTTTGTGGACGATTGAAAAAAGCATATTATTTTTAGGGTTTCAATTTGTATGGAATTTATATTGTTGCTCAAGATTGGGGTGATGAAACTATTTATGATATTTAACTGTATCACATTACTCTTGGTTGTTACATTTACAATCCATCAAAAATTACACACATGTACCAAATGTTAGTGGGGAAACTGTTTTAAAAACTGGATTACGAGTCCATGCATAAAAACACATAAAATAAACAATAGGAAAAAAATTAAATAAAAAATATATTGTTAATGCAGAAAAAGTGATAATTCATGTCATCTCCCCACTTAGAAGGCGCGCAGAGGTAGTTCTTTGCAGATTTTAAAAATATCAAGAACAATGACAGTATTTGCTACAAAAAAGTAACAGAGAACTTGCATTTCCTTACTAGTAAGCAACACCTAATGTATCCTTCAATGACTTAGAAAGAAAGAACGCCTAAGAAATGTAACGAATTATATTTGTTAATCACATTCCGTGCATAAATATCATACTAAGTGTTGGAATCGATGCATCAACTGTGTAGTCGATTGGTCTCCATACATTTCAGCAAGCTATACATACATCATTGGCATTGAACAAAAAAAAAATTAATATTGTTGACATAAACCATCCAAATGTTGTCCATCACATAAGCCATCCATGAATTCTAACATTGTTTCAATTTTCTTTTCATAATAAATGGGACAAAAAGTAAAACTGTTCGCAAAAGTATGGGATTAACAAAGTACCACCACTTAATGCACAAAAAAGTAACATTGTTTGTAAAAAAAAGTTAACACTTTCTGCACAAAAAAATAACACTGTGTACGCTAAATCATTGGCCTTGCAAACTTTGTTCAACCATCATTGTCTGTGTCCATTTGTTGGTTGTCATCACGGTTGGACCCATTAGATTCCTGCTCACTATCATTAGAACTAGTTGAATTCTCAAAATCTTCACCACAAAAGGCTTTCCGCATTTGTTTTAGTTCTAAGTTAACCTTCCTCATGTCTTTCTTGTGCTGCAACTCCATCCGGTTCAATATGGACACAGCCTCGTACAAACGAGTTGATATGCTCTCCAATGAAGTAGGATCTTGTCTTTCACGATGCTTTCGACTTTGCCCTTGTGTTTTCCCATACGTTCCACGACCTATGTGGCTCATCTGCCCCTTCCATTCATCATCTGGTCGAGTCGGTACACGAAGCTCAAGTAGCATATCAGTCACGAGGAGGCCGAATGGTAATGCTGCATGTGGATTGTTTGCTTTTGCGACAGAATCCACAACTTGCCAAATTATCTTCGGAACATCTAGAGGGCTGAAATTATGGACAGCATACAACATGAGTGCTCGTTCATGGTCAAAAGTGGATTTCACCCCCCTTGGGTCAAGATTGTACCACAAGATAAGATGAAGAACAGCAAGGTCAGGCTTCAGGAACTTTACATGATACTTGTCTTCTGGTATGACTCCTTCGATGTACAAATCATCAACAATTTGGGCTTCATTAGGAAGGTCAACACCAGGAAGGTATGGATATTGTGTTTTGTCATCATGTGTTGGTCGCTGAATGTCTAAGAATTTTGATATGCAATCCGCGGAAAACACCACATCTTTCCCCCTCAGTTTTGTTTTCAGAATCAAGTTCTCTGTATCAGTTGGCTTTTGTATGCTACCAAAGAATTCCTGTACCAGGTTGACATTAGCCTTCCCTTCCCGTTCGATTAGGTTTTGGATATGCAGGTGGCCCACAATTGCTGGAATATCAGTATGAGTTAACTCCTTCAACTTGACAGCCCGCTCTACTGTAATAGCCCGTTTAGCAAAAATACCAAGGTCAACGGGAGGAGCTTCCGCTTTTCCTTTACTCGGTTTTTTTGTTGTCTTTTTCCGTGGCATCTTCAATTACCTACGTAATATCCAAACATATAAAAACATATGTACGTCATTGGAGAGATTCAAATTTTAATCATACAATGACAAATGCAAATATATTAAAACCTTATTGATTTCAGTCATCAATGTCCACCATTTCTTACCAAGCAAACAAACAATTAAAAAAATCTACAAAAGAAAAAGAGAGAGACAGTTCGGCATTATTAACAATGATTGTTTGTAAAGTAATGGCATGAGCAAGTCCTTATTTTATCAGCAATCAAACAAATTTGGAATTTATTCACCTTTATTTTTCAAATTAATCTCCAAACTACGAAATTTATTAAGTCAAAAATATTAAAAAATATTAAGTCAAATATTTCAATGGAAGAAACACTCAAGTCAAAATATTAAAAAATAGGCAATTTTTGAATTTATAATTAAATTCGAAAAATGTTTTAGGAAAATTCTTCCAAACACAATCCACTTTTTAAGAAACACCTAAAATTTAATTGTGTTAGTTTTAAATGTGTCTAACACATGTCTGGACATGGGAATATCCAACATTTGTCATGATTCATTAGTCCGCTCAACACCTTTGATTTTTACCCATAATGAGGATTCTGCATCTTCCATGGTCTGGGTGAAGGAAAGTAGTATTGAAGGCAAATGCAAAAGCCCTCTCTGCCAAGGTATTTTTAGATTTTGGGTGCATATGGATTTGGATCATTAGAGTCGAGTTACTGTACTCTCACTTGTTACAAGCAGTTGAATTTTTTACTCTCGACTGCTTGAAAATGAAGATTATTCCATGCTTGGGATCTCTTGTGTGAGCAAATAGCCAAATAGGCTCAAGTCCTAATTTGATTGCATCAACAGGCTCAAGTCCTAAATTTTCTTAGATGCTTTTAGTTTTAAGGAAGTAGATTTGCAAAGTTGGTTTAATACCACACTATTGTTTGAATGACATCTTGGGTTCATGTTACTAATTTTTTTGTTGGGTGATTAAGTCGTTTATATTTTGGCAATGCACATCTCCATCATCTCTTATTATCCCTATACATCGATACCATACCATTCCACTGTAAGCATAGTTATGTGTCACCTAACAGCAATGTTCACCATTTCTTACCAAGCAAACAGATAATTAAAAAAATCAACGCCATATAGTTTGGGTGCAATGGCAAAAGAAATGGCATGAGCAAGTCCTATTTTATCAGCAATCAAACAAATTTGGAATTTTTTCACCTTCATTTTTAAAATTAATCTCCAAACTACGAAATTTAGTAAGAATGCCTAAGATTAAAACAACTAAGACATTAACAAAACGTAACTACTAGCCACTAATGTCTCCTTGTAAAAACAATGTTTCGATCACTATAAGCCTCATCATGAAAGTCAACTACACTGGATCATTTGGATAATTTGGCAATTCATCGATATCATCCGTGTGGGGATCCAACTCTGTGTTCATGAATGGTTCATTGTCTGAGTTGCTACCCTCTCTCTGGCTACTTGAAGCCAATTTTTTACACGTCCGCTTCGTGTGTCCGATGCTCCTACAGTAGCAAATAATGCATAAACGATTTTAATAAGCATATGCATGTAACAGGATATAATAAGGTCATACAATGAAAGTACCATACCTACAATACCCACACCGCCTTGGTTTTGGAGGTTTACCCATAGAAGATGTCCCTCCGGGGTTCCCTTTGGTCTTCACTACATTAGGATCACCAACGCCATATAGTTTGGGTGCAATATTTCTGTCCCCAGCCTCGGCGTTACCTTCTTTTCTCATTGCCCAACGTTTTTTCATCTGCGATGTCAGCTGGAAAGCTATTTGCCTTGCCTCTTCAAAATCTTTGTCCGCATGTGAGGCATAATATGACATTTCACTGAAACAGGAGCTGAGTATACCAAACCGAGCTGTCTGTGTTAGGGTGCTACAAATTTGGGTAAGACTTGGTTGTTGACACTTTGACCTACCACGTCTTGTCCATCTCTGCAAGACACAGCTCGGTGGAATACACATTAATTGTTCAGATTTCATAACAGCAATCATGTGGCAGCAAGGGATGCCAAACGACTCAAACTTCAAGCAACAACATTTCATTGTGATATCAGTTGGAAAATACTCAACCGTCCACGTGCATGTTGGTGCCTTGTACTCACCAAAACGGTAGGTGCGATGATCCTCCAGCTGAACTCTTTCCATGACAAACAATTTACCCTCTTTCCTGATTTCATGTTGAAACAATGAGAAAATCTTCCGAGTAAAGAGTTCAGCTGCATGTTTCTCCAAACTTCTCAATGGCGTAGTCAAAACCGGGAAACTATTCTCTGTTTTAGATTCTGTTTCTGCCTCATTAACACGCATTCTAGCAAGAGCCCTATCATATTGCGCTACAAATTCGTACAGCCTAACCTTTTGGTTTAGGAATATATTGAAATATGCATTCATACCCTCGACACGTTGAGTGCTCCTCATTCCAGCAAACATGTGACCACGGAGATATGCCTCAGCCCAATTATCACGCTTCAGATGAATATCCAACACCCAGTTATTGTTCTCCAACTTGTACTGTTTCACCATAGCAGCCCAGGCATTGTCAAACTCATCAATTTTACATTTCTTTAACATCAACTGTGCAAAATCAGTTGTAAATTCTGGTATGTGGACATTTGTTGAGGCATTTTTCTCCAGATGCCAAGAACATAAACGATGTCTGCAGTTTGGAATAACTCTTTTGATTGCCTGACGCATTGCCCTATCACCATCTGTTACAACGGAGATGGGTCTTTTACCATCCATGGCCTCCATTAACATTTCCAACACCCACGTGTATGTCTCCATTGTCTCATCAGGCAACAAAGCACATCCGAATATAGTTGTCATAAAATGGTTACTCACGCCAGCTAGAATTACAAATGGCTTCTTATATGCATTTGTACGATAAGTTGTATCAAATACCAATACATCACCAAATGCAGCATAATCCATTCGAGACCTACAATCTGCCCAGAAAATCTTGTCCAACCGGTTGTCCTTATCAACGTTGTATTTGAAAAAAAATAATGGATCTGCATCTAATTTAGCTGATAAGTATCCTAACGCACCCTCTGCATCCCCTTCTGCGAGTTGTACTTTGCGTTCAGCTTGGAATTGATTGTGCAAATCTCTGTGAATGAAGCCCACCTTCTCATAACCCCCTGACTGATGGACCATAAAATCCATGATCTGACTCGTTTTCATACCCACATTGCGCATGGCCTTTGCTTGAGCTTGGTCTGCACTTGTTACGAACCTATGCGACCAAAGAAAAGGGACACAGTGTGGTGCTGCCAAGGGATGGTTGTGTTCCCCTACAAAGTGGGTCACAACATATTTCCTAACTGTCTTGTCATAACGCACGCGAAATGTGGCACTACAAAAAAGTCTAGTTTCTGCCCTAGGAGTTCTTACCCGTTCCACACGTTGCAAGTATTTCTTTTCTCTTACACCTTCCCTTGAACAAACCCATTTCCTACTCTCTACAAATTTGTTGTCTCCAGTAATTCTTTTTCTACTTCTTCGTACGCTAAAACCGATGACCTTAGCGTATGCATTGTAGAAAGTATAAGCATCATCCTCTGAATTGAATTTCATTTGCAACACATCTTCCTTAGTAAGCATTCGTAAACTATCATAGGTTTGGGAAGCTAACCCTTCTTTCACATCAACAACATCATCCTTGCCATGTGGAGCAAATTGATCATCAATTTCAGTATTGACCTCTTTATGCCTACTACTTTCAAGTTCATCCATCGTATATACACTTGTAAGTACCCTATTAGCAATTAAAACGAAACAAATCAACTAAAAAAACACACCTGCCATTGCGCTGCTATAAATTAAATCTTCAGAACAAATAAATTAGCACACCTGCCAGTGCCTTGCAATCAATTAAAAAAAAAAAAAAATTCGAACATGTCTGCGAGAACCCTACTATCAGCTAAAACCAAACAAAAAACCAAAAAAAGCACACCTGCCAATACTGTGCTATCAATTATTAATTCTTTATAGAAAATGAACAAATAAGCACACCAGCCAGTGCTCTGCTATCAATTATACGCCAATAATAAAAAAGCACACCTGTAAGTACCCTACTATCAATTAAAATAAAATTAATTAATGAAAAAGCACACATGCCAGTGCCCTGTTATAAATTAAAATGAAACAAATAAATAAAATAGCACACCCGCCAGTGCCCTGCTATTCATTAAAATCAAATAAATAAATAAGCACACCAGCCAGTGCCCTGCTATCAATTCGAAGCAAATAAATTAAAAAACACAAAAGCAATTTCCCTATATTAATTAAAATGAAACAAATAAATAAAATAGCACACCCGCCAGTGCCCTGCTATTCATTAAAATCAAACAAGTAAATAAGCACACCAGCCAGTGCCCTGCTATATATTCAAAAACACAAAACAAGTACCCTACTATCAATTAAAATGAAACAAATAAATAAATAGCACACCCGCCAGTGCCCTGCTATTCATTAAAACAAATAAATAAATAGCACACCAGCCAGTGCCCTGCTACCAATTCGAAGCAAATAAATTAAAAAGCAGACCTGCTAATGCAACCGCTACGAAGGAAGGGATGGAGGATATAGGTTTACTTCTACGTTAAGATGGAAATGAACCTATGACAAACAAAAACAGCACATCGAAATGGAGTTAGCAATACTAAGGAAAGTAATGATTATGGCGAGAAAAGAAAGAATCTATCTACGAAAAATATCGAAATGGAGTTAGTAAAGAAGACAATACTTAATGATTATGGCGAGAAAAGAAAAGAATCTATCTACGAAAAATATTATTTTGCACATCTTTTCACCTTAACAAAATAGAGTTAGGTTTCTTGCTATTTGTCGCTAGGGGTCAATTGTGTTGTGTGTTAATTTTATGCAGGGCATGCATGGACACGCTGATGCATTGGAGGAAAAGACCACTGTGGATGGACTTGGATGCCATCCTATAATGAATTGGCTTACATTATGCATAAAGTCTCGTGCGAGGTGTTACTAATGTGTTTTTGAACTTGCTTAATAATTACTAGTGGTAATGGGGGGGAAGTGACAGTAGTGAGGCTAGCTTATGTTAGTGTTTTTCAGTGTTTCATTTTCAGTATGAATACCCTTTTCATATGCTTATTGCTAACAACTGTGTATGGAAATAGAACACAAAGGTTTCACAGAAGATAAAGTTTTCTGAACTGTATGTGATCTATTTTTGTGCAAGTAGAAGAAAAAGAAAAAAGAAAAATTGCATCACCTTTTCAAAATAACAATAGTTAGAGACTAGTTCAAAATGACAGTACTGAGACTACCTTATATTACTGTTTCCATAGTTTTCTTGTGCAAAAGCTTTTTCATAGTGCTTCTTGTTAGCAATTGTGTACAGAAATAGAACACAAAAAAGTTCCAATTAAAGAGAGACAATTTGTGAAACATTCTATTGTTATGTTTCTGAGCAAGTATAGACTCTTTGTATTGTTAGTCTTAGCAAACATTTAGTCCTCCATTTACATGCAATTTTTGCCACAAGCTCTTATATAACGATTTCAGAAGTCCAAAATCCCATTATGTAACAACCGATATTTAAAACCCTGATTTAGGACTATAAATTTGTTCTGCCAGCTAATCATGCAAGTGCTCGAGTGGAGCAGATGCCACGCAACATACATGCGGCGATACTGAACATGCGTTCAAACTACTCATGGGATGCAAAAGTGGTGATTTCCCTAGCAGCCTTTGCTGTAAATTATGGAGTTTTGGCTTGTCACTCAGCTAGTTACCTCTAACCAGCTTGCCAAGTCTGTAGCTCTCCTTAAGCAATTACTGGACATCATAGAGGATGCTAGCACGCTAAAATCCCGGTTTGATGCAATTAAAAACCTTATCAAGGTTCTGTTGGATGTAACCAAGTGCATCGTTCAGTTTAAGGAGCTTCCTTTGCAGTATGTTTCACCCGACACACACGCCTATGTCTACTGCCTTGACTCATATTCCAACTGCTACATACTGGACCATCCGAAGCATGGTGGCTTGTGCCTCACAGATTACCAGCCTTTTAGGCATGAGTTACGAGTAAGCCTCATTTGGTACACGTGTTCAATCCAAATTCTCAAATTATTTTTATACCATACATTTGTACAACTTTGGTACCCTAATTGCAGGCACATCGCATCTACCACTGAAGCATGGGGCTCTCGAGCTGGCGCATGAGTCACCTTCTTATCCATTGTGAGGTGGTTGCTAAAGTTATTGTTGTTGATTTTTATCTTGTTCGGAAGGGACTGGACATTCTCTACGAATGTGAAGGATTGTCTTTTTTTTTGGGGAGGTGTTAGTGTGGGGAGGAGGAGGAAGAAATTATGGTGCTTAGCTCTCTTGGCAATCGTGGATAATTTAGGGAGAAATGAGTAGAATAACTTTTGTTGATAAAGAATGATCAATTTGAGGTTAAATAGTAAAATTTTTGCTATTTTGTATAGTTGGTTTTTGGGGATGGTTAACCCATTCTTGACTCAATTTTTGGACTTTGTGGAAGCCTTTGAAATAGGTTTCTGATGTATAATTTTCCTTGACCGCTTTTTATACATGGTTTGCACCCTTTGTTTTTTATGAATCTTATTATTTATATTTATAAAAAAAAAAAAATTTAATTGTTTTATCATGATTTTTACTTATATATGGCAGTTTGGCATGTTGACCTGTAGCGTAAGAGTTTGTTATGGACTGATTTCATGGTACCATGAAATTAGGGGTTGGGGAATCGCAAGACCACAGCAAGTATATGAACATTTTGTGTGTTCCAACAATATCAGCTTTATGTATGGAGTGCTATTGTTTCAAGTCATGCTATTTGTCTCATGACACTTTTGGTTTGAAGAATGAGGAGGAATAAAGTCAGAACAATCTTTATGAAATGCTCAGATATGTTTCAAATGAATGTTACAGTATCTATAAATGTGATTGGCTTCAACAGTTCCTCCAACATCTCAATAGATTAGAACTGGTGTTGAGCATTGTTGAAGGAGTATGCAAGGGCTTCATAGAATGTAAAGTTTTCAGTTTGTGATTCCTTTCTAGACTAAGATAGACGGTCACCTTAAGAACTAGCTCGGGATTTGTCATCATCACATAGGTGAGCAATCAGTTGAATCCTACATGCTAAGAATTAAATTTAAACATACTACTACTATGGAAGATTAGATGTGTGTGACTCACATTACCTCTAAAATTATCACGATATTCATTTTCTAAAGCTATTACGAAATGTTTGATAATGTGATGCAAATGAGAAGAGACATGCAGAAACTTTTCAGATGCTCATTCGCCTCTTCGAGATGTCCATGTCGACAATGTGAGGATTCTTAAGGCATTGATTACTCTAAGGATGATCAATTGCCACTTGTGGAAGGACTACCAAGAAAAAGGTTAGTTCTTCATAAACCCTCCTCTCCAATTTTAGTTTGTCTCATCATTTCACCAATTTAGTAGTTCATTCATATCATACATACTCTCAAACAGGCTACTATGGAAGTTCTCAAAAGAAAGACTGTGTTGCTGTTCATATCAGATCTTGACATCTCCCATGACGAGATTATGTATCTTTAGACAATGTTAAAAACCAATCCACAATAGCCTAAGTACCCATAAGAACCAAGTTATTAAATCATTAAAAAATTAGTTTTTTTAACTCATGTGCCCAATTCCCACACCACAATAGAAAATTCTCTGTATGTTTTCTCTTCAAGTATGATAAACTGTCTAGTTATATTAATATAGTTAGATAAAGGTTCATATAATGTTAAAATCTTCCACATTACCCATGAGAAAATGAAAAAGATGGAAGCTGCAATATAGTATTCGAAGAAATAGAAATACGAGAAAGAGCAACAGAAAAGTTCAAAGAAAGGGATTGCGGACTAGGGTTTCATAGAATGGATATGGAGAAAGGGGGAGAGAAAAGAGTTGCAGAGAGAGAGAGAGAGAGAGAGAGAGAGAGAGAGACATACCTTCAGGCGAACTCGAGGGTTGGTCGTCTTCGCAGGGATCGTCTTCGAGGGCGAAGAAGAGTGCTGCGTGCTCTCTCAAAAACAGAGGGACTTTTGGGGGAAAAACTGAAGAAATTTGAAAAAAAAAGGTACCGGTTGAAGAGGTTCTCAATTTTCCAGATCAAATTATTGAGTG